>JAHHFK020001027.1:0-164936 GCA_024533555.2 Aedes koreicus
AAACGGTCATTCCATGATCGCGAAGCCTGCTTCAATCCGTAGATCGATTTCTGCAAGCGACAGACTTGATCCTCCCCGTTCTCGAAGCCTTCGGGCTGCGCCATAAATATCTCCTCCTTCAGCTGACCGTTGAGGAATGCCGTCGTGACATCCATCTGGTGGATCGTCATCTTGTCCTTGTTTGCCAGAGCCAACACTGTCCTTAGCGTATCAAGCTTGGCCACCGGAGAATACGTTTCTTGGTAGTCGAAGCCGTATCTCTGGCTGAAACCTCTAGCCACCAACCGAGCCTTATACCTGTCGGGTTCCCCATTCACGCCACGCTTGACTTTGAAAACCCACTTGCTCGTAATCGGCGTCCGGTTTGCCGGTAGCTGTGCCAGTGTCCAGGTTTCGTTCTTCCGCAAGGAGTTCATCTCTTCGTCGACAGCCTGTTTCCATCTGCACCAATCTTCCCGTTTCTGAGCCTCCGCCAGCGATTTCGGCACATCCTGCACGTAGTTCACGGCACTCAAAGCGTATGCTGCGTAGTCGACAACGTACTCTTGATGCCACGATGGAGGGTGCCGCTCTCGCTGAGGTCTTCCAGATTCCAAAACAACATCCGACTCCGCGCCAGCGTTCTCCGATCCATCGTCCTCAGAAAGACTTCCGAATTCTTCGTCCGACGCTTCTGAAACGGGTTCGTCTGCACCTTCGGCGGAACTACCACCCGATTCATCGCCAGAATCCTCCGGATCACCTTCCTCCACGTTTTCCTCCGGCTCAGCTTCAGCTACTGGAGGTAGCTCGAATGTGTCCCTGGGGCGAATCACAGCAGAATGTTGCTTCGTCACCTCCGATGGACCAGCGTCTGATTCGACGAAATCTACATCCCGAGCTATGAATGATCTTCTTCGACGACGGGTTCCATACACGGTAACCGTTGTGGGCGTACCCGACAAATACGCCTTTCCAAGCCTTCGGATCCATCTTCTTGCGTAACTCCTTCGGCACGTGAACGAAGACAGCACATCCGAACGCGCGCAACTTAGAGACGTCCGGCTTTCGGCCCTCCCACAGCTCGTAGGGAGTCACTCCATCATCAATCGCGCTAGACGGGCTTCGGTTCACCAAGTACGTCGCTGTCTGTATGGCAGGTGCCCAGAACCGCTTGTCCACACCAGAATCCTCCAACATCGAACGCGTTCGCTCCACGAGTGTGCGGTTCATCCGCTCGCTGACGCCGTTCTGTTCGGGCGTGTGTGGAACCGTCCATTCAACTTGGATTCCCTTACGCCTACAAAAATCGTCAAATTCCGTGCTACGGTACTCACCTCCGTTGTCGCATCGCAATCGACTGATTCGAACACCGAACTTTGCAGTGACCAACGCCTCATACTGTTGGAACAGGTCGAACACCTCACTTTTGCGACCCATCAGGAACGTCATCGTGAAATGGCTCCAATCATCGATGAACGTCACAAAATAATGTTCACCTCCAACACCATCAGGTGAGACCGGTCCGCATACATCGGAGTGGATCAGCTCCAGCACACGCGACGAACGTTTCTCAGTACGTTCCGGAATCGGCTTCCGGGTCTGCTTGCCAACGACGCATGGCTCGCACACAACGACACTCTTGTCAGTTTTTCCACCGGTCAGCTCGAATCCCGTGACCATATTCCCGGAAATAAGCTTCTCGAGACTTCGCGAATTCAAATGGCCGAACCGACGATGCCATAGTTCCAGATTTTTCGGTATCCGTCCACACGTCAACATGGAACCACTCGCACTACATTTGTTCGTGAAAAGATCGAGCCTGTACAGTTTTCCACAACGAGAACCCATCGCGACGGCTTCCGATCCGCGATAGATAACAACTCGTCCGTTTTCGTACGTCACTCGCATACCCGCATCATCCACCCTCATCACGGAAAAGAGATTGCATCGGGATTCCGGCACAAACAAAACGTTCTTCACTGTGCATTCCACTTCCATCCCGTTGACGTTCGACACCACTTTAATCGTCCCGGAATGTTTGGCTACTATCGATTCACCATGCTTCGCGACGGCGATCTCAACCGGACACTTCAACGGCTTCAAGTTCACGAACAACGTCTTATCGTTAACGATGTGATCCGAGCATCCCGAATCGATGAACCACTGTACGCGACACTCTTCAGCGAACGGTTTCTTCTTTTTAATTTCACCACCCACCGAGCCACCCACAGCAGCAAAACAAACACCACTCGGTCCGGACTCCGCTGCGTGCGCTTTCGGTGTGTATTTTTCGCGAGATTTCTCACCACTTTTCGGTACCTTTTTCGTAGGGCAGTCGGACAGCTTGTGCCCTTCCTGCTTGCACCCGAAGCACTTAAACTTCTTCTTCTTCGGCACCTTGGCACCCACGAAAACAGCTGATCCGTTCTTCACTGGTTGTTCACTATGCAGTCCCAGTCCTTTCCGCTTCGTTTCCTCATCCAAGAGGCGGCACTTCACGAATTCCATATTCAAGTTTGCCTCTGGCATCGTTTCTAAAGCGGTAACTACCGTGTCGAACGCAGGACCCAGTGTGAGCAAGAGATGGCAAATCACGTCTAGCTCCTCCATTTCTGCCCCAGTTCCACGGTATTCACGCACTAACCGATCGAAGACGAGAAAGTGTTCTTGGAAGGTACCGCCCTCATACCGCAATGCCAGCATCCTACGTTTAAGATGCATGCGGCTGGCGATACTGCGTCGCTCGAAGACCCTGCTCAGAGCCGTCCAGATCTCCTTGGGCGTGCGCTTTCCCTGCACAAACTCCAGCTGGGAATCGTGGATTCGGGAAATAATCATAGATTTGCATCTTCTTTCCTTCTTCTTCCATTTTTCACGCTCCTTTTCCTTCCGTTGCTTCACTTCCGCGGTGTCGCCGGGTTCCTCTTTCAGCGCATCAACATCGCCAATCTCCGTCTCGAGGCACTCGAGCAGTTCGTGCTCCTCAAGCAGCACCTGCATCCGAAATTTCCACGACGCGAAATTAGCACCATCGAAAAGCGGCAAGTGGAACCGTTCAACGCGGTCTTCCTCGGCCATCCCGACAATCACTTTCACTATTTATCCGTAGACCGTTCCGAAACGATCTGGGCCCATAACCTAAAATGATTTCGGATGGGCAAAGCGCACAGAAAAAGGAAAAACACTTTTTATTGTAAGCACGTTTCAATCTACGATCGAAAAGTTTTTAATGACAACATGAGAATGAGAATAACAAAAGAAAAGATACAGTTCAGTGGCGGTTACAGTAGAGGCGTTCAATGCAGTAAGGTTGCCAGGGTTGCCATTCCAACATCGGATTCACAATCTATTCTGAATAATTTTACTGTTGCATGAGGATGTTAAAACATGTTTAAAATTCATCTTGAATGCAACCTATCAACATATTTATAAACATCTTGCATACACGCTATTTCCAAACAATCCAAAATGAAGTACGTTTGACTCAAATCAGTCAAAAGTATGGATACTCAAAAGTGAGTAAAGATAGTTCGTAGTGGTAAGATGACAAACAGTCACCGATGTTTTCAAGAAGTAAAATTTAAGTTGATCGAACAAAAATAGAACAAAAATGTGTTCGCTGTTCTGGTACCACGTTTGAACCGAATATGTGTGGAAGAACATTATCAAAACTTTTTCAAGACCAGACATGTTTGGTATTTCATCCTCACGACTTTTTTACAACAAACTTCTTATATTCTTTTCAAATAAGATGTTTCTGGTGTTACTTGGGAGTGGCCCTTGATGGGCCGAAGGTGCCGATGTGTTGACAGCCCGAATTGTTATTTTCTGCTGAGCCTGGCAACCATGAAATGCATATTTGCAAGGTTGCTGATTTCTTATTTCTAAAAGCTCAACTCGACAAAGATTTTTCACTATGGCCTAACTGACAAACGTAAACAATGGCTTTTTCCGTGAATATCTCGTCATTGAAAATTCGCCCAATAAATCCATCACGGTCATTTTGAAGAGAAAGAGTTCACCTATCTGATAGAATTGGAGGCTTATATGAGTAGCCTTTGTGCCACAAGAAATTTACGGAGGAAGCCATTATTTACGTTTGTCAGTTAGGGCCTAATGAAAAATCTTTTTCAAACTATCAAAAGTGTTCCTCAGTTTGCCACACATGTGTATGGATTGAAAATCGAAGTGCCATAGTAATGAAACATATTCGTCTAGTGTAGCTGGCACACTTTTCTTGGCGACTTACCCTTGAGTATATGCCAGTATCGACTTAAAAAGTAGAGAGGTTATGGAATTTCGTTCAACATTACCAAGCGGAATTTTGACAATTGATCTGCATGGAACGAAATGTCACCTTCACTTACGGAATAATCGAGCGGAATGTTTTTCCAAAGTAAAAGTGACTTAGTTTGCGTGGAAACCTTACAAATTCCCATTTTATTTTTCGTTCTTTTCAGGTGGATACTGCTGCAGAAATTTCTCTTCGATTCTTTACTTTTCCGTTTCAGTGAACGAAATTTAACATGAGTTTGCGATAAAAATAGAAATTTCTTTCGAACACGATACCAGCTTTAGGGTCCCTCCATTCCTGATGGTTATTTTGATCTAAAATTGATCTGTTTCAAAAATTTAGATCTTCTTATTTTAGATCACAATAAGAAATATTGCACCGCTGATCTATTTACTGTGATCTATATGCAAAAAAGTAAATGGCAACCCGGTCAAACGAAACGTCTTCATTTTTAGTTTGAGCTATTCATATTTTGCTCCAAACCTGAACAAAAAGCAAATTGTGTTTTAAAACTGAACAATATTAGTTAGAATTCGGGGCTTTTTTTGAAATATTATTACAATTAAATTCTATAACGTTACTAAAATCAAACTAATCAGAGCAACCATTTTTTTTCAGCAGCCCACTGTTGGCCACTACGGCAACAATAATGCTGCAGCCAACGGGTTTGCTAACAACGGATCTGATTCTTGCTAGAACACGTCGTTCTACGGATTCAATAACTCAGGAAGCTCAAGCAATATATTTCAGTGCAGCATTAGCACCACTAGCGTTACCGGAAGCATTTACAGGGGGTGCGACTCTATCTCAGATGCACGATATTTTTTGTTATGCTTTTGTGCGATGTGCGCACGCTTAGTAGATAGAAAGAAGATTTTAAAGATTTTGATGAAGATTTTAAAGATTTACTGCAAAAAGATGCAGCACGATGCAAGTAGATGGATTAAGATTCACAAGCTGAAATAAGATTTTTCAAAGATTGATTCGCTAGCGTGAGATTTTTCGATCATCTTGAATCTGGATTTAGATGTGTCGCACCCCCAGAGCATTTACGGCTATTCATACGATAACATGCAATCATCGACCGTATACGGTCTATACCGTATAAATCAGAAGGAAATGGTCGTATTGCAGATCAGCAATCTAGATCCGACTATTGATAACTATCGATCACACTCATTTTGTCGATGATCATTCCCGAATAGAATATTACCATTAGCTGTATGATAATTATTATACATTTTCCATTCATGTTGTAATCACCATTATACGTATCATCCGTGTATAATGCTGGTGTAATGTAAGAAATCATTCAAACTTTAAACAGCCATAAATAGTGTATTCTATATATGATAATAATTTCACAAACAAGAAATTAACAGTGCCGTATAGTATATCCCTTACTCATTCATTGTATGGTATAACGAAGGAGAGATATGAATTATGGTCACGATAAACAAAAAAAAAAACAGGAAACTGTTTTAACAATACGAAATTTTTAGTTTATTATCACAAAATGTATAACTCATATTATAATACTGATCATTATAATATGTATTTGTAAGGGAGCGGTTTTATCAGTCTACGTGAAGGGTATGTTGCAATTTAATTAAGTAGATTTTACTTTCTAACTGAATTTTAATCCACTTGTATTATTGACTTTAATAATATACCTTTGATTTTCGATTGGATTGGGGGAAAAAAACGGGAAAAGTATTATTCATATTTTATCATGATTGTAGCAGTTATCATCATGATTGAAGTTCTCATATAATATTACTATACTGTAACGATATCTATTATCTTTTTATATCGTATTTATTATTAAACTATATTAACGTATATCGTAATGGTTGAAACAAATATTTTATGATATAACCAGAATTGAACGATACCACCTAAAGTAAAACTGCAGAAAAAATATTATTCACAAATTATTTACTGTATAATACACCGGAAAATTTGTTCGAGAAAAAGTCATTTTTTGTATGGTAACGATACTTAACAACCTATTAGTGTTATGGTAAGATCTTGATTTACCATAACATATATCATCGATATGATACACTTTATCTTCAGTTTATAATTGTTGGAAGATAACTTGAATAATTATGAAACGATAAATGGTATAATACCATTAAAATACTTGTTTATTCGGGAAGACAGCTTTCTCGTGAGTAACTTTTTTCTTCAAAATTACTCAGGATTCATCAAATTTATCACTTTATGATTTTCTTCCCCCCAGGATATAGAGTGGTGGGAATGCCAAAAAAGGTGTGCGAAAACGAAAAAAAAACTTCACTCATATTTGATCATATAACTCCCGTTTGCTCAGAATTCTTCAGCTTCCATCAACTTGTATAATTTATAACTCGATCTAAAGTATTCTGGCAGCACTGCCTTGAATAAGACGGTGGCAACCTTGGCAACCAATAACAGCAGTATGTTTACTTTTTGGGAAAATTATTTATCATCGTATCGTAAGCTCTCATTTCAGGCAAGATAGGTCGCAGTATTTACAAGAGGAATTGGGCCCCGAAGTAGATCGTTCGACCAACCGCAAATATTGAAAACTCCAGTTTTGCGATTGGTCGATCCGGCTTGGTTTCTTTTTGGAGGTGATCCGTTCGGCAGTCATTAAATGCCACATATTCCTACTGTACGGATTGATTGACCCAACCAATTCGACGTTGGCTTCGACTGTGGGGAGCATTGCTGATGCAGTGACGCATATTCGATTTGAGGGAACAGTACAAACATCGGATAGAGTCGTTTAGATGAAGATTGCGTCGGTATGCGGACACTGATTCGGAGTCCAGAAGTGAAAGTTTTGTAGGATCATTTTAAGTTGCATACTGAGAGGGGGGGGGGGGTCTGATGATGGCGTGACTAGTTGATTTTCATAGGGAAGGTCCATTAACTATGTCACGCAGTAGGGGGGGGGGGGTTGAGAAAACGTGACGATCCATACAAAAAAATTCGAAGGTTCATACTAAAAATGTGACTAAGGGGGGGGGGGGGTTATAAAAAGTCAAGTTTTGCGTGACGTAATTAATGGACGTTCCCATACGTGGTGGTCGGATTCAGGCGAATAGTAGATGGGGACTGGCAATGAACTGTGCTTGGGCTGGGGGACCGACACATGTTCCAACCAAGCTAAAAACAACGCAATCAACACAAATTATTATTGATTACTTTCTTGTTTTGATTATGCAATGGAGCTTCACATTTATTTTTAAACTCAAATGATTGATTTATTGTTAAGAAAATAAAATACTTTTTCACCCTAAGAAATCACTCTGTTTTGAATCAACAAAATATTTTGTTGCTATTCAATGCAAGGTTTCCATTTGTTTCAATTTATAACAAAAGTTCCAAATCAATTCATAATTTTATTCAAGTCAAATCCATAATGTTATTTTAAGTAATCTCTGCTGTGTTACATTTATTTAAATAATAATTGGTTTAAAAATAATCACATTTATGTTTATACTCAAATGATTGATTAATTGTTTCAACCAAATATTTTTGAGCGCACTTTTCATACTGTTACCCTACCGATCATGCATATTGTTATTGTATAAGTTTTTCAACGCTGACGACATGGCAAATTTCTGGCTCTGCTTCTTATAAGATTAATTATAATATACAATAATATAATAGATAGATAGATATATAGATTTACAGCGAGTTATTCTGTAATTTAATTTAATTTAAGTGCTGACGTTGATCTTTCCCGGTCATAGTCTATGTCTCATGACCGTAGAGAACCTCCTGTCTAATCAGCGTCTTGTAGATGATCAACTTAATGCCACGGCGATTTTTATTTGACCGGAGCGACTTCCGGAGTCCATAGTAGGCACGATATCCTGCCAAAATGTGGAAATATATAATTATTTTGAAAAATCAAACACGACTTTCAGTTCTATAAATCGTGAAGTTTCATCTCAATTCAATGGTTTTGTGGTATTAATTCATCCATGTTTATTAATTCAACAAATGCGTTTAATTGGTTCAAGAAAACATTTTGTTTTGAACAATTAAACACGATGTTCAATTCTATAAAACATGAAAATTTATTTCAATTCAAAAGTTTTCTTGAATTACTTCATCATTGTTTATTATTTCAACAAATGCGTTTAGTTGGTTCAACAAAACATTTTGTTTTAAACAATAAAACACGATGTTCAATTCTATAAAGCATGAAGTTTTATTTCAACTCAATGGTTTTGTTGAATCAGTTCATCAGTTTTATTAATCCATATTCAAACCAAAATTTTAGTTGAATTGATTCCCATTTTGGGCCCGTCTGGCGTTTTTTACTGCGAGTACGAATACCTGCATTGTTTACAAACAATGAATCTTTTGATTTTTAGGTGTTAAGGCCAGTATCGACTTAAAAAGTGGAGAGGTTACGGAATTTGGTTCAATATTACCAAGCGGAATTTTGACAATTCAGCAATTCTTTCGAACTCGATACCGACCTTAAGATATGTTGGCTACACACACAAAGAATAATGAATGTTAGAATTTAAAAAAAAAACCATTGCTAAAATTGAAAAATTGCGTTGGTTCTTTTTCGTAGAAAGCGGTTTGCTTTCACAACAAAACGTTCAAACTGTCAAATCAAAATTTTCCTGCTTGGTACATTTAAAAGTTGAAACTTTGAAAACGAATTGTAGAACTGTCAAACCGAAATTGTGGCATCGTTGAAAATGAAAGCAAATTATGTTTATTCCAAAATAAACTTTTAACCAAAAAGTTTCGTGTTATAAAAATAAAAATATGCCATTTGAATAGAAATAAAAAATAGTTTTAACATTGAAAGGTACGCCTGAGCCTAACAAATTAACAAACTAATTTAAAAAAACATTAAAAGGTTTATTTTTCAGATAAATTGTAGAAAGCAAATTAATCAAGATGAAAGTGCCGTGCAATTAAAATAAAAGTATGATGTTAAGAATGAAATAAAAAAAAATGTGTCATAAAAAGCTTTTTTTAGATGAATATTTATAACTTTCACAGCATGCTTCAGACAAACTGCAGGATGTCTGACCAATTCTTTCTAGAACATAATTACTAAGGATTCTTATATG
Source organism: Aedes koreicus (assembly GCA_024533555.2). Taxonomy (NCBI): domain Eukaryota; kingdom Metazoa; phylum Arthropoda; class Insecta; order Diptera; family Culicidae; genus Aedes; species Aedes koreicus. Next base: position 9,373 of record JAHHFK020001027.1, read on the forward strand.
GAAGTCTTCCATTCGAATGGCAATCCGCATTCGTCCATCCTCGCGCAGTTCTGACATTAACTCGGCTAATAGGTGCTCCGACGGTACTCCCAAATTATATATGATACGAACGCATTCCTTCAATGTTTGTTCCATGCGCAGTGATGTGCTCGACCAGCGATTGTAGCATATCTATCGGATTCCATTATCCGCCTTTACCTGGAAATAATAGAAACAAAAGAATAACTCACTTTCCGGAACTACCTAATCGAAAACACAGCCAACGTACTTTTTTTTTTACAGAAAATGAACACGAAAAAACCATTTCCCTCGCAATTTTCACACAACGCTTATGAAAGCGGACGGGAGCAACGAATAACGCAGTAGATACTCATAAAATTGAGTAGATCCACTTTTTACGAAAATTGAGTAACATTTCCGTGAGAGAAAAAGAGATAGTATACAATTGTACTCAAAAATTGAGTAAAATGAAGCGGGAGTGCACAGTTTGGTATAATCATGTTTACCTACCGGTGGGTACAAATTACTTATTTTAAGGTAGAATGTTACCCAAAAGTAAGTTATTTGTACCCAACGGTAGGCAAACATGATTATACCCAACTTTGGTTTCCCACACTTAACTGCTCCGTTGGGTACTTTTTTTTTAGCGGGTAGTAAATAAAGTTGTGGCAACGCTGCCACCAAGTTCACTTTTCGCCTCGTTCGCCGCGGGCCACTGACACGTAAACTCTAAGCTGTCAAACGTGTGAATATCTGCAAAAAACTTGTCAAAATAATACAAAATCGATTCCTTGCTCTCGTTTTCTTCCGCTACGTCCATAATTTTTCAAGACTAATTTCAAAAGCCGTGATCTGAGAAAGTGCTGTTATAACTAGTTTATTCCCTGGGTCAGAACTAAAAGCGTAGGCCAAAAGTATGGTTCTACTAAGTAATGATGAAGTAAGAATAAAATTAGCAGCAACCAAAACTTTCATCTAATCGAGTTTCTTTACATTTTAGTTTCTAACTCAACTCACACTTCTTTCCCAATCTGCCCGGAGCAATTCTTCCTTCACAGTGACGATCAAACGATGTAAGTTTAATAGGATTTGTAAGGTGCCGTCGAAATTATAACTAAAAAGATTCAAGCATGGTCTTAGAATTTTAAACCTTAAAGCAATGTTGAAATCACAGGTTGTTACTCACACTAAAACAAGGAAGGGAAACTGCCCCCATTCATCCAACGATGAATCAAACAATTGGGCAGTTGAAGAATCGGTTTCGTTTTCTAATAATGTTTGCTTACGTTAAATAACTACAACAAACATTACTAACTAATCCTGTCACGTGTATATCGTTTTATTTCAAGTAGGATGAATTGCAAAGTGATGAGATTAATATAGGTACATCTTCCCTAGATTACTTTATCCAGACTATTCCGGAAGCTCTCGAAAATTAGCGAGCGGGCGGTTTCTGGAGGATCATCTAAAATTTCGACGCGTTTCTTCTGAACAATAATTAATAATGGATTAATAATTATTAATGGATTTAACTACAGGATTTGTCTTACGAGAAGTTGATCCTTTTTATCTTTGAAATTATTATCCACATGATGTTCTTCTGCATGATTTTCAAGTCAAAGGTTCCTGCTTTCACCCCTGTTGCTCCTTTCGAACAAATCGCATCGGTCATACAAAAAAGAGCGATCTGTACGATAAGAATAAAGGTGACCTAAACAGGCGGTAACGTTTCGCACGTTGACGAATTTACCCACTTCTTCTCCTAAAAAAAGGAATTCCAAGTATTAGTTTTGAAAACAAGTGTTCAATACTACCTGCGTCATCTTATCAGAAAACAAATAACCTTAAAGGTGGAGCAGTCCTACGTTAATCTAGAAACTACATTACTTTGCGCTTCAGAGTAAGCTAAGTCAATTATAAAAGACAATAAAAATACGGATATATTAGTGTGAATCTTGCGGTTCATAAGGGACTGACAATGCCCATTAGTTTTTGTTGATTTTTTAAAATGTAATTCTGCATGTTTTGAAAACTTCTACGGTTAGTTTTTCAATAAGGTTAAAATTGCCATGGAAGTATTATGCGAATAGTGGCAGTGTAAGAATTTTCATTTGGCGCTTATTATATGCGATTCGGCTAAGTGATTAGCGGTACCTTTGACGAACTAAACTGACAACTCCCACAGCTCAGTTTCCCTAATCTGTGCTTTGCGGAACATCATTTGGCCACATCTGCAGAACCAGTTGAACGATTCGAAAATGTAGTAGTGGGATGACAAATGTCGAATCGACAAACATGGTTCCCCCGCTAAGTGACAATGGGACACCGCCTTGACTCACTAAAAAGGAAACCTAAATGAGGTGCCTACTGCAGCTACAAGATTAGTGATATTCTGCACCGTGTGGCAGCACATATGTATGTATTCATCTCCATTCTACGTACCATTCTCAAATATGCGTTCCAAGCGGTCTCACGAAAGAGTGGTAGTAAAAATCTAATAAAATGTATGGAAATCTCTTATTTCGAGTAGAAAAAGCATAAAATACTCCAAAATAATTATCAAATGTGAACTGGAAAAAATATTCATGCTTTATTTGGCCTGAAATTTCGATTTTTCTACTAAAAAGGCGCTGTTGTAGTAGAACGCTTTGGATCGTGACTCATTCTCTCTTTGTAAGTGAAAACGAGACGCCTCGATACATAAGGCACGTATAGCATACATTTAGTTAATTCACACATTTCTCAGAATATGCTAGAAACTTATAGAATAAAATTTTAGTAATCCTTGTATCATTGGTATCTGTTAATAACACATTTACCGATCAACTATTGAAAACCTGCTGTAATGCATACTATTGATTTAAAAAAAAAACAGCTCTTAAAACATCCCATGGTTTAAAGCTTGCTTTTGAAAATAGTTAGAATACCTTGAAAATCCTGAACTTATGCGTAGTGCACCTTATTTAATTACATAATAGGAAGGCTTATTTACTTAGAATTTCAATTTAATAATTTTTCAGATGACGGTCACGATCGACCACAGCCCCGAGAAGGCAAACCACCGCTGCCGAAACCCGCCGAGTACCAGTGCATGATTAGAGCCCGATCGCGTTCGAAAAAGCTGTCGACCGTTGTTCGACATGACGAGGTTGCCAAATTTATGGAATCCTACTCGAAAGTGCTAAAATCCACCATGGATGGGCTGAAGAAAATCAAGAAGGTGAAAAACAAGGCCAAAGCGGCACAAGGATAGTGATGAACTGCTTTCCGGGTCATTGCTAATATTGTTGAACTGAATTTGAGCATACAGTTTCTCTGGTCGATACTAGGCCGAACGGGAGAGCAGCTTCCTCAATCGGAAGCAGAGAACATTCAGGCCTATTCTGCGTGGCGTGTGAGGGGAGTCGACTCCCTCTTTTTTTTACATACGGGATGACAATTGTGTGAGATGACTCTCCATTTGATTTCCCGGAGGCGATAATTGTCACCTCGTTTGAGAAAGAGAGTCGTCTAACCTCCCACGATGCCACGCAGAATAGGCCTGATGGTGTAATTTTCTCTAGCATAAGTTATTATTATTTTTTTTCTTTTTTGAAATCATTAAAACAGCTGAAAGTTTATTCAAAATTGTGACTACTGCTAAGATAGATGCCGAAACCGACTATTTTTCTTCGACTGAATCCTGTTTCGACTGGCCTCTCTCAAGTCGTTTAAGCTCATTGAGGCGTTCTGCGATCTGAGCGTGAATGATCTGCCGATGTTTCTTACCCTCTCCGAGAGCTTCCATTTCCGATAACCATTCGACGCGTTCGTTGATTTCCTGAAGCACTAAAATTAACGCAACGATTCATAATCACAAGAATAGGTAACATAATAAATCTATTATACATTCAGCTTCCCGATCTGTCTCGGTATAGTCCATATCCGTATCGCTTTTGTTCCGTTGCACTCGCTTCCGCCCATCATCGGGAAATATTTTACACCCTGCCATCCGCTCCTGAAGTTTCAACTTGGATTTCTCCACCGGTTCCTTGCCTTCTTTTGGTACGTACTTTTCCACATCGAAAGCACCACTTTCGATTATCGTAGACAAAGACCTCTTCTTGATGTTATTCCTAGGAATCGCAACCGGAAGAAAGTTGCTATAGTCCTGTTCGAATTTAGGTTCCTTCGGCGGTGGAAGTGGTTCGCCAGTTCTTAGATGATAATTGATTTTATTACGCTGAAGAATAGTCAATTTTGCTTCCTCCATCAAAACTGATCAAAAGTCAAACAATTAGAACAAGGCCATACAATTAAACGAAGACTTGGATTTACCTTTGATAAGATCCTGAGTTTCTTTCGTATATCTTGTTTTGGGGACATGGAAGACGCCTCCCTTGGCGACCCGTAAGCTTGGCCAATCCATTGCTTCTAAGTGATGTGTCTCACGTTAATACCACACTTCAAGGACATGTGCCTTGAACCACAATAAACTTCGCTACTGTTGATGTCGATATTGAAATTCCCGACACACAATATGTAAAAAAAAGTAATAAATTTTACGAGCACGTTGATGTTCAACTGCCAACTCTCAACAGGATAAGCCGATTGTTTCTATTATTATATGTTAGGCAGATAGATATCTAACCTGTGAGCTGCACAATCAAAAGTTACTCTTCTCCTGCAATGGAAAACAGTTTGGTGGAAGAAGCGTCCGCTTCAAAGTTGAAAACGTCGCCCTTGGCAACCGACAACTCATGCCGCCATCCACATACAAGCGTCCTTGTTCGCATTCCCATGAAACACCAAGCATGGTAAGCATATCGTTCTCGACACCCAAGCATGAACATACATGAAGTACATACCATTTTTGTCTTATGGGTTAGTTTATATGTTCAAATAAAAAAAAATATATATACCTTGTGATCAAAAAGTTCCGGTAATTTGAAAAAAAAACGCATTTATTTCAATTTTTAATTGATATCTTTATTATCGCCTTCAAAGTACTCGCCATTAGAGGCAACACACATATGCCAGCGCTTTATCCAATCATCCATACATTTTTTATAGGCCGATGAATGTATGGCTTTCAGTTCTTCCAGCGAATTCTTTTTTATCGCATCAATCGATTCAAAACGCCTACCTCTGAGCGGAATTTTCAGTTTTGGGAAGAGAAAGAAGTCGCACGGGGCAAGGTCTGGTGAATATGGTGCTTGTTTGATGGTATTGGTGGAGTTCTTGGCCAAAAATTCACAAATAGTGAGCGCGGTGTGTGATGGAGCGTTATCGTGGTGTAAAATCCACGAATTATTGCGCCACAATTCTGGCCTCTTCTTTCGAATTGCCTCACGCAAACGTCTCATAACTTGTAAATAATACTCTTTGTTAACCGTTCGACCTTCTGGAAGGAATTCAGAATGGACGACACCGCGAAAATCAAAGAAAACGGTCAGTAAAACTTTAATTTTGGAGCGACTTTGTCGTGATTTTTTTGGTTGTTGACTTGTGAGCATATCAAATTCATATACCCACGTTTCATCACCAGTTATGATGCGTTCCATGAATGTGGGATCGCTATCTGCGTTCGCAATCATCTGTTTAGCGACCTCAACTCGATGCTGTTTTTGCAAAAAATTCAGCTCTTTTGGAACAAGTCGTGCTTCAATGCGTTTCATGCCCAGAATTTCCGTCAAAATGTGTTCGGTCGATCCAAATGAGATATCAAGGAGTGCAGCTATCTCCCGAATGCTAATTGAGCGGTTTTCCATAACTAAATTCTTCACGGAAGCGATGTTTTCATCGGTAGTTGAGGTCGATGGTCGTCCAGAACGCGGCATGTCACTCACGCTTTCACGGCCTTCTTTAAAGTCTTTGTGCCAAACAAATGTACGATTTTGTGACATAGAGTCCTCACCAAAGGCTTTTTGCAACATTCTGAGCGTTTCCGCTGCAGAAAATCCGTTTGCAACACAAAATTTCACACAAACGCGTTGTTCCAATTTTTTATCCATGGTAAAAATCGCCGAGCGTCTATTTTTCGACTAACAAAAGCAGTTGTCAAAACAAAACTAATGGATAATTTGCTCTCACACTTTGACAGAATATCAGAACTAGTGTTGCCATCTTACACTAAAAAGATTTTACCGAAAAAATAAAGGCGGCCTTTTTAAATTGAAAATTACCGGAACTTTTTGATCACAAGGTATATGGTCTTAGAGTTAGTCTATGGTATTAGGGGCGAATCATTAAGCTTGGGACCGATGTGCTAGTACTTCCTGAGCCAAAAAATATATTAATTTTCTTCATGACTATCCAGCCGCTGATTGTACGTTCTATGTTTGTCCCAGGCATTAATTTTCTGCTGTAAATCATGGGTAGAAAAAGTGTTTCAATTTCAATCCTGTTTTCAGTTTAGTTATCCATGAAATGTTGGTGAAATCGTTATCCACGTGGAATAATTTGTTTTCTTGCAATTTTTGTGATCCGGTTGGTACTTTTATATATTATTGTTCAGATAAATGAAACCGATCTTCTAGAATTTTAATATGTGGTTATTTTGGCTAAGAATCAGTTCAGATTTTTAGAACATCTTAAAATGTTAACGTTCCCTATTGAAATTTGCAAGACATGCATTTTATTGTGCGGTAATTTAAGATTTCAATATCGCCATTTTGCTGTAAAAAAACGATTTGGTTGTGTACCAATTCGCGAATTAATTTTAATTTTCACTTAAACTTGACAGATGGAAAATAATCGATTAAGTCTGCTACTCGAGCTGACTTATTTCTGACAGACGGCAACTCAATTTTGACAGAAACCTTATCGAAAGTTTATTGATTAATAGCAATAATAATAACAATCAATAACGGTTTTTCTTATATTTTTCCAACATGGAATCTTCATTCTCATATTCGATACGATTTCAACCTGGACCAGGTATCAAAATTGGGTTGGCTTATTGTGTGATAAACGTCAGTGTGTATGTTTTCATTTGTAACTAGCATTGGGTTGAGGTTTGCACTGGCAATAAGTTCGGGTATCGCAGTCTCAACGACGTGTTTAGCAAGTAAAAATAGTTTATAGCATTACAATAACCTATAACCTATTGGTTATCAAGTTATTGAAAAGTGAAACTAAATGCAGAAATGCATGAACACAACATTTCAATCCAACATGTGTCCACCCGAATAAACAAGTATTTTAATGGTATTATACCATTTATCGTTTCATAATTATTCAAGTTATCTTCCAACAATTATAAACTGAAGATAAAGTGTATCATATCGATGATATATGTTATGGTAAATCAAGATCTTACCATAACACTAATAGGTTGTTAAGTATCGTTACCATACAAAAAATGACTTTTTCTCGATCAAATTTTCCGGTGTATTATACAGTAAATAATTTGTGAATAATATTTTTTCTGCAGTTTTACTTTAGGTGGTATCGTTCAATTCTGGTTATATCATAAAATATTTGTTTCAACCATTACGATATACGTTAACATAGTTTAATAATAAATACGATATAAAAAGATAATAGATATCGTTACAGTATAGTAATATTATATGAGAACTTCAATCATGATGATAACTGCTACAATCATGATAAAATATGAATAATACTTTTCCCGTTTTTTTCCCCCAATCCAATCGAAAATCAAAGGTATATTATTAAAGTCAATAATACAAGTGGATTAAAATTCAGTTAGAAAGTAAAATCTACTTAATTAAATTGCAACATACCCTTCACGTATACTGATAAAACCGCTCCCTTACAAATACATATTATAATGATCAGTATTATAATATGAGTTATACATTTTGTGATAATAAACTAAAAATTACGTATTGTTAAAACAGTTTCCTGTTTTTTTTTGTTTATCGTGACCATAATTCATATCTCTCCTTCGTTATATCATACAATGAATGAGTAAGGGATATACTATACGGCACTGTTAATTTCTTGTTTGTGAAATTATTATCATATATAGAATACACTATTTATGGCTGTTTAAAGTTTGAATGATTTCTTACATTACACCAGCATTATACACGGATGATACGTATAATGGTGATTACAACATGAATGGAAAATGTATAATAATGATCATACAGCTAATGGTAATATTCTATTCGGGCAACTAACAGATGTAAACACAGATCTAATTTGACAGTAATGTTTGTTATGAATATGATGAATTTGTTTATGAATTCCCATTACTATTTATAATTTTTTCATATCGATTAAAAAGCAGACCTAGCCCATTTGCATGATATCTTCTTAAGAAACGGTTACAGTATTGGTCTAACTACAAGAAAAAAAAAACAAATTATTTTTCAGAACTATAGCATGCAATAAGAATCACCATCAGCAGTTGATTCGGTGTGATGGTCCACAAGAAACGTCATTTTTTTCTAAAATTTCTGGAGCCACATGACATTTCATTAAGAAGATGCTCCAATATGGTTATTATGATGTTATAATAACTAACTGAAATAACTGGCAATGGACCATCGTGAGCATGTCATTAGACTGCTCTCAAGATGTATTTTGGACTCAATTTAAACTTCACGCCATAGCTACGGACAAAATTACAGTGCCGGTTGAAACTATGATTACAATTATCACTAAAAATGTCGAAAATGTGTTTTTTTTTCTCGATGATTGAGATGATACATTTTGAGTAAGAAAGAAAATTGCTCGTTAATATAGACATTTTTTTTATGTTTTAAAAATACTTTCAATCGATAGTGTAGACCACGTGTCTAATCTACCATGACGATTTTTGATGATTCCAACAGAGATGTTACAAAATTGCAAAATATTAGAGAATTTGCTGTTGATTTTTCTAATCTTTAGAACGGCGCATAAATTATGCAAGAGTAAAACCAAAAGTTGCACCATAAAAGCTGCCTCGCATATGATATTTTGTTAAGCGTTCTGAGCATTTACAATCTTTAGATTTCTCCTTATTTAGTATTCTCCTCATAAACAAACATAATTTTTACAATCACAACAATCTTAACAATCTTAGTTAACTTCTGTTCGTTTGACATTTATCAAACTAGCATGTCATGTTCAAGTATTTCTGCAATTGTTTTTACTTAGGAATTACTTGATTATAGCCTATTTGTATTATGATGCTAGAAACTACCAAGATAAGACATCATCAGGTTGAAAGCATACTATTCAAAGTATTTTGAAAACGTATTATTAGTCCTAAATCTGTGTCTAAAAACTTCTTGTGTGACCTTAAAGATGTTTCAAATACATCGATTTATTGCGCTGTTTTGTTCATATAAGATACCAAAAATATGTTATGTGTACTAGAAAAATACATGAGATCATGTCTTAAAGATGAATTTTTGATCATTACATAACAAGTTGTGTTACTTGGGCAGCGCTCGCATCGACAATTATGGCATTTTCCTGCTGAGTGATTTCCTTGCACTAGCATCGCTTGCAAGTGTGAGTGTGTTCGGAAATGATTTGTTTTTTTTTTCGTGAAAACGTGGGACGCAAATGTGAATTTTTATTTTGCTCTAATCGGGATGATGATGATGATGATGATGATGATATAAAACTACCATCTATTGTAGCAAGGTAAGTGCCCATAGCAGTGGAATAATCTGAAAAACGATTTGATCAGGATTCTAATATTGTTTGTGATCATCGAGCTCCTGTATGAAGGGCCAAAAACGTTTGGGCGGGCCCGTAAGCAGAGACACTTACGCGAAACCCGCGAACATAGGGAAAAGGATCTCCTTCCAAAAGCAAGTTCACACGCACAGCACTAGAATCGAGCCCTCGATTGACAGAATAAACCCAATAGAGCCCGCCCTCGTTTCGCGAAATGTTAACAATAGGGAGGAGGCAGTCCCATGCTCCCTATCCAAATCGTTTCACTTGGGTGCCCTGATAGTCCCTCCTTGTCCCCGTTATATGTTATTTAATATTTAGTATATTTTGTACACACAATATTAGGATATCATTATAGACAAACATTCAAATTTCAAACTTGAATGATACTACCAATGGATTGTTACTGAAAAATAAATAAAAATTAGATATGAATTAATATCCTTCTTGTCCTGGAAAAGCTGAAAACAGAATAGATCATTCCAAATATCAAAGATAAAATTTCAATAAAAGATATTGTTTTAAAAGACATGTAGTAATATTTTTTTTATACTGTTCTAATACATTTCAAAGATAGCAATTGGAGTGAACGAAGAGTCCGGTTTGATGATTCCTGAAATAAATGGCTTATCTTACCATAATGCCACTAACAATATTAAAATATAATCTTACATTGGTTATAAGCACATACCAGTCTTTTATGAATATAGTAGTTGAAATTCAGAAGTGCAATTTTAAATTAAGTGTAATGCTGAAATGCTGAAAAACAAATTAAGCCTTTGATGCCCGTCGTGTTGCTCCCGGCTCTTACATGGTTTTGGAATGCAAAAATGATTCCAAAGCGTGCTGAAATTATTGATAAAATGAGAATGGGAAATATACAATATGATTTAAAGGTACACGATCTTCAGTCGCACCCCCTCACTTCGCTATTGTCAGATTGACAACATTGCCCAGGCTACGCCAACCAGCGTCTCCATGTTTCAGCTGGCAGTCTTTTGTGATCATGACTCGTGGAGGCGTGAGGTAGGAACTTGTGAGGACGAGAGGTCGGCCGCATCCTCCTTCGAAGTTGTCAACTCACCATTTGAAGCCCTTTTATTTTGCTCTAATCGGGAAGGTAAAAACTGGTAAAAAGAAAAAAAATATTTAGAAAAAAAATATTATTATAAAAAAAATTTTTTTTTCAACTAAAAGGAGGCCCCCGAGGGGGGAAAATTTGTCCCGGTAAAGGGGGGTTGGGGGGGATTTGGAGGGACGCAAACAAAAAGCCACAAAAAAACAAAAAACAACAAATTTTAAATATTTTTAAAATATTTTTTTTTTTTGGGGGGGGGTTGTGCCTTTTTTTTTTTTTGTTTGGTGTTGGGGTTGTCTTTTTTTTTTTTTATACTGTACCTGCGCGGTGTTGACATTCTGTTAGTTGTTGTTTGTTTGTTACGCGCGATGAAAGAGTATCGGGACTTCGTAAAAAAGCGTTTTTTGAACGGTGAGCGACCCGGCGATATATTCCGGCTGCTGAAATCGCATGGGGTCAAGCGGAACTTTGTCTACACGACCATCAGGCGATACCGGGAGACGTCCTCGACCAATGACCGTGCGAGATCCGGTCGGCCGCGTTCAGCGAGGACGCCACGGGTCATAAAGATCGTGAGGGAGCGAATTCGGCGCAAAAAGAACCGCTCAATCCGGAAAACGGCTGCAGATCTCAACGTTTCCATTGGAACCGCTCACACCATACTCACCAAGGACCTTGGTTTCAGGCCTTACAAAAAACGTAAGGTCCATGGCGTTTCGGAGGCTACCAGCAAAAAGCGGTTGGATCGAGCTAAGAGGATCCTCTCTCGGCACGCTGGTCAGGAGTTTGTTTTTTCGGACGAGAAACTGTTCGTGCTGCAGCAGCCGCACAATGTGCAAAATGACCGGGTGTGGGCGCCATCGAGGGACAGCATTCCTGAATCCAATATAAACATCCTTCGGTTCCAAAGTGCCGCGTCGGTGATGGTTTGGGGGGCAGTATGCAAACGTGGTAAGCTACCCTTGGTGTTTATTGAAAAAAACGTCAAAATCAACGCGGCGTACTACAAAACTGAGGTTTTGGAAAAGGTTGTTGCCCCCAGTCTCCGAAGCCTCTACGGCGATGAGCACTACGTGTTCCAGCAGGACGGTGCACCAGCCCATACGGCAAATGTGGTTCAAGCCTGGTGTCGGGACAATTTAACCGACTTTCTGGACAAAACTTTGTGGCCTCCCAGCTCCCCGGACTTGAATCCTCTCGACTTTTTTGTTTGGTCCTATATGATGGCGAAGCTGAACGAATACAAGGTCAGCACTTTGGATCATTTCAAGACGGTAATTCTCAAAATCTGGGACGAAATGCCCATGCAGTCCGTGCGTGCCGCCTGCGACGCGTTCGAGAAACGTTTGAAGCTCGTTAAGGAGTACAAAGGGGGGGTCATTCCAAGAGAAATGTTGTAAACGTTCCTTGTAAACATAGCTTTCAATAACATAAATCCAAAAAATAAAAAAACATGTTTTCATTTTTTTAACAAATTTTGAAAGTGTATCCGAACTTATTGAACACCGTGTATGCTCCGACCATTTCAACTCGACAACTTATAAAAAACTGAATGGGTAAGCAAAAAAGTAATTTAGTTGTTATCTATTATGAGCATAGAATCATTGTTTAGGTTACGTGGCAGTGTCATCCCGTCGCAACCTGTTGCTACGCACATATTTCCTGAGATTCCTGGTGAACCATCCCACGAAACAAAAATCGAGTTCCAAGACATCGAGTTCCTTGCCAGTCCGTTCAATCATGAATTGATTGAGGATGTAACGGAGGAGCAAGCGTCGACTAATTATCACTTTTCTAGGAACCTGCTTCGGTTGCTTCAAATCAAACGATTAACCGTTTAGCGAGCCTGAAGTAGTGTGCATGTGTTTCATGGGCGCGCTTGTTGGAAACTGTTGCGGCAAGCAAGACAACCAAACATGGTTGACACTGTAATGGGCAGAGCAGCCGTCAGATAGCGCTAGTGTTTTTACGTATATAAATTTAAATTTATGACGATGTATTGTGAGGCAATTTGTTCTTAGTGTTACGTCTGTTTGTCTGTGCTTATATGTTGACAGTCCGGCTCGTTTTTGTTTTGCTCTTTGCAATATTGTGTGGGACTTTCCCAAATTGTTTCCGATATTTCTGATGGAAAGGTTGGGATTGCGTTCCTGCTTTCGGGTTTCTCCTGATCCTGGCTTTCTGGCATTCGTCAGACGTTCTCCGAACACTTTTATAACATTCGTCAAGGTTGATTTGGCAATGTGATGTGATTTTGCCAAGTCGGCGTGGGAATAATTTGGATTTTGCTTATGCGCGTGCAAAATTTTGATACGCTGCTCTTCTTGCTAAGATGTCATTTTGACAACTGTATAGAAAATAGAGTCAACATTCCATATACGCATACACCTACAAAATGAGGGGTGGTCAAGTGTTTTAAATGCACGATTAAAAAAACTACTTCATATTTGAGTCGACCAATCCTTCCATCCTAATTCCATCCTTTAGTCAATAATCATAATAATCAAATAGAAAATAAAACATTTTTGATGTTTTTGTTTTTAAAGTATCCCAAGCTCTATGTAAGCTTTTAAAGTGCAATGAAACATTTCAGTAGAAGCAGTCATTCAACTGCTGAAAAAGTAACTATGCCGTAAATACACATGTTTAAGATTTAAATAAAGCATGTGCGCTAGCTTCAATTTGACAGGTGTGGGGCCCTTTTCAACTTTAATTCTACTTAAATGACTGATGTAAGATTAAACTGATTTATACCATAGACGTAAATCGTTATATAATGCAAAATTGATGTATCAAGGTACAGCTTAATGGTTACTTGGGCTGATCCCTCGTCTGACACATGATGTTAAACGTGTTAGACTAACGTTAGGATTAATTTTACACGGGTTGTTGGACATCGTTAGACAAGCTTTTTTTTTTTGGGAAATTTATTAAAAAAAAAACAATTTCGCAATCAAAGTTTTATGATCTTTTGTTTACACTCTCCTCCTTAAACACAAAACTCGGCACTTTAGGCTATGCTAACAAAGTGAAAACCAATGACCATAAAACTTGGATTACTAACTTTTTTCAATAAGCATCTATCATTTTGTCATAACCCGCACAAATTGCAGGTTCAAACACCGTCGAGTTTGCCGATCGATTAAGGCAAACGAAATGACATGAACAAAACAATGACAGCTGCGACGTAAGGGCACCTCCAATCCTGATGGGAAACTGGTATAGATCTAAATATTTAGATCTGAAGTGTTCTAAATTCTTGCACCGCGGTGTTCTATATTGGCTTTTATACCACAATCTGATTTAAATTTTTGCATCTTCCAAGAAAATTGATCCAAATGATGCATGTTTTGGATCACTTTTTTCCATGATCTATTTTCTGAGTATAGTGCTGGCAACATTCTAAGAAAAAAAAGAATCGGATTTATCTGTGCATGCATTTTTACAAACGATGTTGAGCCCTTCACGCATATTGCTCTAAAAATGTTATTTTTGCGAGGAAAATGAACCGACAGCAAAAAGTCAGAGGCTGAAAAACGGGAGGAGAACGATAATCTCGAAAACTTAATCAAAATACGTGTTTTCTTTTCACGGGTAGTGACAAATCCGATCCAAGTCAATAATCATTGTTTGTATATCCTGGAGTTAAATTCTGTTAACTTATTGAGAACATGGCATGCTGACTATACACAGAGAGGAATTTGATAGTCAATTTTACCATTATTGGGGGTTAGGATGACTATTGCAGTATAGTGATTTTGAACCGACTATGATCATGGTCAAAACTACCATTAAAAATAGTTGATGCAACATTGTCCATAATGTCGGAATTGTCCTTGTTACCATGATCATAGTAAAAAATGCCATGAACGTGGTAAATTCGACCATTTTCATGGTTATTGAAACCATTATATGCGATAGTCATCCTGACCATGATTTAATAGGGTATTATAGGGGTATGTGGATTATAACATTGTTCGATAATTAATATAATAATAGACCAGCATTTAATTTATTTTTTAATTTTGACAAGCGAAACTATTGAAAACAACAATTTCATAAAATAATGATTGTAAGACAACACCATCTTATTTCACCATGAAACACGCTACAAAAAACAGACTACCTAAACCAACGAACCAACCATTGATTTCTAGCATACATAAGTTGACATATATGTCATAATGGAAGCCCCCGTTACTGAAAATTAAGTGCTGTCACTTTGTATAAATGTCACTTTGTGAAACTGCAAGTCAGTTTGTAAAAATAAAAATGATTAAATTTTTCTTGTTTAAAAATCGAGAAAAAATAGTTGAGATTCATAAAAAATATTTTTGTGCTAGGAAAAATGCCCATCATCGATACGGATAGAAAAAAACATGTTTTTTTTTTAAATTAAAACCCCCTATTGTCGGTACAACGATGAAATTTTTCTCAGAGTAGGCAATCCGGTCAATAAAAACACATCTTCCGCCATGAACAACTTGAAAGCCTCACACACTTAGAAAATTTTACAGTATTCGGTAATTTTTTACCGAACTTTCAACAGCTGAACGTTCGGTAATCCTATTCACCGGATTTCGGTGAAGTTTGACAGTATTCCGGTAAAAAAATTGCCGGAACTTGTCAAATTTTACCGAAATTCGTCAAATCGGATTACCGAACCGTTCAGCAGTTGAAAGTTCGTTAAAAAATTACCGAATACTGTAAAATTTTCTAAGTGTGCATCGCTGCACTCCCTGCTCGAATCTGATCATGGATCATCGAACGACAGCCTGCTGGCCGAGTCACTACATACAGTTGGATATTGAAGAGGTGGGTAGCGCTGCAGCAATTAAAGATAAGAGTGTTTGTCGTTGTAGTAATATTATGGGTGTTTATTTCCGTTGATTTCAGCTGGACGATGAAGAGTATTCCATTCCCGCTGTGGACCAGCTGCCAAGCTGGTCTGGAAAGCCTCTCGACGCTTGGTAGGACCGTCGTTGACGGTGTGACGTCGAATGGGCACAACTGTGGTGGAGATTTGGGGTCAACAATAACCCCTTCCATGGCCGAAGACTACGTGCGAATGGAGTCGATTCTGAGACATGTTGTTTTGCAAGGAGGAGGCACAGGTTACATCCGCGGTGGAGCGTGTAGATGCTGGGTTGGCTACGTCTTGCACGGTTTTTCAGATGATTGCCGTACGGACATCGCATGGCCATATTTTGGCGTTCGACTGTTCCCAAACAATAAAGTGGTGCTGTCAGGACGGAGTTTCACAAGGAGCAGTTTCGGCGCTGGCATTCAACGAGGATAATACGAGATTGCTGGCTGGTTTCGCCAGAGGAGGCATATTGATGATTGACACCCTAGGGGGAGATGTGATTCGGGGGTTGAATGGGGGGATACCACGGAATAGGGGGGTGGTGCATTTGAAAGGGAAAAGGGGGGGGGGGGGTGTTTGGGGGGTTGGGGGGGGGGGGGGGGGGGGGGGGTTTGGGGGGGGCGGGGGGGTGGTGGGGGGGGGTGTTTCTGGTTGTTTTGTGGGGGGGGGGGGGGGGGGGGGTGGGGGGGGGGGTTTTTTTTTGGGGGGGGGGGGGAGATTTTTTTTTATTTTTTCTGGTTGGGGTGGGGGCATCGAGCATATTTTTTTTTGTTGTGTTTTGTGGTTGGGGGGGGGTGGTATTTTTTCTTTGGCTGGTTGTTGGTTTTTATTATTTTCATCTCGCGGGGGGGGGGGGGTGGAGATGGTAGTTGTTGATTAATAAATAATGTCCCGCGCGGCGGGACTAAAGGGCGATACGGTCAAAATTTGGTCAATATCAACTTGACGTATTTCTTTCAATTTTGCATTTAAAAAGCCTGAACACCCCTCATTTTAAAGGTGTGTGTGTGTAGAATGTTGCTCCTATTTTGATTTTGGAATTCACTCTTCAGTTGTCAAAATGCCGTCCAAGCAAGAAGAGCAGCGTATCAAAATTTTGCTCGCGCATCGCGAAAATCCGAGCTACTCGCACGCAAAGTTGGCAAAATCGCTAAAAGTTGCCAAATCAACCGTTACAAATGTAATTAAAGTGTTTGGGGAACGTTTGTCGACAGCCAGGAAGTCTGGATCGGGGGAAAATCAAAAACCGGAAGCCGCTGAGACGACAAAGAGAGTTGCCGGTAGTTTCAAGCGAAACCCTAACCTATCTCTCCGAGATGCCGCAAATAAGCTGGGTGTATCGTCTACAACCGTGCATCGAGCCAAAAAACGAGCCGGACTATCGACTTACAAGAAGGTAGTGACTCCAAATCGCGATGATAAACAAAATACGACGGCCAAAGCACGATCCCGGAGGCTGTACACGACGATGCTGACGAAGTTTGACTGCGTGGTAATGGACGACGAAACCTACGTCAAAGCCGACTACAAGCAGCTTCCGGGACAGGAGTTTTATACGGCAAAAGGAAGGGGGAAAGGTAGCAGATATTTTCAAGCACACGAAACTGTCAAAGTTCGCAAAGAAATATCTGGTTTGGCAAGCCATCTGTACCTGTGGCTTGAAAGGCAGCATTTTCATAGCTTCCGGGACTGTCAACCAAGAAATTTACGTGAAAGAGTGTTTGAATAAACGTCTGCTGCCTTTCCTGAAGAAACACGGTTGTTCCGTACTGTTTTGGCCGGATTTGGCATCTTGCCATTACGGTAAAAAGGCCATGGAGTGGTACGCCGCCAACAACGTGCAGGTGGTTCCCAAGGACAAGAACCCTCCCAACACGCCAGAGCTCCGCCCAATTGAGAAATACTGGGCTATTGTGAAGCGGAACTTAAAGAAGACCAAAAAACTGCTAAGGACGAGCAGCAGTTCAAGGCAAACTGGCTTTCTGCGGCGAAGAAGGTGGACAAGGTGGCTGTACAAAATCTGATGGCAGAGGTCAAGCGTAACGCCCGGCAATTCGGATTTGGAAAAGCGGAAGCCTAACTGAATATTTTTCCTGAATTTTATACTAATTGAACTTGAAAAAGAAATTTAATTTGATTGTTTAAATAAACGATTTCACCGATTTACACGCGTTTTCCCTTGACCAAATTTTGACCGTATCTCCCTTTATATTTCCATCAAATTAGCTACTGTAATGGACGAATTTCACTCATTTTCCTACGACACATCCATCTGGGATATAATTTGCTAGCCTTGCACTGGCTCGGGCCAAAGACGATCGCTTGTTTGGTTACCGTGGAAATGCTTCTTCTGTCGGAGGTTGGAAAAAAAAAAAAAGGGGAGCGCGGGTCGACGGTGGGGTGGTGTCTCGGCCGGGTGGGGGAGTGCGCCGGGGGGGGGTGTTCCTGCTTTTGTTGGGGGGGGGGGGGGGGGGGGGAAAAAGGGGGGCGGGGGGGAGCTGTATTTGCTTGCATGGAGTCGAGTTTACATTGATAATAGCCTTGCGACAGATCTAAATGAGTGAAATATTGCGCACCTGCTAGTGAATCTATTATATCTTCGATGTTAGGCAGAGGGAATTTATCATCCCCTTATACATTATTAAATTTTCGGTAATCGATCACAAGTCGCCATTTTTTTTCATCATTGGCAGACTTTTTCGATACCAAAAAAATTGGGCTATTCCATGAAGAGTCGCAGAAGCCAGAGTTGTGGGTGGATTTATCGAAATATTTACGTATCCTGTCTAGTAGCAACCGTGTAAAGTAAGAGGTCATAAGCGAATTTATTCGTCTCATTGATTCTGTTTGCTGCAACCAAACCCGTGCCAAAGTGAATTTTGATTAGGTGTGCAGGCTTAGTTTGTAAATCAATCGGTGCAAGAAGAGCTTATTAGACGCAGATATCATGTTACTACTGGAAGGTTTCCGACACTTCGGCGACGGCCGGTTTGATGTGAACGAGTGCCGACTGCAGCAGCTGCGGGTCCAGCAGAACTTGGCCGAGATCTAGGACATCGAGGAGAGCTGGTTTGCAAAGCAACAAATAATTTATTTTTACCAAATTTTGAAGACAATATCTAATATCCTGTTTTATTTTGTCTATTTTGTTTTGTTTTGTTCTTCGTTATGCTTGTCTATTTTCAGTCACATTGGAGCGGTCCATTGCTCTTGGCGGGTAGTGCAACATACTTTCGGCGTATCGTTAACCAAAACGAACCCTGCTGTTAACCTTTCCCCAACTATCCAACATCCCAGTGATTTCTCGTGGAAGTGCAGAGAATTTCTCGACTTCCTCCAAAGCGAGTATCATGTCAACACGTTCCTTCCCATTCCCTACTTGACCAGCATTCGGGCACGGCCGGCGCCGGTATTGTTTCATAATGGGTCACCAGTTTTTACACATTGAAGATGTATGTTAGTCCCAAACATCATCTGTTGGTTCTTTTGTGTAAATACAGCTGATCTGGCGATAACGGAATTGAATTCGTGGGCGGTCAATCATGCTCATGGTAGCCTGCCTGATCGAGATCAATGAGAAGTAAGTATGAGTAATGTACTTTCTTATAGTCACTGGACATTTATGATTCTGCAAACATGAGGCTGATACTTTTAAACGAACTTGTTTTAAAATACATAACTTATTCCACGTCCTTTTCTTCAGAAACCTCCATTGGCAAGACCGCCTTCCCAACACGGATCACTACATGACTATCATTGCGCGGCACATCGAAAACGACGATTTGAGTTCGATTGCCCCCTCGGCGGCACAGGTCCTTTGTGATTATTTTCTCCGTAAACGGGACATTAACCGGCTGGAAAACCTCATCCTCAAACTGGATTGGCAGTGCTCAGGTCCTCACCATCTGTCGGAAGGAGAAGCTCTATCGGGCGCAGATGTATCTCAATAGCAAAGCACTGTCAGACTACACCGCTTCACTGACGGATTTGATTCCGATCATTCACGAACGTGATGATCCCCATCTCGGCAATTGCTTGCTGTGTACGTTTCCAGTTACCTCGCCGGTCGGGGTTATCCCACCGGAGACATTGCACCGGAGATGATTGCCACCGTGAAGCATGAAGTGCTGCGCTGTCTGACCGTGATTCATTCGAAAAACGCTCCCGAAGGTGAACTGCTCTACCCATATATGAAAACGCTTTTGGAGTTTGATACCCGTGAAACTTTGAATGTGATTTCCCTCGCATTCCAGGAGAAGGAGTTCAACGGAGAACTGGGATTGTCGCAGCGTCAGCGGAAAATTAACATTCTACTGGAAATACTCACTCCGGAGCATGCCAGTTGGTCTCAGATTGGATGCCTTTTGAACTAAATCGCTCAGCAGATTGCCTCCCGCCAAATGCCAGAGAATGCTGCTTTTATTAGTTGCTGTATGGTGTTCAAATTTTTCAGGTTTTAACTGACTTAAACTGACTAGTGGACTTAAAAATAGATTTGGTTCATTATGTCTTATTTTCGTTAATAAATATTTATAATAATTTATAATTACATAATTTTGTACTCCTACACGGCAAATAATCCACACATATTTATTGGCAAAAATCCATATAAAATTCCACATAATATTCATTTATTCACACATAAACAGAACCTTCTGAGAAACACATATAAAGTTTATGTAGCAAATGAAATGTATGTTTGACCACACATAGTGGGCATGTGTACATATAGGAAGTATGTGTGATTACAAATAGATATCATTTGTTGATTATATTGCAAAAAATCATTGATGGACACATAGATATTATCATTGCTTTTTTATTTCAATTTTCATTTTCAATTTTTGTGTTCCCGTAACGAAAAAGCAATAAACAAATAGATGACGTTTTGTTTGACCGGGTTGCCATTTACCTTTTTGCAAATAGAACAAAATGAATAGATCAGCGGTGCAATATTCTTCATTTTGATCTAAAATTAGACGATCTAAATTTTTGAAACGGATTAATTTTAGATCAAAATATCCATCAGGATTGGAGGTGCCCTAACTCATTCAAGATTAAGCTGCCAGTGTTGCCGTAATTATTTCCAATTATCTTTCTATTGTGTCAGAAGAATTCTGCGTACTTCCAGTCAACGAACCCAAAAATGACATTGCAGCTCTGCTACATATAATATGTCTTTCACGATGAACGGATACCAGGGGCTGGATAGTCAAGAAAAAATTGGATATAGTTTTTGTCTTAGGAATAACGAGCACATCGGTCCCAAGCTTAATAATTCACCCCTAATAACGTAACTCACACGAACACACCTTCAAATATTCTGTCATAATAACCCAGCGAATCAAAAAAAAAAGATTCAAGTACCGAAAAGTGTAAGAATGTTTCTGCAACAGTGAACAAATTTAAAATCGCTAGTTACATATGTTTGTGATCATCAAGCTCCTGTACGAAGGTCCAAAAACGTTTGGGCGGGCATGTGAGCAGAGACACTTACGCGAAACCCGCGAATATAGGGAAGAGAATTTCCTTCCAAAAGCAAGTTCAGACTCACAGCACTAGAATTGAGCCCTCGATTGACAGAATAAACCCAATAGATGGGGTCGAAGAGCCCGCCCTCGTTTGGCGAAATGTTAACAATAGGGAGGAGGCAGAGTCCCATGATCCCTATCCATATCGTTTCACTTGAATGCCCTGATGTGAATATGATGTGATGTGATCAGAATGTGGTCTGTAAGCTCTCGTTCTTTCGCCGCGTCCGAATCGACCACTGCCGAAACACGTGAAGCCGGACTTCCTGCCACAAAATCTGACTCGTTGAAATTACCCTCCACCGGGTTAGATGGATTTTATTTCATACGTTTTACCTTCTCGTTCAGCAGGTTCTTTTTTACGTATTCCGGTAACTATTCAGGCTTAATTGTCTCCAACGTAGTGATCAGAGCATCGTAGGACTTTGGAAGCATCAGCAACACCTAACGTACAACGTCTCTCTCGTCCATTTTCCCTCGGGTCGCTTTTAGCTCTCGTAGGAAATTCTCAAACTGCAGCAAAAAGTATTTCTCCTGCCTACCGTTTTCAACTTCAGCTCGTAAAATTGCTTCCTCAGGAAAAGCTACCTTTCGATTCCAACGCGTTTTTCAAACCGTCCTAGACGTCCGTCATTCGCCGTGCGCTAGTCCTTTATTTCGCTCATTTTGTGAGGCGGATGAAAATGGTTTCAGGTCTGTATTTGATTAAGGTTTGAGTGGAAGTGAAGAAAAACTACAAGGGACAGCCTAATGTGGTTGTGCGCAAAGGTGACGTAACTCGAGCAGTGAATTCGTTAGCGAATGGATTGATCCTAGTTGTTATAAGTGTTTTCAACACCTGATAGATTTTATTTGTTGAACACTGATCAACGGTTAACTTATGGTTGAATGTGTTTAAGCGAAGCGAAATAATTGCTCATTTTGTGACGAACCACGGATACTTTCGATCTTTAATTATACGTGACGTGCCATTTACCGTTTCATCGCTTCTCGATTGCTGCTCAACCTACCCGCCATCCCGGAAACCACGAGGCTCTTGTCTAAAGCTCTATACGAAAGGTCGTCGGGTTCGGGGGTACAGCGTTTGGCAAATCGAGCAAAAACAACAACAAAAAACTGCAAGTAATAATCAACCAACGTTTGCGAAAAATAACCGGATGTTCAAGGATCACTCCAGGGAATATCCTAGCAGACCTGGCGGGACCAAAGGACCTTGGACATATGATTCGAACAAGTTACGTGCAAAGAAATAGCAAAGCACTTACTGGCAACAGTGTAGTAGCTGAACAGCTGCTATAGCTCAGATGATATCCCAGAAGACAAGCTTACACTAGTAGAATGGACATACCCAAACCACAAGACCATCTTTGAGGCGATTGCAACAAGAACTCACAGTATATCACCATCAAACCCTAACATCCAAGCAATGCTGCTGGAATGAACACCAGCACAAAGAAACTGTAACCCACAAGTCCTCAAACAAGCTTTCCTGAATGCAAAACACTAATTACAAAAATCGACCTATCGTCTACACAGACGCTTCGAAAATAGGAGAATCCTGGGAAATAGGAGTATTCTCTGGAACCACAGATCGTAGGATCAGCCTGAAAATAAGCATGGACACCTGCATAATGAACTGCATGCCATCTTATGGCACTAAATCGTCTAACTAAATCGAAAGCATCCGGGGAGCTGCTGTTCACAGCCTCTCTATCATCATGTCAGGTCGGGTGATTGAAGGGGCACTGATGGACACGAGACGCAACTCAATGATTCAGGAGATCACCGAAAAAGCAACATCCTTGAAGGTCACCATACAGTGGATACCGAGCTATATCGGAATCAGACGGAACGACTTAGCGCACGAAATGGCCAAAGCCGGGGTTGATTCAGAGCATGTCCTGGAAAACTGTATATCAAAACACGATAATACTTACCTTCAGCCAACGACGAATAAACAACACTGGAAAGGCTTGGCTTCGACGCCTCTTCACTTCACTGATTTAAATCGTATCTTTGTGGCAGAACCCTCATGGTTTTTTTTTTTTTTTTTTTTTTTTGTTGGGGCGTAGAACCACTGCGTCCACTGAGTTGAACTTTTGTGGTATACCCCTGTTTACTATTCTAATTCGCATCTTAAAGCTAGATCACCATTTGTCAAGTGACCAGCCCAAGACGCGTCTCCCAGTCAGGCAAAATTGAGTTTATAAAACCCACCACCTTTCCAGGATATGCAGTCCAAATTTCTTTAGGTTGCATATAGCCACTGTACAGAAATTTAAGTCTGCTCTTGTACAAAGCATCACAACTGCAAAGCAGATGTTCCGAGGTTTCACGTTCCATGTTACAGAAACGACAGATATCATTCTGAACCTGGCCAATGTTTTTCAAATGATATCTACTCGGGCAATGTCCGGTTACTAGGCCAGTATAGGTACAAAGAACTCTCTTATTGAGCTCCAGAAGCTTTTTACTGATTGTAACATTTGGAATTATAAACCTTTTCGCTTGAACACACTTTGTGGTGACCAACCAATTGGTCATCACCCTTTGCACTTCCCAGATTTTAATTCCATTTTTATGGCACAGTATGATATACCGCAGAATGGACAGAAAAAAGTCTAGGTAGGCTCTGGCGACCGGTAGATGTGTTTTTCGTTTCGCTGTAATTTTTTTTTTGCCTGTAAATTTGCCAATTTTATCAAAGTCTAACAGTGTTTTGTTCATCATCGGAACAATTTCCATTGATTGGGAATGAATTGGCAGAGGCCGTGAACAGACATCGTGATCAAACCGCATTCTGTTGCAAACGTGGCGTATGCTGACGTTTGTATTACTTCTGGGCGCTGTACCACCCGGCACACCATTCAACCAGATTTGAAGCCAAACTAACTGCGACGACGGAATTCCACCTGAGGAGGTTCAATAGAATGATGATATTGTCATCGAGCTGATCACTGAAGCTGTTTTTCGGGTACGTTCCGCTTTTAAACATCTATGATATTGTGAATCACTAAATACGCGTCAATCAAGCATAGCACATAAGCTTGATTGAAAGTTTCAGTATGTCACTACTGGAGCGGGGCTTATCGTGTACGAAGATAGCTTCGGAATGCTTGCGTTCTTGGAATGGGCTTTTGGAGTCGCGGTAGAGCTGTCACCTTCTAATCCCCGGATTTAAGCTTTTTGCAACTGTAAACAGCAAATATGAAACAGTTGCAGGAAGATTCTATCCATAATACCGCTGCCAGACAGTGGGAATTAGATTGTAAACACACACACACACAGTATGATATACCGCAGAATGGTTCTGGGCCAATAAACTGTGCATTTGAACCTTGTTTAGCAAGCTCGTCTGCCCTTTCATTGCCTTCAATGCCACAGTGTCCCGGAACCCAGAATAAATTTACCGAGTTCTCTTGGCACACCTTTCGCAATGAAAGAATGCATTCCCAGACAAATTTGGATGTGCATTTATAATTACTTAACGCTTTGAGTGCCGCTTGGCTGTCTGTAAAAATACAAATATTTGCATGTCTATATTTCCTCTTCAGACAAACGTTAACACATTTTATTATAGCAAAGATCTCCGCTTGGAAAACCGTTGGATAGTTTTATCATCGCCACTGAGATTTCTACCCCAGGGCCGAAGATTCCTGCTCCCGTTTTTGTTCCAATTTTTGAGCCATCTGGGAAGAATTTTATGGAGCCATGGCGAACAGTGGGACCTCCGACTTCCCAATCTATACGTGACGTTTCACATATGCAGGGTGGCCACTCAATTTTCATTTTCAAATTCCCGGTTTTTTCCCGGTTTTCTGGGACCAAATTTAAAAAACTTCCCGGTTTAAGACTGGTTTACAGGTCGGGAAAAGCGTCATTGAATTTGTGCGCTTGTGTGTTTAAATGGAACCCTGGATTTGAATTCCCGTGGCAGGAAATAAGTCTACACAAAAATTACAGTTTTCTTGAAGTGTAAACCCAATTTTACTCTAGAAATTCATCTCACGAAATTCATCTCTACACACTTCTTCTTCAACGAGAACAAAACATTTCGCTTTGTTTTCGTGCGGATTTTGCCAGTTTGAATTCGAATAGAAAAACAAAATGTCAAAAGGAGAGCCGAGTTCCGAAACAGTTTTTTTTTTCGATATAGATCATTCCACGGAATACACTAACCTCACTTTTTTGACAGTTCAGGAAGCTTGTTTTCCAGGTGTTAGAATTTGAACCGCTCAAACGAAATTTTTCATTGACTTTTTTTCTGGATTCTGAATGATTAGATTCGGGAAATGATGTAGTAATAAGCACTGGTTTCTGTTTTCCTTTAATCGTAATAAATTTACATCACAAAATCTCAAACCGATCTTACCGAAAATATCCTACATAAGTCCACGTAAACAAGCTCCTTGAACTGTCAAAACTGCATTGATGACGCCATCGTGCAATGATCTATTGATGTGCTCGAATATTTGATGGTTTTGACATCAGTATGAACAGCTAACAGAGGAAGAAAAATTTAACGAAGAAAATACAGACCTCCTGCTAAAAAAAATGAAACGCGTAGCCAAAACGACAAAACGGGATAAGGAGATTTCGAAACATCCTTGCTTGTACCAAATAACAATAAAGGAGAATTCCAACAAGATGGCTAAATATTTGATTTAAAGCCGTTTTCGGCTATTGTGGTAATGCTACACTGGTATCGCTTCTTCTAATTAAAAAAAACGGCTGTCGAAATACGATGAGTGTTAATTCGCAAATCAAATTGTTGGAACTGGGCGACGAATATGACCTCAGTATCACCAACAAAGCGAAAAAGTGAACGAGAGCGATTAATTATTCGGTTATTAATAGCGAATTCGTTTTTGATCCAGTTCCAAACTAGATCGGGTATCAAAATTGGGTCGGCTTGTTGTGTGTTAAACGTCGGTGTGTATGGTTTTATTTGTAATTCATATCGGATTGAGGTTTGCACTGAAAATAAGTTCGGGTATCGCAGGTTGGAACTGGTTCCAAAGGTAAAAAGATTGATAATTTTGGTTTTGGGGGGGTGTTGGGGGGGGTGTTTGGGGGAAGAGAGAGAGGGGGGGGGGGAAGAGGGTGGTGGGGGGGAGAGGGTGGGATGATAGTGGTTGGTTGGGTGTGGGGGGGGGGGGGGGGGGGGGGGGGTCAGGGACCTGGCAACCCTATCCTATTTACTAGAGTTTGACAGTATGCAACATATCACGGGCCTTATTTGAATAAGGCCCGTCTGACGTTTGTTACTACGGGTAGGAACGCCAGCATTGTTTACAAACAATGCATCTTTTGACGTTTGGTTGTTAGAGATGTTGGCTACAGGAAAATCGCTGTCCGCCAGGTCCCTGGTTTAAGTCTAAGCATACTCTTTTCCGCTTCTAGTTGCACGTATTCGTGCAAAGGCAGCAGATTTAGTATTGTATACCACGTTTTTGGGGGGGTGCCCCGCGCCCC
This sequence comes from Aedes koreicus, assembly GCA_024533555.2. NCBI lineage: Eukaryota > Metazoa > Arthropoda > Insecta > Diptera > Culicidae > Aedes > Aedes koreicus. Next base: position 35,951 of record JAHHFK020001027.1, read on the forward strand.
CCCTTTTATAGTTGAGTAGTTCCGGTGTTGTTTTGTTTTCTTTTTTTTGTGGGGGCGTTTTTTTTTTTTGGGCCGCCACACACAAGAGAAAGGTTTATTTTTGTGTTTTGTGTGTGTTTTATATATCAATATTATTTTTTTTTTTGGTCCTTTTTTCTTTTTTCTTTTTTGTGTTTGTGGGCATCAAGGGATTGGTTGGGTTCCCTTTCCCACCCTAACTTTCCTGTGCAGTTCAGTTTCGCTTCGCATTCCACAGTAATTTTTTGTATTTAATCTTTATGATTATTTTTTACTTTTCTTAGTAAAATCGCTTTTAGACTAAACTTCCTTTTCCTAGTGAAAGGTACAATTACTACTTTTGATGGATTTATGCTAAGGCCCTCCTTGATACACCAAGACTGGGTAAATTTTAGGACCCATTGCATTCTTTCTGAAATGATGTTGTCAAATTTTCCCCTCACTATAATGACTATATCGTCTGCAAAACCTACAACCTCGAAACCTTTATCCTCTAAGCTTCTTAGAAGATCGTCTACAACTAAGGACCACATTAGTGATGAGAGGACTCCTCCTTGGACCCTCATGGTTAAAATTCGCGATGAGCAGCAGCTTCGTTCCCCGCCTTGTCCAGCATTCCCCATTGTAATCAGCATCTTGGGTCGCTGGTTTTTTCTTGTATTTCAACGATCTCAACCTGTTGCTGAAATCTCATCGGCTATGCTTTGCTAGCGACCTCAAAATTTACATTCACGTGGATTCGCTACGAGACGCTTTACAGTTGCAGGAAGATTTAGAGACAGTACAAGGGTGGCGCGAGGTGAACTGTTTGCTCTTGAACCGGAATAGTTGTGCCGTTGTTCTTTTTTATAGGTACTTACCTTACCAATCAGACTAAGGCCGGTGTGGCCTCTGCTGTACACAGAAGTTGTTTCCATTGTAATCGGTCCATGGCTGTTCCTCGCCAGCCTCGCTGTCTGCGGAGGGTCCGCAGGTCGCTTTCTACTTGATCGATCCACCTTGCTCGTTGCGCGCCTCTTCTTCTTGTACCTGTCGGTTCGTTTTCGAGAACCATTTTCACAGGGCTGTCGTCCGACATTCTTACGACATGCCCAGCCCATCGTAGTCGACTGATTTTTGCGATGCGTACGATGGGAGGTTCTCCCAGCAACTGGTGCAATTCGTGGTTCATTCGTCTCCTCCACGTTCCGTCTTCCATCTGCACTCCACCGTAGATCGTACGCAGCACCTTCCGTTCAAAGACTCCAAGGGCGCGTTGGTCCTCCACTAGCAATGTCCATGTATCGTGGCTGTAGAGAACTACCGGTCTAATGAATGTCTTGTAGATGGTCAACTTTGTGGTTCGGCGAACTTTGTTCGATCTTAGCGTCCTTCGGAGTCCAACGTAGGCACGATTGCCAGCCATAATGCACCTTTGTATTTCAGTGCTGGTGTCGTTATCGGCGGTCACCAATGAGCCCAGATACACAAATTCGTCTACTACCTCTATTTCATCACCGTCGATCTGAACTCGTGCTATGAGGCTAACATTGTCTTCTCGTGAGCCTCTTCCCTTCATGTATTTTGTTTTTAATGCATTAATCACAAGCCCAATCCTACCAGCTTCAGCCTTAAGTCTGATGTACGTTTCCGCCATCGTCTCAAAGTTACGTGCTACGATATCAACGTCGTCGGGGAAGCCAAATAGTTGGACAGACTTCCTGAAGATCGTGCCACTCGTGTCTATCCCAGCTCTTCGAATCACAACCTCCAATGCAATGTTAAACAACAAACACGACAATCCATCACCTTGCCGTAACCCTCTCCGAGATTAGAAGGGACTCGAGAGCGTCCCTGATACTCGGACGACACACATCACTCGATCCATCGTTGCTTTGATCAACCGCGTCAGTTTTTCCGGAAATCCATATTCGTGCATGATTTGCCATAGCTGCTCTCGATCGATTGTATCATACGCTGATTTGAAGTCGATGAAAAGATGATGTGTGGGCACGTTGTATTCGCGACATTTCTGCAGTACTTGTCGAATCGCGAAAATCTGGTCCGTAGTAGCGCGGGCACCCATGAATCCTACTTGGTATTGCCCCACGAAATCCTTTGCAATTGGTGACAGGCGGCGGCATAACATTTGGGAGAGCAACTTGTAGGCGGCGCTCAGTAGCGTGATCGCACGATAATTGCAGCAATCCAGCTTGTCGCCCTTTTTATAGATGGGACACACTATTCCTTCCATCCAATCCTCCGGTAAACATTCCTCCTCCCAAATCTTGGTAATTACCCAGTGCAGCGCTCTGGCCAGTGCTTCACCACCGTATTCTAATAGCTCGCTTGGGAGTTGGTCAACACCAGCGGCTTTGTTTTTTTATAGGTAGAAGTATTTTTATTATCTTCGGTTATTCCATGATAGGAATTACTCTGCAAAGAGACAACCAAGTAAAGGACCTTGGTGTGATACTCGACGATAAACTCACGTACAAACCTCAGATGTCCTACATCATAATGAAAGGTTCCCGGAAGCTCGGCTTCATTTTTTGTGTGGCTAGGAATTTCGAGATGTGTACTGCCTCAAGTCGCTATACTATTCGTTGGTGAGGTCCACCTTGGAATATGATTCCCCGATCTGGAACCCTCATTTGCAAAATAGCGTCGAACGTATTGAATCAATTCAACGATGTTTCATCCGATACGCTCTTCGAAGACTGCCTTGGAGGGACCCTTTCAAACTTCCGAGCTACAAGAGTCGCTGCCTTTTTACCCGTTGGGTATTTTCTATTGAAATTTTGGGTGGAATTAGTTCAATGTGTATTTGTTTACGCTGTGTAAGTTTCACTGGCAGGTGTGTTATCGTCGCGAAGATGGAGTCGGAAGAACAGCAGCGGCGCAAAGAAATTTTGCGCACGTACCTCGAAAATCCGGATCTTTCTCATCGTGCCATCAGCAGGAAGCTGGGAATGGTGTCTCGTGTTTTAAATCGGTACCACGAACGTATGACCATCGATCGGAAAGAAAAAAGTGGCAAAAATGGATCTCCGTATAGTGTTAAGGATCACAAGCGGGTAGTTCAAGTTTTCAAGAGAAATCCCAACAGTTCAGTTCGAGATGTGGCGAAGAAACTGAATCTAACCAAAACTTTCGTGCAAGATGCGAAAAAACGTGAAGGACACGTACAAAGTCCAAAAGGCGCCTAATCGCGATGAACGGCAGAATACGGTAGGTAAAACACGTGCACGGAAGCTCTACACCCAGATGTTGACGAAATCACATTGCCTCGTTATGGATGATGAGACGTATGTAAAAGCAGCTCCGGCAGCTTCCTGGGCTCCAGTTTTTCACTGCTCATCATAAATTCGAAGTCCCTGAGGACGTTAGAAAGCAGAAGATGTCAAAGTTTGCCAAAAAAATATATGATTTGGCAAGCAATTTTCTCGTGTGGAAAGCGGAGCACCCCATTCGTGACAACTGGAACGGTCAATGGGCAGGTGTACCTAAATGAATGCCTCCAAAAGCGTCTACTTCCTCTTCTGAGGTCACACGATGGTCCTCGGATTTATCCTCGTGCCATTACTCGAAAGAGGTTTTGGAGTGGTACAAGACTAACGAGGTTAATTTCGTGCCGAAGCATCTCAATGCACCGGAACTGCGGCCATTTGAAATGTACTGGGTCTACATGAAGCAGGCACTTCGGAAGCATCCTAAGGAAGTGAAATCGGAAGAAGATATGAAGAAAAAATGGATTGCCACGCAAAAAAAAAGTTGGTCCAAATGTTGTACAGGACCTTATGAGTAGTGTAAAGAAGAAGGTTCGTGCATTTGGATATAGAATTGAAATTGAATAAAACAAACATGGTAAAATATTCATAACATGTTTTATTTTACTCCCTAAAAGTTTGAAGATGATTGGTTGAACGGGCGAATTTTGCCGAATATTTGTGTGTGTCGCAATTTGATTCCGTACACACTTTAGTTCCCTACAATTCGTTCTCAGACAGTTTTTTCAAACAATCTGCAGTTTTCGAGCTAAAATAGTTCTAATAAAACTTGTGCAAAAACACTTACGTCCTTTTCTAAACTTACTCGAGCATTTTTTTTCCATCAGTGGAAAGTGATCAGTCTCCGACAGCGAAAGCCTATGCAATGTTTTATCCCAATCGGAGATGATCATTCAAAAAATTCGACTTCTATCAGTCATTTGGCATGGAATCCGTCAGTTTTTGTTATCGTTAAGATAGTTGGTGACTGATTCCACGCCAAATCGGTCGGTCACCAAACTCAACTATCTTCGATTTTGATGAAACTTGGTACACGTCTTCGGTATGTTGAAAAAAAAAATCCACTGGTGTTAAGATTATTTGGATTCAAGAGTAACTTTTGAGATGGGTGTATGTTTTTTTTCCAACATTTTACTTGAAAAATCGTAGTTCAAAAACCATTACATTTAGAGAAAAACTTTATATCGGGGAGTTGTAGAGAACTAAAAAGGCTTTGTAAAAAAAATGCACACTGAAAAAAAAAAATTTTTTTTCATAAAGAAAAATCGAAAATAAATACTAAAAATCAAATATAAAAAAAAACATATTTTTAATATTTTTCAAATTTGTTTTGTGGAAATTTGAGAAAAAAAGACACGTTTTGAAAAAAACTCTAGGATGGACGCTCTTATAATAAAAAAGTTTTCCGAAGAGCGAACTTTGGTGCATATTTCAAATTTTGGTTATTCATTATTATAAATGAAAATTAATTATACAATATGATTTTGGAGATCATTAAAAACAATAATGATAATAATGATAAATCACCTGAACGCAACCGTTTTCGAGATTTTTCGGATTTTATTTCAATAGAATGAAAAAACATAAGAAAATTCGCTCTTTTCTTAAGTTAATCGAGATTTCCACCAGAATATTATAACGTTCACATTACTCTAATGTCCTCTTTTCTTTGGATATCAGGATGATAAGAAGACTCATTTGAAAAGAACAAGATAAATAGCACTATTGTTTTAATATTGCAATCAATATATTTATAATTGTTTTATGGCTGTATCGGTCGGGCCGCTCAGAGAATGAAGGGAGCGAATTTGCTAAAGTGATGAATGTAACAGCGAGATAGATGTCGCAGGGGCGACAAGTGTGAAATGGACAGATGATGAAATTATGCGGAGGGTCATATAGAAGAAGCATATTAATCGAACTGCTGACTATTTTGCCAAGCTCCAACGATGTTAGAGGTCGGGTGTAGTGTGTGAAAACTACACTCCGAACAGTTCGGTGATGTAGCGATGAAAGTAACACATATTGTTTAAGGTAGGTAGACAAATAGCAGCTATAACGTATGTCAGGTATATCTTCTCATAAAAAAAACAGCTAATGTACGCTGCCTGTAAACTACCAGAGATGTTTTATACCTGCATTTCCAAAGGTACCACAGCCAATATATATATGCTCATACATAGTCGCATTCATCAGTAAAATCTATCTGAGTGAACTGAAAATGGAGTTTAACATGAAGAAGTGTTGTATGCCGTTTCCCACTAAACGGTGCTCAAAAAACCTTCGTAAATTAACCGAACAAAATGTCAAAAAACTCAAGTTTATGGGCAAAACACATTTGGACACTTCTTTGATGATTTGTGATAATTGTCGTTTGCATTTAAATAGAACGGAACAATCCCATGCTGCAATTTCGGAGCCTAGTGAGAAACCATCAATTACTAACATTATGGATCCACAACCATCTACATCACGGCAAGTAGACTTGTATGGTCTCGAGGAAACGCCATCGGCAATATCATTAATGTCAGTGCCATCTGATAGCAGTGTGCAAGATTATTCAAGGCGCCATAATATTGAGCTATTTAACAAGGGCGTAGCTGGAATCAACGTTTCGCCAATATCGGCTAAAAAGTTCCTGAACGTAAATTATGCCCGCAAAAAGTTCAAAGATGTTTCAAACGGCATTCGGACACACATATTTGGGGATCAAGCGGAGGAGGATGACCTGGAACAATTGAAAGTGAAAGCAGCCGAATATGACGAAATAATCGCGCAGCTAAAGGACCGGTATGCTGATCCAGAAACTTCGAGGGACGATCAAGTAAGGATACTTTCGGTTTTACCACAATCTTGGACAAATCAAAGATTAATGGCAGAATTTGGAATAACAAACAAGTACATTGTATCACAAGCTAAATTCCTTGCAAAGCACGAAGGTGTTTTAGCTGCCCCTAACGAAAAGCTGGGACACGGACCAAATTTTGCAATTTTACGACAGTGATGAGATTACACGAGCAACCCCTGGTATGAACGACTACGTTTCAGTGAGGAGTGAAGGTAAGAGGGTTCATATTCAAAAGCGCCTTTTAGTTTGTTCATTAAGAGAAGCTTTCATTAAATTTCAAGAGATGCATCAAAATGCTGTTGGGTTTAGCTCTTTTGCAGCACTAAGACCAAAGCATTGCAAATTACTTGGCAGCACAGGTTCTCATAACATTTGTGTTTGCACCATTCATGAGAACATTAACTTGATGCTTCATGGTCTTAGAAAATATTCATTCGAGAATGATTATAAATTGTGTTTTGAAGAAATATTATGTAGCTCATCAACTAGAACTAAAAAATGTTACCTCCGTGAATGCGAACGATGTCCAGGCTTTTCAGATTTTGAGAGTAGTTTAACAGACAAATTAGAAAAACGTGGTTTAGTTGAAATATCTTTTGAGCAATGGATTTCAACTGATAGATGTAGTTTAGAGACACTTGTTAAACCAATTGATGAATTTATTGCTTATTTTTGTGAAAAGTTGGAACAATTAGTATCCCACGATTTTGTCAAATCTCAGCAGTCTAGTTTCTTGAGAGATTATAAAAGTTGTCTTAAAGACGGCGCAGTAATAATAATTTGTGATTTTTCTGAAAATTATTCATTTGTTTTTCAAGATGCTGTTCAAAGTAGTTATTGGAGTAATGAGCAAGCCACTATTCACCCTTTTGTCATTTATTACACGGAATACTTAAAATACTTAAAAATATCAGTTTCATTGTTATCTCAGAAGTGTTGAAACACGATACGATTGCGGTGCAGGTGTTTATTTCAAAACTAATAAGCTTTTTGCAAACAAAAATTAAAGTAAAGAAAGCTACGTTTATGTCTGACGGGGCAGCATCCCAATATAAAAATAGGAAGAACTTTGCAAGCCTTTGTAAGTTTAAAAAGAAATACAATATTGATGCTGAATGGCATTTTTTCGCAACATCCCACGGTAAGGGACCTTGCGATGCAATTGGTGGTACATTAAAACGAATGGCAAGATATGCAAGCCTTGCTGTACAACATGAACACCCTATAAAAAGTGCATTAGAGTTATTCGAATGGGCGAACCAAAAAAGTGATGATTGTTTAACAAAAATGTCGTTTTGTTATGTATCACATGAAGAGTATGAACAGGGGGTAGCAGAATGGAATGAAATTTACCGACAGACTAAAACGATTGCAGGTACACAAAAGTACCACTCATTCGTTCCAATTTCAGAAAACGAAGTTTTTGTAAAACTGTTTTCGAATGACGAAGAAGGCAGGATTCATAATATATATAAAAGCAATCAATAGTTTATATAATGTTTATGTAATATTATCAATGACCGAGACTAATAAATGGTATATATAAATATAAATCCAACCATAATTCATTATTTTTGTCTTATAACTTTCAGGGCTGGTAGCGGATTCATGGATAAATAATAGTGACTTTAGTGACTAAAGTAATAAAAATAGTGACCAAATAGTGACCAAATAGTGACTATAACGTGATTTTCAAATTTTAGTATTTTTTTAATCTTTTATACATTTGTTGTATAAGTACAGTAGAAATGTACTAAGTGGTCACCCCCGTTTGCACAAATGAATAATACTGCGGCGCAGTGTCACTTTTTGGGTTTTTTGTTGTTGGTAAGAAGCCTGTAATCAAGCGACTTTTATTTTCTCTACGACTTCCTTTTTGCAAAGACGGGTCTACACGCACGGTTGAAATGCCTTCCAGCATTGCCTGTGCTAGAATTACTTCTCAATTCCTTTTTGAGCCTTTACCATGTGAAGCTGTTTTCACTACGTTAATCGCCTGAGGGTATTTAGGCTCACCTACAGCCGTTTTCGTAGTAAACAACTGGTTCCAATACTCCTCAATAGGGGGTTTTAATTTAAAAAAAAACATGGTTTTTTCCATCCGTATCGATGATGGGCATTTTTCCTAGCACAAAAATATTTTTTATGAATCTCAACTATTTTTTCTCGATTTTTAAACAAGAAAAATCTAATCATTTTTATTTTCACAAACTGACTTGCAGTTTCACAAAGTGACATTTATACTAAGTGACAGCACCTAATTTTCAGTAACGGGGGCTCCCATTATGACATATATGTCAACTTATGTATGCTTAAAATCAATGGTTGGTTCGTTGGTTTAGGTAGTCGGTTTTTTGTAGCGTGTTTCATGGTGAAATAGGATGGTGTTGTCTTGCAATCATTATTTTTTGAAATTGTTTTTTTCAATAGTTTCGCTTGTCAAAATTAAAAAATAAATTAAATGCCGGTACATTATTATATTTAGTATCGAACAATGTTATAATCCACATACCCCTATAATACCCTATTCTGTACTCTGTACTCAAGATCAGCACCTAGCATTTTAATAAGTTCCACTCGTCAATAAGAAGATCATAGTTGACGGAATGGGAAGTGGTTGGGGGTTTTCCCACCTTGGGGGACCTGCCCCCATTTATTTCTTTTTTTTTCATCCTACGATGAATCAAACAATTGGGCAGTTGAAGGATTAGTTAGTAATGTTTGTTGTAGTTATTTAACGTAAGCAAACATTATTAGAAAACGAAACCGATCCTTCAACTGCCCAATTGTTTGATTCATCGTAGGATGAATATGGGAACAATGAGATTGATATGGGGGCAGTTTCCCTACTTGGAGCTTTCACTGGATGCAACGGCTGGTGGGTTGAGGCATTGGCAATATTTTATAAACGAGTTCTGCAAACCAGATTCAATAGAAAACATTGTTGATTTTGGGCAACATACTATTGAAAAATTCATAAATGCTAAGCCTTGCCTTAAAAAGTATATTAACTCTTTCAGGCCTAAGGGGTCATATATGACCCCAAAAGGATAATGACTGTATACAATAACACAGACTGAATAAATGTGTACAATGTACATTTAACTTCGTTAAATTTGTTTTCCATCATTTTTTTTATCTGGAAAATATAAAAAAACATACGAGTTTAAGGCCTTATTGACGACCTAGAACATCCTGAATATGAAGAAGTTCAGGAAGAAAAAATAAATGCCTTATTAATAGTGTAAAGCGTTGATTAAGAATATTGTACATATGCATACCTGTTATTATATTCTTGTTGATAAACGTTTAATATTTTTGTATCTTTCTGGGATGTTCTAGGTCATCAAAAATGTACTTGAGTTCAGTTCAAACTTCAGATCTACAGTTGTAACAGTAGCTTTAAGGGCTACAGAAGTTTAGGATACGTATTCAAACAAATTAAATGAAGCATTTGGAAGGTAAACAGTCATTATTTGATAACTTTATGATGTTTTAGGTCATCCAAACTGTCCTTGAGTTCAGAAGTTAAGATTTTCAGTAGTAACTATAGCTTTTTGGACTATACAAAGTTACGCAACGTATTCAACCAAATTCAGTGAATATTTTCGAACGTAAAAACAACATCATGAGATGCACAGGGATAATCTAGGTCATCCAAACTATCCTTGAGATCAGAACATAGGACCTACAGTTATAACAAAAGCTTTCTGGGCTGTTAAAAGCAATGCTGTGTATTGAAACATATTCATTGAATATTTTGGACGAACAAACATTATGACATAATCTTCGGATGTTCTAGGTTATCCAAACAGCCCTGGAATTCAACACTTAAAATATACAGCTGTAGATTTTAAGTTTTAAATTGTAGCTTAAAATCTACAGCTTTTTGGACTAAACAAAGTAACCATATGTATTTGACCAAATTAAGTGAGTCTTTTGGTAGGTCAACCGATATAATGAGATATCATGGGATGTTCTAGGTCATCAAAACTGCCCTTGAGTTTCTATGAAAGTTGATGATATGTATTCAAACACTCAGTGAAGCTTCTGTAAGCTCACCAGTCATTATCAGATTATTTCGGGATGTTCAGGTTCATAACAACTGACCTTGAGATCAGAACTTAAGATACCCAGAAGTAACTATAGCCTTTTGGGCTATACAAAGCTACGATAAATATTCAAACATAGTCGATGAATATTTTGAAACATCCACATACATCATAGGATAACCTTGTTAGTTTAATGTCCTTCAAAATATAAGGTCTACAATTGTAACAATAGCTTTATGGCCTATGCAAAGTTAAGTTAGTTTGTTTGGCATAGAATATCTCAAGATTATCTCATAATAACAGTTGGTCTTCCAGAACATTTATTGAATATGTTTGAATACATATCATAACATTGTATAGCGGATAAAGCTACTGTTACAACTGTAGATCTTACGTTCTGAACTTCTGGGCACTTTGGACGACCCAGCACATCGCAAAAACATATTTCCTACTTTTTTCAATCATTTCTATGTTATTGAGCACCAAATCAATCCGAATTAATCGAATTGCTTGTATAAATTAGGCCCGAAAGGGATTATTCAAATAACATTAAATTGTACCATCTAAATGACTTACATTTAGTTTCGTAGTCCTACGTCATCATTTAGAACAACCCAATGGGGCTGTACGTTGTAGTTTTTGATAACGTGCTTACCAGCAGCAACGTAATGCTTATCGATCTCTTTTATTTTGACCCGCTCTGCCATTGCTTCATTCCCAACATAAACTGTTTCCGCAGGTAACAAGTTCTCAATATGTGTGTGTGTGTGTGTGTCCAATCTAACACCCATCGGCCGGCAATGGTATTATGGAAGAAATCTGTTTACAACAATCATTCAAGTGACCATTGGAAGCAGCTTTAATCCGGGAGCTAGAAAGTGATAGCTCTACTGCAGATCCAGCAACCCATTTCAGAATGTCTGGAGAGTCACGCCCATTCCGAGGTTACTTTCACATACAATAAGCCCCGCATGTAAACATTACCGATATCATTTGGATAAGGGCACTGTAACACACTTCCAGATTTGGAAATTTTGAATTTCCAAACCAGGCACGTATTTAGTATTATTTGAAAATAAGATTTTTGTTATATAGTTATAGTCAGATACATCTCACCCATGTCCGCCTCCTGAATCACACTATCTTGTTCATTCCAAAAATGTCGACGTTGATTCGTAATTAATTTTTTGCACTCGCGATTAAATATGCGCAAAAATTAACGTTGCGAAACCGCCCGCTAGATATGCAACCTGCATAACAAAATTCTGTACACCCCGTGGTGAATGCACCTAAAATTATGTGCAAGCTTTTCACCCGTCCATGCGCGTTGTTTTCGTTTGCTGTTTCTGACCAGCAAATGGCTGTTCTCTACATTGCACTCGTCTTCTTTTTTTTTCACTCCACACACTGCCAATAATGCAAATCCCCGCAATGAGGCGACTCTATTTCGAGCTTCAAAACTGCTAATAATCATCGATTCACTCGCGACAAAGCGGAAAAACACTCTAAACTAATAAATTATACCCGAGTGTCACAATATTACCACTAATAACCAAAACTAAGCTGATGTAACTCTTCTTCCGGGTGCGGGGGCGAAGCACAAAAACAAAAAAAAAACGGGGAAATACTACCGACAATCAAACATTTCGAAAGGGAATCGATTTTATTTACTACGGCTTACACAATGCACGCGGGGATTTTATGATTTCACTGTTAGTTCAAGTTAAATTACGAATTACTGTTTGATTTTTTCGCGAAAACGACGCAGCAAAAGCAAAACACGTCAGTTTCCAAGCACGGCTTGCTGCGATTCACGATGTGCTCAAATCATTTCCGGAACGTTTGACAGAGGAGAGAGAAACCGAGAAGTGACAAAAACATTGGACGCGCTGATCCTGTCATGGACCGAAAAGGTGAAAAGGATATTATCGAAAAACCCAAATTTCTCCATTCGAACGGTGGCTCGTAAAATAGGGATGTCGCCTGGTTTTGTCCAAAAATCAAAACAACGTTTGGGACTTAAGTCGTATAAAGTAAAAACAGTTCCAAATCGCAACGAAAAACAGAACTTGGCAGCAAAATCACCGGCTCGACGGTTGTACTGCGAATATTTGACGAAGTTTTCATGCGTTGTTATGGACGATGAAACTTATGTCCTGGAGGATTTCACGCAGCTTCCAGGGCTGGCTTTTTATTCTGCTATGGCCAGAAATGATACAGCTGAGCATTTCAGAACGAAGAAGGCATCGAAATTTCCCAAAAAATACCTTGTGTGGCAAGCAATTTGCACGTGTGGCAAAAAGAGTAAATCTTTCGTCGCTACAGGCACAATCACCAAGGAGATCTATCAGAAAGAGTGTCTGCAGAAGCGATTGCTACCCTTCATCAAAAGTCACAAAGAAAAACCTTTGTTCTGGCCCGATTTGGCATCATGCCACTATGCTAAAACTGTGATGGAGTGGTACCAAGCAAATCCAGTGAACATTGTACCAACAACCTCAAACCCGCCAAATTGCCCAGAGCTGCGACCAATCGAGAGATATTGGGCTCTGATGAACCTGAAGCGTTCTGGAAAGAAGCAAGGAATCAAAGACATCAAACACTTCCAGCAAATTTGGACAAAGGCGGCTTCTACGATTTCTGAAGAGCCTGTACAAACCCTAATGGACTGAGTTAAGCGCAAAGTTCGAAAATTTTATGCAAATACCGAATAACTATGTTTTGTCTTCACGAATAATTAAAACACATCCCATGAATCTGAAATAAGCAACTTCGACGAAAATATAATGCGAAATTTATGTTTTATTCATGTTTCGAGGGTGTCCGGATTATTGCGGATACAGACCTTAGGAACCCGGGACCGACATCTTTAGGTTCCTGTTGCAGTTTCAGTTTTGCCACTTTCGGCTGCTGTTCTCAGTATTGTAGAATGTATTGCAGGATCATGTCATATGTGTCCCAAATCTTCGATCCCTTGGGACTAGTTAGCCTCACCGTTACGTAATCGATGCTCTCTTGGGCAATACCTATGAGCGTTGAAATCCTCCGATAACGAACGCTATGGTTGGGAGGCTGGAGCTATGTGCTGCTCATTTTTCCAAGCAGCTATATAAGAAAGTCGCCGCGTCGTTGAAAACTGTTCCACCGGCTTTTTTTCTCGTCTGACGACTGTGATCTTTCCATCCAAGCGACTACTCCTTTCAACAAGTGGAGAAACTTGAAAGTATTGCAACCACCATAAGAACTATGCGCCCATGCGATGAAGTTTGGAAAGGCTGGACTATTTGGAGAACAAGTATTCGTGAAATGTACTTTTGGAATCTTGCGGCCCTGCGTCGCTTACTAGCCCGAAAAGTGAAGCTTCCAGACCCGCAAGCTGTTTAAAGTCTTCGAGTACGTATGTTTCGTCGTCCATTATGATACAAGAAAATGTTTGCAAAATATTGATGTAAAGCTCCTGAGCACGACTTTTTGCAGTGAAATTTTGCTTGTCATCTCGGTTGGGCATCTTTTTCACTTTATACGCCTTCAGTCTTTGCCTCTGCTTCACTTTTTGTACGTATGATTTTGACTTCCCAAGTTTGCGAGCCACATTTCGCACAGAAAGATTGGGATGTTTCTCAATACTGGCTACCACCTTCTTGTCCATTTGTCGGGAGCATACTTTTCGATTTTGTCCCACTTTCAACCTTCCGATCTACAGTCAAGCGCTGGTCAAATGATTTGCAAACACAAAACACGGTACTTATCGATAGTTTTCTGGCAAGATCGCGTACCAATAAATTCGGGATCATATATAATAGCTACGAATGCTTGTAGTATTTTTTCATTTACATAAAAAGAAACACTATTATATATTAGGGGTATTCCTAGAAAATGTCGTATTTGCAGACAACTTCATATCTATTGTTCTGACATGAATTTTGACATTGACAGCTATCACATCCGAAACTTCATTCTATTCTCTAGTTATTTCAGTGTAAGTTACGCATCATTAGTGAAAGTAAACAAGTTTTTGTGAAGCCGAAAAATGTCGAAATTCGAGCCATCAATGCAGAATTGGGGGAAGTTTTAATTTTCCTGTTTAATTCGAAGAAAAATGCATCTCAAGCATGTGAATTGCTCTCCGAAACACACCCGGACTACAAAATCGACGTTCGAATGTGTCAACGTTGGTTTGCACGCTTTAAAAGTGGTGATTTTGTCACTGAAGACAAGGAACGCCCCGGCCCGGTCAAAAAGTTTGAAGACGTCGAATTGGAAACTTTGCTCGACCAAGACCCCTCACAAACGCAAAAAGAACTTGCAGCAGCATTGAGAGTTAACCAACCAGCCATTAGTAAGCGTTTGAAAGCATTGGGAATGATTCGAAAGGTCGGTCATTGGGTGCCATACGAATTGCGGCCGAGAGACGTTGAGCGCCGTTTTTTCACATGCGAAGAGCTGCTTAAACGGCACATACGGAAGGGTTTTTTGGATCGAATTGTGACTGGTGACGAAAAGTGGATCCATTACGACAATCCAAAACGTAAGGCAACGTATGGATACCCCGGTCATGCCACAACATCGACGGCCAATCCCAATATTCATGGCCAGAAAATCATGCTGTGTATTTGGTGGGACCAGCTGGGTGTGGTCTACTATGAGCTGTTGCAACCAAAAGAAACCATCACGGGCGAAGTCTACCGGCGACAACTGATGCGTTTGAGCCGTGCATTGCGTGAAAATCGGCCGCAATACGCTAAAAAACACAACAAAGTCATTTTGCAACATGACAATGCTCGGCCACATGTTGCACAGCCGGTGAAAACATACTTGGAAACGCTCAAGTGGGATGTCCTACCCCACCCGCCATATAGTCCGGACATTGCGCCATCCGATTACCATCTCTTCCGATCGATGCAACATGGCCTGGCTGACCAGCACTTTCGTAATTATGACGAAGTCAAAAAATGGATCGATTCGTGGATAGCCGCCAAACCAGCATCATTTTTCCGAGAGGGTATCCGTCAACTACCACAAAGATGGGAAAAAGTTATAGCTAGCGATGGCCAATACCTTGAACAATAAATGTATAACCATTTTTTCACAATAAAGCATCAAATTTGCAAAAAAAAAAAAAGACATTTTCTAAGAATACACCTAATAACAAGGACCATCAGAGCACCCGATTGAAGCACTCTGAATGGGGAGAGTGGGAATTTCTACTCCCCATTGCTAACAATTTGTGAATAGAAGGCGGGCTCTTCTTCCCGCCCATTGGGGCATCCTCATGTTAGATAGCTCGCTGTTATGACCAATTGTTCAATCTTGTTGTTGGAAGGAGATTCTTTATATCACTGTGGATACGTATAAGTGATGTTGCATATCGATCCACCCAACCCCTTTTTGGCTCTTCATACAACGGCATGATTAGGATAATCAATGGTTATTAAAGCTTGATCAAGTCTAACAGAGAGGAGAGCCTATTGCTGTCGGACTTAGTTTCCGTGCTACAATGGGTGATAGTACGCCATTTTACCGAATGTAACAAGAATGTAAACATGTTGTACCATGAAATAGAGTGGAGAGATTCAGTTGTCCTATAAGTGAAACGTTTTAGCGATCCATAAAAAATTCAAAATCTACACTGAATGAAAAGTGTCCGAAATTAGACGTGGACAGGCTTTAGAGGAGAGTTGTTAGGTTTTATCTATAAATTTGTATGTGCTTATTCTGTCATGAGTTTAATTTCATAAGATGTTGATTCCTAAAAATCGATCTCTTGTCTTTCGATCTGCAGTCTACAGCTTTATTATTTTTATGATGAATATTCGTTTCTTACGGTGCAAACAGCTTCCATTATTTCGCACGAGTTCGAAAGCCGTTTTTTTTTTTTCAACCAAAAAACTATGCTCACACTTTTCTACTCGCCTTTTTTTTTTTTTTTAATACTAATTTTGTTTGAAAAATGAAAAAAAAAATCCTTTTGAATTTTGATGCTGATGATGACGACGATCCTTTGTTTTGGAGATTGTTTGTTTTATTTACGCTATAAACATGGACGCAAAACGGAAGCTGGTAGTTGATTTATATTTGAATAAATTTTGACCGTGCGAGATTTTAAGACGGCTTAAACTCATCGGTTTGAATGAGAAATGTATCCTCTGCACCATAAAAAGGAAACAAGATGCTAATCAACCATAACAGTGGCCATTGGTGAATTCCATCTACTTTAACTTCAAAACCTGAAATGATTCTAGCATTCTCAGCTCCAAAACAATCTTTTTGTGTGGTGCATTTTTCAAAATAGGGCAAATACGAAGGTGGTCATATACTTATGTCGCACGGATTTCACAATAAACACAGCTTTTCGATGTGTACAGTTCAGTTTGTAACCTACAATGCGGTTGCGCTGGCGCAATCATCTGTCAGATTAATAAAGATGCTCGTCAGAGGGAGTCGCATGAATGCAATTCAAATTGACGGTTAGTGTGCTTACGTGAAGTTTTCATTTGCAGGTGGTCAATAATAATGTTTTGTCCGACACTGTAGATTGCTTAAAAGTACGTTGCTCCAAATCTAATGGCGTTCAACCTTCACAGTGATATTCAATTCAAACCCGATTTTTGGCCTATTAGTTAACTTACACTTTGCCTCGTTTCCCCATCAAAAAAAATCTGGTATAGATAGATTTCAAACTAAATTAAGTTAAATTGATTAGCGGTGATTGAGATCACCGATAAATTTAACTTTTTGGCGCAATGAACTAAAAATTAAGAGTAAAACAAGATTTTAAAAATCGTATACTTTATGAATAACATTATCTAACTTCACCTTCATCTCGCCCCATTCAGCGTCAACCCTGATTCTGTTTGCGCTCGTTCACTTCGGGAGCAGCCAACGATAGAGAGACAGCCATTCTCTTCGAGAGCGTATAATAATAGACTCGGAAGCTTCACCGAACACATACCCTGCTCAACACGCCCGCTACCCCATTCATCATAGTCTTGTACGTTGCGAGAGAGCGAGCTCCAAAACTTGGAAATAGAAGAGCACACCGCACAAGCTCCCGAAGCTCCCATCATAACACCAACAGTGTACGCTGGTAATAGGTTATACTCAATGTCGTCAGCGGCCGTCGTTAGACAGTGGTGTTCAAATTGTGGAACCAGTACGTACTGTTTCTGGTGTAAATTTTTTGAATTGATCTTATTTGATTTTGAATCTATCTTCTCTGCTCAATTCTCTTCGTCTAGTCTCATTTTTGTAATCTTCTGAAACATGACATGCACGATCGCTCTTTAGAAGTCTTAATTGAGTCGAATTTCATATAATTTTGCCACAAAAGGAGATCATTAATTTGATGTTGGGATTGAAAATTGAACTTATCCGTTCCAACAACATTTGTTCAAGAGTGAGTAAATTTGAGTCCATACAGTATGTGAAAAATGCACCCCAGCAGGAAGTTTACACTATAGAAAGGGCACAAATTCGGTTCGTTAAAAAACATGTGTATTTTTATTTATGTCAAATTTTATTCTTACATATGGTTTCCCAACATTGTTTATCAACAGTTCATGAAAGATTTTTGATGATTTTTTCATGTATAAGCAAGCTCTCGAACTTTTCCTTTGACGTTCTTCAAAAGGTTTTGCACAAATTAATTAGCAACGATTTTAGACGCTCTTTTCCAATCTCTTTCGAACTTTTCCACTGTATCAGCTGGCTGAAAATGTTTGCGAAGATACCTCTTTATCAGAGCCCAAAATCATTCGATGGGACGAATTTTGGGGCAATTTGTGGGATTCATGCGGGATTCGTTTTCCTATTTATACCAGTCCATGGTCAACTTAGTGTTATGATACGGAGCAAGGTCGGGTCAGAATATAACAGGATTGCATGTTGACGGATCAGCGGCAACAGGTATTTTTTCAAGCATTAATTGACGTAAATATCTGCATTCATTGATCCATTTACGATGTACGGCTTCGTAAATTTACCGCAAGAGCAAATTGCCTGCCAGATCATCGCCTTTATGCCAAATTTTTCAGTGAAAACTGAGGTGTCCGCCTAGTCCCTCTCCATGGCTGGATTTGGTACATGGACGCTGGTGGGAGGGCCCAATCTTTTGTTTTGGAGATAGCTGATTAACGATAGATGTCGCTAGGTCATGTCATTGTATGACCTTCTACTCTAATGAAACATGGGAGAGCCAAAGGTCCAGCCACACAAAGTAGTGATAATATCACACTCGCTCCTCTTTCTATTTAATAGCCGCGCCGTAACACGCATGTATACAGGCACTAATGTTTAGTATGATATCGGCGGGTTGGGCCGCAAATCACTAAAAAAATAATCATAGATTTATTCAATTTTGAAAACATTTAATATTCAATGTGGGGTGGAAATTTTAACTGTGTCATAGAATTTCCTATGCAGTGGACTTTTAGACCGTAGCCATAAGTATTTTGGGTTTGTTCAGAATGAAAGAGGTGTGCTTTGCTGCAATTTACGCTTAGACGAGGCTAGAAACAGTATGTAGACGCCTGACATCAAGTAGTTAAGGGACACGACAGGGTGTGCACTTTTCATTGGTGTGGCAATTCTTTCATTGTCGTTTATTCATTGATTGTCATTAACTAAACACCAAACACACCTAAATTGCAATTCTAATTCTAATTATAATATTATTTATAATTTAAATATGTGCGGTATACGACAGCCGACTTTCAAATTATAGCAAATCATAGAGAGATGTTGTGAAAACAACATGAAATTCACAGTGGCATCTCAAATAGGCTGGTCGCATTGATACGAACTACAGGGAATGGCTCTCTCTATCTTTTCGCGATTTACCGTATATCATTGTAATGCGGAATTGTAAATTAACGTATTTTATGATTTTCTTTTTGCAGTATTTTTAACCGGTCCAAAACGCCCAACCTTAACCACCTACCTTAACCTATCCTTGTTCCTTCTCATGGAGTTCATGTGGTCTGAATAGACTAGTTCGCCATAACCCCTCCTTCATCATCGGCTTTGGACTGACTTGCGCTCTTATTGCCCCACCAAACGCTGCAAAATTAAAATGAAAACTGAGGTGTTTGCCTAGTCAACATCATCATCTTCACGAATTGTGTAATATTGCGATCCCGACAATGCTTTATAGTACAAATTCGAATACGTTTCATTGTCCATCATGATGCAGCACTTATTCATGTAGAAAACTGTGTCATGCAGTTTCCGCACCCTTGGTTTAACGCTGGCTGCTTGTGGAGAACCTCTTTTTGGCTGCTTCTGCATCTTGTACGTCTTCAGCTTTAATATCTTTTTGGCTAGTTGGACTTCGAGGTGTTCAGGTTTTTTGCCAAATCGCGAACTGTTTTCGGTATTTGGAACGTGAATTGTAAATTATTCAAGTAATTAATCAACTAGAAGAGTATTGGAACAGTATTTAATAATGTTTACAATTGATAAAACGATATAACGGACATGCACGCTAAATTTCTTCTAGATAAATTGTGGGAATTTTTGCC
The DNA here is from genome assembly GCA_024533555.2 of Aedes koreicus. Taxonomy (NCBI): domain Eukaryota; kingdom Metazoa; phylum Arthropoda; class Insecta; order Diptera; family Culicidae; genus Aedes; species Aedes koreicus. The sequence goes on from JAHHFK020001027.1 coordinate 55,656, forward strand.
GATACAGTACACCGTGTCGAATATACACTCAAACGTTATTCAAAAGTTCATCAAAAGTTATCCGGATTTTGATGGTTATTGTTTTTATTGAAAGGTACATGGTACAAATGTATATTACATGGATTTGGCCATTTTGACTAGCTTAAAACGTTTTCCACCCCCTCGCAAGCGGCACGCACGACTTCCATCGGCATTTCGTCCCAAATTCGAATGGATACGACTTTGAACTGGACCAAAGCAGACACCTTGGGCTCGTTTATTTTCGAAGGCATGTATGCCCACACAACATAATCCAAACAGTTCAGATTTGGTGTACTGAAACACATACATCCTTGGCCAATAACCCGGTCAAATTCTCCGACACCAGTTTTGGACCAAATTCGCTGTATGAGAATGCGCTTCGTCCTGCTGAAACACGTAATCATCCTTCCCGTACATTCTTTCTAAGCTTGGCTTCACGACATTCTGCAAAACTTGCGATTTATGATATAAATTGTTGATCTTAACGTCTTTCTCGATGGAAACAAGCGGTAGCATGCCGCGCTTGCGAATATCCCCCACACCATCACGGAAGTGGCGCTTTGGATCCGTGGTATGTTTCTGGCGCTATCCTTAGACCTGCAGGTCCCCAAACTGTCTTCTTGGATATCGTGGAACTGCTGCAGTACAAATAACTTTTCATCGGAAAAGACAAATTCTCGTCCAGCGTGCCGCGATAGTAGGTCGATAGAGAGTTAAGTACATTGTGCATGGTCGATTTCGAGGCATTAAAATCAGCGGCCGCACAGAGCGCTGTGATTTTAGTCGAATTGGTTTTCTAACGATCCTAATCACTCGTTCAGTCCTAATTGAAAGTTTCACGGTCTTCTAATGGTTCACAATACACAAAATCACGCCTTAGTCCAAGGTTCTTCAAACTCTTTGAAATATCGCCTGGCGCTCTCCTTCCAAAAACGTTTTTTATCACCCCAGCACTAAATCCTTTCATCGTTGATAAAAGATGGACACTAAATTAAAATCTCTTATTCATAGCGACATATCTGATTTATTTAAACATAGAGGTAAACAAATATTCAAACGTAAATTTTTCGAGACTTTTCGCACTCCCACGTTGACTAGAATCACCATAATGTTAGAGGAACACTGGACTTTGTTGATATTTATGGTATGCGTCCGACTGTGAAGAAGATCGAGGTCAAAAGCAACGAAAGGAGACAACGCGCATGCGCGCGTGAGAGGCAGGCACTTAATTTCAGATGCACTCTCCACGTGGTGTAGAGTTTTGTAATGCTGGCTAACGGGTGGCTTAGAAACGTTAATCTTTACATTTACGGATGAACAAGCTAGTGTTATTTTGGAGGCGGCCATTAGTGAGATCAATCTGATTATAAATATATAACTAAAATCCTATTTTCAAATAATACTAAGTACGTGCCTGGTTTGAAAATTTTACATTTCGAAATCTGGAAATGTGTTGCAGTACCCTTATCCAAATGGTAGCGGTAATGCTAACATACGAATCTTATTGCATGTGAAAGTAATCTTGGAATGGGCGTGATTCGCTCAGAAACGGTTTCAGCTTCCCGGGGCCCTATTCCAAGCGCCGGGGTAAACGTTTTTTCTGTGAAAAAAAAAAAAGCTCTTTCCGTATCTTTACTATTCTATTGCTAGCTAAGCTGATCCATATCGCCAGGTGATTCCGGATTTTACGCATTGTCCTATTTTTAACTTAATGCTTTCAAAAATTTTAATCGCGAACTTAGGAAGCATAAATTAGTACGACAGGTGGACTTCCAGACGGAAAAGGTTGAAGACCACTGTTGGTGGAGCTTATAGCGAACACGATGCTAACAGATGCATGAAGTCTGGCCAAGCTCGCTGCTGTGGACTAGTAGTACTGCTCCATTGCTAGAGAATGACGGACACACTATAGGAGGTGGCACACAGAGCCGACGAGTTGGAAACTGTTCGAGGTTTTCGTTCCCCTTGCAACGGGATATGTGTTGGTGCTCCCCTCGCACACAAGCAAACAAGTTCGAACAACGGTGCCCAACGACGGCGACGACGACGATGATGATGATGGGGTAGGGTGTGCACTGCGAGATATACCTACTTCGCACAAACGAGATCTGTTTTGTTCCGAGAGTACAATACTTGGCCCAGGCAGTTTGAAAAATTCAAAGGCAGCACATTGGGGAAGGAAAAAACTGTGATCTTCTCACTCTCAGCAGCAATAGAAACAGCAAAAACAACAGCAGCAACAGCAGAGACTTTCGGTGCCTCTCGGTGGTGGTAGGTGTACAAAACGCGCTTTCGTCATTACGGCGAATGGTTCATTATAACTGCTCCGGCATACACAAGAAAGACACACTGCACACATAGGGGTACCTACGTGAATCTCGACATCGACCGAGGTTCGAAAACTCGCGCGCTGCTTTGCAAGTCGTGGTCGGTGTGAAGGTTTCATTTCAATTTTCCCGTGTTTGCTGCTCAACGCCAGCTGCTGTGTCGCGACAACTCCACTGGGCCTCTGATAACAACCGAGTCTTCCGAGCGATAATCTCCGGTTTTTTGTCCATCGAGTGTGTGTCTTCTCTTTCGAATCGGAATCCGTTCGCTCGAACATACCTACTTCACCGCACGGTAAATCAGCACATAAACTGAAGAAAAAAAATTGCTTTGGCGAAAGGCGAAAAATCCCACCGAAAGCATTTCGTTAAATGTGATAAGCATACACGGAAACACAGCTGAAAACAATAGTTTTAGCAACGATCGATCCATCGCGTATGGACGGACCGTTGCAGGATAATTGAAAACGTAAATCGACACCTAGCGAGTGAATATCGATCTAATCTCCTGTCCTTACGATGTCCTCTCTCTCTTTCCCTCTTCCACACACAGGTTCTGTCACGATATTCGGTGAAATGGCCTTTGAATCGGGAACGTGCTAGGATATTCAACCCGTTGGTGGTGCTACACCATGATCTTGAGAAGGACCTTCGACGATCTGAATCTATGGTCAAATCCCTTAGTGTGTGAGGAAAAATCTAGTGTTTTTGGAAGAAACAAGAAGTGCTTAAACTGTGTGGCATCGAATCAAACATTAACTAGCGGTCGTGATATTTGCATCGAGCAGAGATCTGCACAAAAGCAGCCGCGACCTTCCCGACGGCAACGTGCAAACTATGCTGAAACCAATCAAAAATCTCCTGACCTATTTGCAGAAGAATGCCAATAGTTCGTCGATATTTGGGTAAGTTTTGAATCGTTACTTGTTACCTTGATTCCTTTGAACTAACACACATTTCCACCTCAATTAGGTTGCAGTTAGTACAGGGTGTGTCTAATATTGGCATGTTAAGGACGCTATTGATGGAATTTTTATTCCATGCAATTTTCTTGACCATCTCGGATTTTCACAGGGCCATATTAGTCTGCTGAATGTACAATATTTAAAATGACAAATATGGTGTGCTGTAATTTCATGAGCGTTCACGTTTAACCGAGTGGTTACTCAACCGGGCAATAAGCGGAAATTTGATTGAAAGTTTAATATACGTTTAATAATCCTGCACTACTTAATATCCACTAACCGGGATTACCTTCCCTTCAATAGCAGTATACTCAAGAAAAAAATCTAATTTTCATTGTGATGTAAATATCAGAGCATGTGAAATTGTATTTCATTCCACACGAAGCAGCCACTTGCATGAAATAGTTCTAACAAAGATGAACACTTGTATACAACATTATCGGCAATGTATGGAATATCGCAAAACTTTACACGATTTATAATTCTGTGTATGTTAAATTTTTTTGTAGAAATTTCCTTCGGGAGAGCTAACCCATCGTGGTTTTAAGTTCACGAGCTACGAAACAATATGTATCGAATCCAATTATTTGTTTTACTTATTTTATAAAGAAATAGGTACTCGTAGGACGGAAATCTGAAATAATTCAGCAGTATTCGATTTTTAAGCATTTCTCGATAATTCCGCAGAAAGGAATAGGAATCCAACGATAGGCGATTGTCATGAAGCGAGGCGTGTTCAAATGCCGGTACAGCCTCCGGAACTTTTCGCCAAGACGGAAATTAAGTAGTCGGTTGTAATAGCTCTATGTTCACCGTTCAGTGTGTACAACCTCGAGTTGGAGACGGTGTTAATGTATTAACTGGACTGAGCGACTCTTCATAGAGATTTGACAGAATCCTCTATTTAATTTTCCAGGCTCCTCTTGATTCACCAGAACTATACTCAAGAATCACTAACTTACTTATGCGTAAAATTTCCCCCCTCGTTTAATTCCAAGCCAAAGGAAGCGTAAACAACGAAATTGTTTGCAATCTTTTATGCACATACAACTATGTTTGCAATCTTCCATACAACAGGCTAGATTCAGGCGTTATCTGGCTTAAATTTACATGAAATATCCCATTATTTTCTGCCAAATCTAGCATTCCCTTTATGTGCATTAGATAACGCAGAAAATTAAATGTTTCTTTCTATCTGTGTAGGGGTTGCATAGGACCAATGTGACAGATTTCCGTCCTGGGCGGCTGCTCGCTTTAAGGTTGACCAGGGGAACAGGCCAGATTCCTATCAAATTCCCTTATTTCCTTTTGGAGGTTCCGATGTCACGAGCCCCTTGGTCTGCCTCTACTGCGATGTCCTGCTGGGTTTCAATCCAGTGCCTACTTGCAGATTGCGTTTCCGCCCCTTCGTTTCTTGAGCCTTCTTGAGGTTCCGACATCTGACGCTATCTGTCTGCTAAGGTATTGGAAACTATCGACGTTCTCGACTGTTTGCCCCGCTACCGAAAAGTTGGAGGGGTTGTTCGTGTTGACATCCAACGATTTAGTCTTGTTGACATTAATGGTGAATCCCGCCGCAGAGGAGCTATCGACGAGGTCGTTGAGCTTTCTCTGCATATCAGAGCACCATTGCGCTAACAGAGTGCCAAGGCTTCGTTATGCAGGAATCGGCACGTTAAAGCCTCGTACTGCGCTTCGATGAGGTTGAGAATTTTATCTGGGACTCTTTTCGTACTCAATGAATACCAAATAGGGAACTCTTCGTTGACCTGCTCCAGGATGATTAGGAGCGTGATAATATGGCCCACACAAGATCTTCCAGCACGGAATCCTGCCTGCTGCCGCCGAAGAGTCGTGTCGATCTTCTCCTGTATCCGATTCAGGATAATTGTGCACAGATTTTTGAGAAAAATACACAAAAACATGATGCCTCGCCAGTTGCCGCACACGGTCAGATTCCCCTTCTTAGGGACCTTTACTAAGACGCACTGCTTCCAGCCGGTCAGAAAAATATTTGTGCGATCATGTGATCAGCATTTGATCAGCTTTATGCATCTTTGCTGATATGCGATCGACCCCGGGACCCTTATTGGATTTCATGCTTCGGATCAGTCTTGATAAAAGTCATTCTCATTAGGTCCAAAAGAGTGGATTTTCAGACAACATAACATTGACTACCTATAAGTTCCATGCGAAAATCGAAATGACAGCGGTACCATGAAAACCGGGGAAGTAAACATCATCATTACACTGGGATATAATCATTGTCACTTCTCATGGATATTTTAAAAAAATCCAAGGCAATGCTTCGGATAGCTGCTTCAACGTGAAAGTGATGCGAAGTTCACGCGAGTGATGCTCCTTACCCTTGGCGGATCATGCCGAGATGTTGATGGTTGGTTGGACGTCGTAACGTGCAGAAGTTGTTCGAAGTGCTCAAATCAAAGTTTCAGCAGGTTAATGGGTTCGGTTAGTAACTGTCCAGTCGCATCTTTCAGTGATATCTTCGGGTTGCTCCTTGCTCTACTTAGGCGCCTTGAGATATCATAGAGGAGGCTGATATCGCCAGTTGTTGCGGCTTTCTCCCCCTTTCGGCTGCCAGAGAGTCCACACACGCTCGCTTGTCCTGTCGGCAGCAGCTTTTTACTTCATTCTCTAGAGCCGAATTTCGTTGACAGTACTGGTATTTCGCTGCTTCGTTTCTTGCCCGCTCTATCGCAGCTTTTGCATCTCTATGGCCACGCTGTTTCACTGACATCTATGCTGTCTGACCGATTGACGTTTATGCATCGGGGCGGTACTGAACCCACACCGATAGCTGACACTGTGGTGCTGAACACATTGCACAGTGGCCCCGCATCATTCTCCCGCCCGTGTATTTCCGGACCGTCCAGATGTCCGAAGGGCCAGGGGCGCTAACTGCACTGCGACTCGTCGAACTTGTTCGTCAGCTGCTAAACCACCTGAAGACCTACAAGAAGCAGAAAATCTCGAAACAAAGTGCAGAACAGAAGAAGCGAGCAGCAACAAGGGCCCGGAAATTGTATTCGCGTCTTTTGCAGCGTCCGGATGCATGCGTTTTGATGGACGATGAGACCTATGTAAAGGAGGACTCAAAAACCCTTCCAGGTCCACAATACTCTACTGCCGTCGTTGGGGAGGATGTGAGCGATGCGGACAGGTCGATTCAAGTGGAGAAATTCGGCCGAAAGGTACTGGTATGGCAAGCAATATGATCCTGTGGTTTGAAGTCAACCATTTTTTACACTACCGGAACTATAAATGCGGAAATCTATCGATCTGAGTGTCTCCAGAAGAGATTGTTGCCTTTATATAAGAAGCATAGTACACCTCCACTGTTTTGGCCGGATTTAGCGTCGGCTCACTATGCCAAAACCACTCTCAATTGGCTTGCGGAAAAGGGTATAGATTTCGCTGAGAAAAATATCAATCCACCAAATTGCCCTCAGCTTCGACCCATCGAACGTTACTGGGCAATCGTGAAGAGGGTCTTCAAGAAGACTGGTAAGGCAGCTGTGAACATGCAGGAGTTCAAAAAAAAATTTGGGCTCAAGCGTCCAAAAAATGCGATGCAACACTTGTCCGGAACTTGATGAAGAGCATTCGATCCAAAGTTCGAAAATTCGTGAAGGAATAACTTAAATTTCATCCGGTCTTCATTATGTTCAAGTTTAACCTCGTACAATAAAGGATCAATTTTTTGTATGAATAAAATATCGGTTTTCAACATAATTTGAAAGAAAGTTTGTGGATAGCTTATTTTCGATACACTCCTTACTCTCGTATCCATCGCCTCCAGAACTGATCAATCAAGAACAGTGAAGGACGCCAACTGTCCCTCAAACTGCTCCCAGCTGATTCCACTAAGGCTGACGGTTGAACGACGCCCTTGGTTCCGAACATCAGGAAATGACTTGGCGTTAAAGCCGCTTGCTCTGTGGAATCCAGTGGAATGTAAGTCAACGGTCTGGAGTTGACCATCGCCTCTGCTTCAATTACCACTCTCTGCAGCACTTTATCGCTTGGGTGATGAGGATAATCTGCCATCTCTGCCACATCTGTCTTCACAGATCGCACCATGCGCTCCCATGACCCACCCATGTGGTGCGCCGGTTGTGGATTGAATTCCCAGCTGGTCGCAGAGTTGAAGAACATCACCGAGCAGTCTTCGTGGATCTCCTGAATCTGTTTCGCCAGAAGATTACTGGCTCCTACAAAATTCGTCCCGTTGTCGCTGTAGAAAGATTCCGGGGATCCTCGACGGGCGACGAAACGCCTTATAGCCATGATGCAGGACTGAGTTGACAGACTATGCACCTACTCTACGTGTAGGGCTCGTACTGTTAGATAGGTGAAGAGCGCCACCCATCTTTTCGCCAAGCTGCGTCCTTGTTTGACCTGAATCGGCCCAAAGAAATCCACTCCTGTATGGATGAACGTACGCACAAATCCAGTGACCCGTGCCTCTGGAAAGGATGCCATTATTGGTGGTTGCGGAACAGACTTCCTAGGACGGCAGGTTACGCACTGATTTGATATCCTCTTTTCCTCCTTTGAATCTGCGGAGTGCTCGTAGGACGTACGCAGTGGTTTCGAGAAGTCCATTCCAATTGGAGAATCTAGATGCGTCTATCAATGGTTGCTGTATTGCTCCATGGAACAGAAATACGGCTTTCAGTTCGATGTACGTCTCCTGTCGGTTCCGCAAAGGTTCTTTCGACCACAACTCAGCTGGCTTATACAGAAATGCTGGTGCATTATACCACGGATTCTTTGGGTCGAAACATCAAGACCAGTCTTCCATTTTGTGGCTGCGTCAACAATGTTCAGCTTAGACGGAACGTAGTGCCACTCGTCCATGCTAGTTGTGGTGGGAATATTCCCTCGAATACTCGAAATGCCACGAATTGGTGATATCGTCGACTGTCGGATTAACATAGCATTAACATAGAACTGTCGATGAGTCTAACCACAGATAACGCTTGCTAACTTTAATATCTAACCGATTCTATCAATCTTGTCTTGATTATTGCTGCTTGCAGTTCTAGCCGAGGAATGGATAGAGGTTTCAGCGGGGCATTCTTTGTTTTTTTTTGCAGCCACCAGCGCGCACCGAGGATTATCGTTGTCTACATAGCAAAGGTACAGAACTGCTGCGCAAGACAACTCGCATCTACAAATAAATGCGCTTCCACGTTGTTCATAGCCGACGGCCAGCCACCCCCCCCCCCCCCCCCTCCCCCTTTGTAAAGCAACGCGGTACTGATACCTCTTACAAAATGTAAATATCAAAATGCAGTACATTGGCCACCACTTACTACACAGAAAAAAATAATTAATTTTAACAAGCGCGTAAAATTTCCCATCGTTTAATTCCAAGCCAAAGGAGGCGTAAACATTGAAATAGTTTGCAATCTTTCATGCGCCATACAACAATGTTTGCAATCTTTCATACAACAGGCTAGATTCAGGCGTTATCTGGCTTAAATTTACATGAAATAATCCATTATTTTCTGCTAAATCTAGCATTCCCTTTATGTGCATTAGATATCGCAGAAAATTCAATGTTTCTTTTTATCTGTGTAGAAGTTTTACTTCTTCATCGAGTAACTACTCGACCAAATCACGCGATGTAACCAATCAACTGAAGCCACTATGCCCCAAATTTCAGATAACCATCTGAATAAAACGCACTCAAACTAAACGAACGTAACCACTTTCCCATCCCTAAATTACTCCTACGCGATATTTGTGTATACCCTTTCCTGGAAGTGATCTGGTATACAATCCACTACGGTACTTTACAGTTATCTCCTATTGCCATCACTACTACCATTATCGCTTTCTATTTCCAGCTAAGCGATATGCTGTCAGTCAATCTCCCGACGCGAATCAATTTGTGAAGAAGTGCTTCGTCACGATCCTCAAAAATTGGAAACTATTCCTGTATATTTACTCCCCGGTGTGAAAAACTACACAGATAAAAAGAAACATTGCGTTATCTAATACACATAAAGGGAATGCCAGATTTGGCAGAAAGTAATGGGATATTTCATGAAAATTTAAGCCAGATAACGCCTGAATCTAGCCTATTGTATGAAAGATTGCAAACAATTTCGTTGTTTACGCCTCCTTTGGCTTGGAATTAAACGAGGGGAAATTTTACGCGCTTGTTAAAATTTATTATTTTTTTCTGTGTATGTGATTCTACGCAGCTACATTATCAGCTCGAGAAAATTACGGAGTATCTTCGAACCTAAGTTTATGGAACTAACGGTATCATAAAAATGTTAAGCCTAAGTGGTTGTTTCATTCTTTCTAGCTATCCGGGCTAGTGTGTAAAACAAACATGTGCTAGTGTTGGATCCTGCAACGGAAATTCACCAGAAGAAAATAAATGAACTATAAAAGTCGACCTGTTAACGTGGGGCCTGCAAAAATTTGGGCTTGCGAACAAATTTGAGGTTCCTCTTTATTTTATATATATTAATAGCGATTTATAATTGAAGTTAATGATTTCGTTTGCGTTCAATTTCAATATTTTAAGTAACCAGGTACAGTACTCACGTTAATTGTAGGTAGGCTTTGGAAAAACAGATACAGTAGTTTTAGTTAATTCGTGTCGTGTGTTTGAATTTGAACTACCTGTAATAGTAAGAGAGTAAATTAATAGAAAGTTTTGAATTTTGGTTGACTGGGCGTTGGGGTAAGATTATTAGGTTATCGTTCTTTACTATTAATTTGAATTTGTAGTTTTCATTGATATTTTTAGATTTGTTTAAAATATTTTAGAATAAGAGGGTTTTAACATACTTCTGCGAAAGTTGCTCTACCGCCGGTATTACATGAATCAGTCGGTTTTAGGAGCACACATTAATCCGTCGAATTTATTGAGTGCAATATGAGTTATTGTTGCGGGATTTCGATCTGTCCCGAACACCAATTCAGGAACAAAGAGATGTCCTCAGGAGGCTGCAATTCGACGAAATATAAAGTCCTGAAGTTATTAATTCTAGTAAGACCATAGCGGACGAGTTAGTGGTTATACAATTGAAATTGATTACCATTAGGTAAGCTTTTGAACTCGAGGGATCCAGACAGCATCTGATCATGCGGTTGCGTCACTTACGGTATAAGGACTGTATCGTTAATTAGGAGTACACCTAAAAATTGCTGTATTTAAATATGTTTTAAAAAGCTGTAGATTTTAAGCTACAATTCAAGACTTAAAATCTTTAGCTGTAGTTTTTAGGTTTGAAATTCCAGGAAAGTTTGAATAACCTAGAACATCCGAAGATTATCTGATAATGTCTGTTGTTCTTCCAAAATATTCAATGAATATGTTTCAATACACATGTATACTTGTATATTTCAATAGCTTTGCACAGCCAAAAAAGCTTTTGTTACAACTGTAGGTCCTATGTTCTGATCTAAAGGATAGTTTGGATGACCTAGAACATGTTATATTGCATTATAATGTTTTTTGACTTTAAGAATGTTAATTGAAAATGATTGAATATTTACTGTAACTTTGTATTGACTAAAATGTACTGTTACAACTGTAAATCTTAAGTTCTGAACGCCAAGACAGTTTGGATGACCTAGATCATCCCAGTATTATCTTCTTGTGTATTTTTACGTTCGAAAATATTCACTGCAAATACTTGAATACGTGACGTAACTTTGAATAGATCAAAAAACTACTGTAACTACCGCAAATTGCATGTTCTGAACTCCAGGATGGTTTGGATTACCTAGATGAGTTAAAGAATAGTTATAAAATAATGACTGTTGACCTTCCAAAAGATTCATTGAATATATTTGAATACATCTGGTCCCCATATATAGCTCAAAAAACTACTGTTAAAACTGTAGATGTTATGTTTTGAACTTGAGGACAGTTTGGAGTACCTAGAATATCCCAAGATTGTCGCATTATGTATGTTGGCCTAACACGCTATTCAATCAATATGGTTAAATACATATCGTCCCTTTGCAAACTCCAAACACCTACTGTTACTGTAGATCGTATGTTCTAAACTCAAGGACAGTTGGGATGACCTAGATCACCCCCGTTTATGTCATAATGTTTTTTTTTCCTGTCGAAAATATTCACTGGATATGGTTGAATACGTAGCGTAACTTTGTATAGCCCAAAGAGCTTTAGTTACTACTGTAGATCTTAAATTCTGAACTCAAGGACAGTTTGGATGACCTAGAACATCGTAAAGTTATCAAATAATGAATGTGGACCTTCCAAAAGGTCCATTCAATATGTTTGAATACATATCGTAACCTTATATAGCCCTGAAAGCTACTGTTACAACTGTAGATCTGAAGTTTGGACCTCAAGTACATTTTGGATGACCTAGAACCTCCCAGAAAGATATAAAAATATTCAACGTTTATCAACGAGAATTTAATAATACGTATGCATACGTACAACATTCTAAAACAACGGTGTACACTATTAATAAAGCATTTATTTTTTTCTTCCTGAACTTCTTCATGTTCAGCATGTTCTAGGTCGTCAATTGGCCTTAAACTCATATGTTTTTTTTTTTTTTATATTTTTCAGATAGAAAAAGTGATGGGAAACAAATTTGCCGAAGACAGTGTACACTTTTATTCAGTCTGTGTGATTTTGTACAGCTATTATCCTTTTGGGGTCATATATGATCCCTTAAGGCTGAAGGAGTTAATATACTTTTTAAGACAAGGTTTAACATTTGTGAATTTTTCAATAGTATGTGGCCCGAAATCAACAGCTATCCTTTCCCAAACTATCCAACATCCCAGTGATTTCTCGTGGAAGTGCAGAGGATTTCTCGGCTTCCTTCAAAACGAGTTCCCATTGCCTACTTGACCAGCATTTGGGCACGGCCGGCGCCGGTATTGCTTCATAATGGGTCACCAGTTTTTACACATTGAAGATGTATGTTCGTCCCAAACATCATCTGTTGGTTCTTTGTGCAAATACTGCTGATCTGGCAATAACGGAATTGCATCCGTGGGCGGTCAATCATGCTCATGCTCAGTATGTGGCCCGAAATCAACAATGTTCTGTATTGAAATTGATGCATAAAAATACTTCCGAGCAATTGGTGTAAAATTTTTGAAAATCTTTTGAGAAATACTCAAAACCTGACCACTTTTTGTGACGGTCGCAATGAGATTTTTTTTTATGAATTGTACCCGTAGGCCTACGTCCTTTACAACAACAAAAAAAACCATAAAGTGATACTGTGCCGCAGTCGTATTCATTTTTTCAAACGGGGTGATCACTTAGTTAATTTTTACTATACTTATACAACAAATGTATAAAAGATTAAAAAAATACTCAAATTTGGAAGTCACTATTTGGTCACTATTTGGTCACTATTTTTATTATTTTAGTCACTACAGTCACTATTATTTATCCATACATCCGCTACCAGCCCTGATTTAAGGACATTCTGTTGATCCGGCACCAGTCGTCGAACACTTGTAGTTGCTGCTGAAGAAAATCGGCGTCTTCTAGACATTTTATGACGTAGTACAGCTTTAGGTCGTCCGCGTAGGCTAATTTCAGGCATCTGAGGACCACGAACTTCACGTCGTTCATATATAACAGGAAAAGGAATGGGCCAAGGTGGCTGCCTTGCGGAACGCCGGATGTTACTGAAAAGCTGGACGAGGCATAATCTGAAATTTTCACATACATAGTTCTACCAGTCAGGTATGAGCGGAGCCAGTTCATCAATTGATCGTGAACCCCCATTTTTTCGTATTTGGAAATTGCAATCTGATGGTTCATTTTATCGAAGGCCGCAGAGAGATCTGTGTATATGGCGGCTACTTGATGACCGCGTTCCATTTCACGGATGACGAACGATGTAAATACGGTGAGGTTGGTCGCCTTCGAGCGCTTGGGCATAAAACCGTGTTATTCTGGAGAAATAGTATGTGAAAAGTCATGGACCAGCCTAGTTTTGAAGAACCATTTGCTTCCCTTCGTCAAGAAACACTACAAAAATGCACATACTGTTCCAACAAGACTCTGCACCGTCCCACCAGTAGAAAGCAACGCAGGCGTGAGGTGTGAGGACCATTTTCCGGATTTTATTTCGTCGAAAGAATCGCCTTCCTTTTAACCTGATTTTAATCCTACCGACTCTTATACATGAGGCTACGTGCTGGGGAAGCAGGCGAATACCTAAGGACTAATCGTGGATATTTTTAAGAAACGTTTGGTGAAAAGATGGAATGACATGCCTCAAGATATCGTGCGTGCCAGCTGTGACGTTTTCCAGCAACGCATGCGGCTGGCATTTATAGCAAAGGGAGAAATATTTGAACTGAACTAAATTGAGACAAATGTTAAAGATATACCAAACAGGAAATTCATTGGAAATCAAAATTTATGCAAGCTTTTCATTTTTATAACCATATACTTCACTGTCAGGAATTGATACTCACCCTGTACACCCTGTACAATTTCAGTCATCACCAATTACGAAAAACCAATAAGGCCACCTTTTGATTGAAATTCAGGTTAATTCTAGCCTTTAGTCGAAATTACAACTAAATTGGTTCACGGGAAAATCGGACTTTAGTCTTATTGTATTGTCCGTCACTGTAAATAGTGATGAAAAACTGCTCGAATAAGTAGTTCATTCTGAGTGGAACTAGAGAAGAAATATATGAAGATTCATACATAAATCAGAGAATTAACATCGTCTGTGTTCTTCCAAACAGACGTTACACTAAGAACAAATTGCCTTACAATACATCGTCATAAATTTAAATTTAGATACGTTAAAACCCTAGCGCCATCTGACGGCTGTTCTGCCCATTTCAGTGTCAACCATGTTTGATTGTTTTGCCTGCCGCAACAGCTGCCAACAAGCGCGCCCATGAAACACACACACACTACTAAAGGCACTACTTGTTTTGAAGCAAGCGAAGCAGGTTCGTAGAAAAGTGAAAATTAGTGGACGCTTGCTCTTCCGTTACATCCTCAATCAATGCATGATTGAACGGACTGGCAACGAACTCTATGTCTTGGAATTCAATTTCTGTTTCGTGGGATGGTTCACCAGAAATTTTAGGAAATATGTGCGTGTTAGCAGGTTGCGACGGGATGGCTTTGCCACGTAACCTAAACAATGATTCTATGTTCATAATAGATAAAAACTAAATTACTTTTTTGCGTACCCATTCTCAAGCTTGTAACAGTTTTTATAAGCAGTCGAGTTGAAATGGTCGGAGCATAGTTTCCGCTTTTCGACCGCCTTTTGTCCGCCTCCATCAAACTCCACCACTAGCTCCCTTGACTGGCAAAATTTCACCCACCGCGCGCATCTACTTGATGTCAAAATTAAATTCTATGTAATAGTAATATTAATCTCAATGAATTTCATACCTTTTTACCAGTTTTTACCTTCCCGATTAGCAAAATAAAAATTCACATTTGCGTCCCATGTTTTGACGAAAAAAAAAACAAAACATTTCCGAACACACTCACACTTGCAAGCGATGCTAGTGCAAGGAAATCACTCGGCAGGAAAATGTCATAATTGTCGATGCGAGCGCTGTGAGTGGTGGCTTGGCCAACTATTTGTATACAAATTAATCGTTTTTTAGGCGGACGATGGGCATCAATTAGAGTGTTACGTCTGTTTGTCTGTGGTTCTTCCATATGTTGGGGCGGCGTAAGGCAGTTAGAAGTCACCAAAGACTTATCCCGTACAATTAATGCTGACGTCAAACCACTAACTCATTCATCCCTTTTCTCCATCTTCCCCTCGTACAGGTTAACCAACGGAATGGGTCCCAACGAGGAGCCAACGCACGATATGATGACTTCGGAGGAACAGAACTGCGAGGATCCCCTGTACGATCCGCTCGCCCTGGACGAATGTGATAACGACGTGCTGAATGTGAGCAACGTCAGTGCTACGACGACTGGGACGGTCAACAGTGAGCTGGACAGTTCGACCGGTCAGATCATTCTGGTTGATGTGACAAGTCTGAAGAGCCCCGCCGCCGATGGTGACGGTGGTAGTGAACTGTGCAGTGCTGAAGAATATGAACCTGTAAATACTAGTGTTAATGGACATGATGAAAGTGCGATTTCGATGGAAAACGGCGAGCATGACGAGACCAAGTCTACTAGTTTGGAGGACGAAAGCTTTACGACAGCTTCCTGTGGAGATACTCCGAATGTCTCTCTAAACGGTCAGGGTGCTGGAGTTGCAGACAAGGAAGTGTTCCCGGATGTAAGGCATGTAAATGGAGTAGTCGTGAGGGTGGCGCAATCAGTAACTGAGGTGATGGACGGCGGTGCCGGCGTTGTGGTAACTCAGGAAAACGAAGAAGAGGAAGCAAGTGATGGGTCCGATTCCGGATTGGGTTCAGAACCGTCGCGGAATCTATCGACGTTGGAAAAGGATATCACCGAACTTCCAGTGGTAAAAAGTAATCTCAAACGGCGTTCTCCGGAGGACACCACCGGCGCGAGCGCAGAAAAGCGACCAAAGAAGGGTATTACGTTCGACGGCGTTACGGTATACTATTTCACTCGGATGCAAGGCTTTGGCTGTGTGCCATCGCAGGGCGGTTGCACTCTTGGAATGGAGTTCCAACATATGCACTCGAAGTAAGTATTCCTCAAAGCCCCAGAGACCTATGAGCATAAACTAACCAATAACTCTATTTTCAGACGCTTTACTCTAGCCGAGCATGCGGCAGAACAGCGCAAAATGCATCGAGCTCAACTGCAAGAACTGAACCCTCGTTCGAGTTCGAGCGAGGAAACCGACAGCGAGGAGGAACCCAGCGAAAGTGGGTCCGAAGCAGAAAGTGAGTCCTATGGTTTCCTGCAACCAGTCACGACCCGACAGAGACGAGCTTTACTAAAAGCGGCCGGTGTGCGGAAAATTGATTCTACTGAAAAGGACGAATGTCGAGTGATACGAACTTCGCGGGAGGTTTGTGGCTGTACCTGTCGAGGGTACTGCGATCCGGATACGTGTTCCTGCAGTCAGGCGGGAATCAAATGTCAGGTGGACAGACCGAGCTTCCCCTGCGGCTGTACGCAGGATGGGTGCGCCAATGTGGTCGGTCGAGTTGAATTCAATCCGGCACGGGTACGGACTCATTTCATTCATACAATTATGAGGTTAAATTTAGATAACAAATCAAACAGCGAAGAACACGTTGGTATGGGAATGCATTCGGCGGGCGGTTATGGTAATAGTAAGGACTGGTCAAGTGGACCAGTGCGATTACCCGGGTTGTATGGTATGGTGGGAGTCAATGGTACCGATGCCATCGACAGTTACCACCACCACCATCATCATCATCTTCAAACTACTCATCAGCAACATCCATATGTAGTAAGTCATAACTATTTAGCCAATCATTCGGTTTCCCCTGCACTTCCAGCAGGCAACGAATCGTTGGATCTGCACTACGCTTTCCGAGATTATTACGGAACTACTCAGCAGTCCAACGATCAGCTGTCCATGTCCAGTTCGCTTATGGCCCCGTACTACGGCAATTACCCAACAAGCATGGACCAACAACAGTACCATCAACCTCATCACTCGAGCCTGGTCCTAGACCAAAGGCTACCTGACCCACATTCCCCCTATCATAGTCAGATGGAAAGTAACCCCAGCAGTAGTTCGGCAATCCTGGACGAAGACGCTACGCTTAATACCCCAATTAATCCGAATTTTGGCTGCGACGAACATAGTTCTTCAGCTGAAACTCAACCCAGTACCTCTAGGACACTCGTGGACCTGCAGCAGGATTCACAAACTTCATGTTCCTCCAGCGACCCGGTCTCTCAGCCGACAGAAGATCCACTGGATCCTGCTTTGCCAAGTCACAGCCCGCCAGGTACAGACTTCATCGACCTTAACACTCCCCTTGCCTCAAACAGCGATCGGTTAGAGGCCATCAATGATCTGCTCGCGAGCAGTCGAAACCAGCTGACTTTAGCCCGGAGGTCTATCATTGCCGAGGAAGATGATGAACTGAGTGACTTCAGAGATCCCCCAGTAATACGTCTGTCCAGTGTAGTTGACAGCTCTGAACCATGTTCCACTGAAGATGATACTCAAGACGAAACAAACCAACAGCAGCTGACACATGGGACCAGTTCGGAAACGCACGAATCACTTGGCAGCTCCAACACCGCGAGCAATGGACCGATTATCGAAACAAGTGAAAATTTAAGCGAAATCATCAAAAATAGTATTGTTGAAACTGTGTCCAATTAATTAAAGAAAGGGTTTTATTGTCTTTAACGGAACTTATTTTGCTACCTCGGTTAGCTAACAACGTTTGGTTTTCTATTATTTTTAGATGTTGCAGGTATATTTTCTTCAATTCAAATATATCCATTTTTGTTACACGAAATCTATCTTGCATGTTATCCACCGCTTGTTTTATTTCATATTTTAAATTATTTTTTTTCCAAGCCATCTTACAACATCTGTTATTCAGTACACTCTCATGACTCGACTTCGTAATTCAAACCATGTCGAGTAATAGTAGCTGTAAACCTATCGATTAGATGTGACCTACTGAGAAATCAAAGAATATTCTTCTAGCAAAGCAAAATCGGAATCCGTATTTAACTTCTAATGGTAGTTTCTTGAATAGAAAAGCAAATCAAATGAACATTTGCTACAAATTAGGAAGGAAGTTTCTAGATAAATTAAAGATATTGAATTTGAGCGAGCCCCGTCAGAAGTCGGAATCAAGCAACACTAATATTTTTTACGGTAGTTAAAAGCAACAGGCGATACAATTTACAAACATACATGTTAAATATGTTGATCGAACTAAGTAAATACCCCCCCACAGCTGATGCTAAATAAAGTAAAATATTCAATAGGAAATTGTAATTTACATGAAAGTAAGTAATGGAAAACAAGCTGTTAATGCTTCACTGTACATAAGTAACACGTAATGCTAACCTTAAACAATTGAAACATCTATAAAAATGGACGGAATTCACAATGTATAATGTGAAGTGAAATGATGGATATCAATTATGAAAAAATAACTAAACACATACCAATAGCCACATGGAGCACTGTTTGACTGACTTGTATCACACATTCCATTTGCATCTAACATGCGTATTGAGCTTATTCTGTCCTGATTGCCCAATTTGTCCTGGTATTCGCTTTTAATATTCTTAGCAATCTACGACGTTCTTCCAAAATCTGATATTTTTACGCAAACATTTTTTGAAGTTTAGACATTTCATTTTTTTATTTCTATTAATCTATTATTCTAAGTAAATGTTTAAATACCTGTGGGCTAGCTTAGTTTCTTAGCTTCGACTAATTTACTATACGATGGGTATATATTTGCTCCTCTATTCAAATTCACCTGCCGAATATCCATGTATGGAGCTTTTGAAACCCCGTTCTTGCATTAGAATGCAAGACCTTCCTCAGCTGTAAGTGCATCAAGTTTTTCTTTCCGTTTATCTGCCGAAAATTGTAGAATGACTACTGCTGTCTCAGCATTTTGTGTTAATTTTTCTATCAATTTACCAGCTTTCCGGAACCCAGCCGACGCTACGTAAGTTGCTGCAGCAAACGAGATTTCATGTGCCGAATATTGGCTGAGAAGAGGTTCAACCTTTTTTTTCTTTATTTTTCGTTTTGCGTCTTTGAACGGCTTTGATGGACGGCCGGCGGATTTTTTTGAGGAAGACGTAACATCGATGATAAATTCTCCATCAAGCCAAGTTTTGTTGATTTTCAAGAACCGTCCGCGTTTTCGTCCAGCTGCACGCCATAGTTTCTGAAACTTCAGCATCGCCAGATGAAGCTTCTTATGTACCAAATTAACGTTAAGTTTTTCTCCGGAATTCCTTGTCTTTACAAATTCCAACTAATCTTTTTCTTTAGCTCCCTTCATTAGAAGAGAGATGAGAACGGTCAGGGGAATTGCTGATGAATTAAAATTCACGTTATTGACATAACAATGCTCATACATACCTACCAATTTACCAAAAAAAAAGCAAAGCTTGCTTTGATTTGATTCCCAGAGGAATACGGTTGTAGATTTGCGGCATAAAAAACGATGTTTTCTACGTGCTGCTATGAAGCAAAATCAAAAAAGACCTTTTCCAAATTTTGCTTAAATGTACTTTGGGATATAATTATTCAACTGGTTTATATTTGTATCGGTTTTACTTGGGCTTTTTTGAAATGTAACGCCTGAATACATGGGTTATAAAACCACAAAACTGATGATAACTTTTCACAGAAAAGTTGTACGGGTATGATGTCTTTGGAGCAAATATGTATTTTTATATTAACTACCATCTCTTTGAACATAGTAGGCATAAAAAAAAATATTTTTCAATATATGACAGAAATTCTGATTTTTGGCTTTTGTTTCTTTAAGTACGCTATATCTCAAAAAATAGAAGAGATAGACAAAAATGATCTTCTACAAAGTTTAAATGCTATTTATATTCCATAACTTTGTAGAACATGTTGTATTTCTATCTATCAAAACAAAAAAGTTGACAGTGAATTACTTTATTGATGAAATTAGGCGTATAGGACATTTTTGCAAACAACGCGGCATAAGCTAACTAGAAACTTTTCAGAAGACATCAATACGCTATCTCTTATATTCTTTGAGCTATTAATTTATTCCACCTAGTTTTTCTCCCTGGACCACAGTGCAATGATGTTACTTAAAGCTAAACTAGAGTGGTACATCAATTCGTTTTGACGGCGGTACAGTGGCGACACCTATGATAGTTTCATCTGTGCGTGATCGAAAGGTAAACAAAACATTGCACGAAAATTACTTTTTGGCGTTGAGATTTGTCATAAAAACGGCTGGATAAGTGTGTTGATTCCTAAAAATAATCAAAATACATTCTCTAGAGGAGTATATTCCAAAGTGCAAACCGAATTTCGGAATTGTTATTGTCATCAAGAGTCGTGTTGGAAGTACGTACTTTTTCAAGTGCAAAACACTAGGCAATGTTTGAGAGAAAAATTATGAGTGAAAATCACAAAGAAAGTGTATTGCGTTTGTAAAATACGAAAGTTGGATTGTTATTCTAATGTAAATTGTGTTGCCCGTTTGGTTTTTACCGATTGTAGCACTTCAAAAGCTCGGATTACTAACAGCTATTTGCCACCAAAAAGGATACCTGAGAATACAACATGAGCTACGATGAGGAAACTTCCGACGTGGATTTGAGCGAATCCATTTCTCCCAGACCCAACCGGGTGGTGTGCATAGTACCAGGCTGCCAACAAAGATACGGAAGAGGACATTCGTTTCATGCATTTCCCAAAATTGATGATAATAAGAGGTGGAAAGCATGGGTGAAAAAGCTTCGACTGCAGTTTGAGCCAACTGCTACTTCAAGAGTTTGTAGTGATCATTTCAGCATGTCAAGCTTTGTTACTGCAGGTAAGTTTTGAAATGCATTTTAATTCAGCTTATTAGCACCTTAGCTTAATGCGTGGCATATTTATTTACAGTTTGCAAGAAAGATCGCCTTACCGACAGACTGATTCTAAAAGCAACCGCAATACCGGATATGAACCTTCCAGTCAAAAGAGATCCCAAAAAGGAACAGCTAGCGGCAGGTCGAGCTGAAAGGGCGTTAAGACGTGGTAATTCTAGAAATGTTCCAGATTTCCAGACCGCGGATTTAGTGGAGGCATGCCTTGCACCTGCAGATTTTGTTGAAGCACCCCAGACACCCGAGTTTACCGACGCAGCGGTACAAGTTAACACAAGCGATTGGGATGATTTGTATAAATCACTACGTAGGAGCATTGTCCTAAAATTCAAAAATGATGCAGAGTTGTCCTCTTGGACCTTGAGCTCTTTTAAAATGTTGAAGACAATCACAAGCGCTATTCAGGAGCTACCAGGATACAAAAAAAGGATTCACTCAAATGTTTCTTTGGATGATGAAGTTCTGATTCTTTTCATGAAAATGAAAACTAATTTAACATTTAGTTGCCTGGCCACTGTGTTTAACTTGCGCTACCAAACGGTATCTGCATCTTTTTACCGTATAATTCCGTTGGTACGAGCTATCTGTGAACCATTGGTGCCATGGTCAACGAAGCAGCAAATTATATCAAATATGCCACACTATTTCCGGCCTGAATATGAAGACGTTGTGTCTGTTTTGAATTGCACGGAAATCGGCATAATGAAGTCAAAATGCCTGAATATTCCCGCTACAAAGGCAAAGATACAGCCAAATTCTTAATCTCAGTAACACCCGGAGGAACGATTTCCTATGTAAGTGCTGGATATGGTGGAAAGAGCTCCGATAAGCAAATTGTTGTTCAAGAATGTAAAACCCATGGGGTAAAATTAGTACGTCCTCCTTTCCTTAGATCAAACCTACGTCAACTAATTCAAACGGATGCCATAGAAAATATTGCTGCAGCGAGAGTTCGTGTGGAAGGTGCTATCCAGAGGATCAAACTGTTTAAAATGTTAAAAGGAGAAATTGATGTACGATTCCTACCAGTGCTCGACAACATTGTTTTTATCGCATGTGCAATAACAAATATTACTAATCCAATTCTTTCGAATGAAAGATTTTAAATAACGTACAGTAAGGATTGTTTGATTTTTATTTGTTCGGCATCACATCACAGGAAAACAACAAAAACTTTGATATATTTTACTTTGAAATCAGATATTTTACTGTTCATTAGTATGTGTATTGCTGTTTAATAAATGGTTTAAAGCTTGTTTTAGAAAACACTTTTATTGTTAAAAATTCATTCCTCATCTCTTGAAGACGTGGAGTACAAATATTTCAAAAATACGTTAAAATACACTTCTTTTAATGAATAAAACATATTGCGCACGAATGTTTCGTCAAAAGGTATAGTTAGCACATAACATTTGTCTTCAACTGCGGAATAAATCAGAAAATCAGCTTGCTTGCATTTTAATATGAACATATTCATCTGCACTTGGGCGTAGTACTGATGATTTTTCCTTAACGAATGTTGAGTAGGTGTCAAATACTTTAGGGTGGGAATCATGGTTTTCAGAGGGAGACTAGTTCCGACTTCGGGACATTTTACTTCAATAATCTTGCTTTCATGAAACATGTGGAGGCACCACAAGGCCACACCGAGTAACAGCTTTTCCAATATCACGCATGTATGAATTTATTGCTGGTGTTTCGTTAAGGATGCCATGCATTATAGCAGTTGTTTGAAAATTCTTTGGTGGGACAATATTCATGATTTTTCTCTTCCAATCCTTGGGTTTATTCGCATTGGAGGAATAGTACGTGTAAAGCGAATAAGCGTGGGATGCAGTAATGCGACGACTGCGTTCTTCTTTCCACATTGATGAAGAACTCTGTTCGATTGTTTCCATACAGATGTTTAACGACTCCCGCTCTGAAACGCGCACATGAACCTCATAGTAGACAAAAAGATAATTTTCTAGAGGTCCGATAAACTCCATGAGATCAACATCGATCGACGATAAATTATCTGAGTGGAAGGCGCATTTTAAGAAATCTTTTAGATCATGAGAAAAATATTCATCTCCAATGGAAATCAACGAGTCGGTAGAGGATGTACGGGATGCTAGAGTCAAATCGAAGAATTCGTTAAGAACTCGGCTGCTGTCGTCATGATTCTCAACAATATTTCTCTTTCCTGGTCGTCCTTGCAGTTCGTAAGCCAAGCTGCTTTCCGGAAAGGCTAAAAGAAGAAATATGTTTAGATTTATACTGGGAAGTTTGATGGACTTAAATTTTAACTACCCCCAAGGAATGAGTTTAATATTGATTCTTTGGTTTCCTCAGACAATGCTATGCGAGGATGATCAGTGCATGTTTTTTTTCATCTCCAGGTGCTTTTTCAGATTTGCTGCAAAACTCGGACAATAGTAGACCCTTGTAAATGTCACCGGCCACTTTTTCGGCAATTTCCATCCATTTCTGTTGTATGTCAGTGACGGATAGCATAGGGACAGAGGGTTTGCTGAAATTCAATAAGTAATGTTTTGGTATGAACGTGCGGAGCATATTAACTCAATTTACTTACATATATAGGTGATTCAGCACAGCCACCACATGCATACATTTACCTAAGCCTGCTTTACATGAACATTCAAAAGACCATCTTTCGAATGATGTTCTTGTCCGTATGTAGGTTTTATGTGGATCAGAGTTGGGAACCGAAGACTTCATACATGTTGCAAATATTTCCAACCCGTCCTCATGCACTGTTTTGACGCCAACCTGCAGCAAATGATCAGACTGGATTACTCTTTCCCCCTCATTGATTAGTCTACTACCGCCTGCGGCATAGTTGCATATATCAGACATCTGCACTTTCACGAAGCAACTCTCAGGAATTTCTTCACTGTACGCCTATATTGGGAAAAATATGTGTGTTTTCAATTAGCTGTTTTTACAAGATAAAACTACTGTTTCACCAAGAAAATAGAATACACAGTATAAATAAGTTCTAATGAAACCATTTATAGCAAAGTACCATCAAATTACGTTAGTTTTCATTGATAATTTCATAAAAATATTGCACCATATTTTAACCCGTCGAAAATCACCGGCACTTCGCCACGAAAAAAAACAACCCTTAGAAAGCTTATTTTTACTGAAACTCCACTGAATTTTGTGCACGATTTATAATTTATGATCCTTTTTACCATTATGCTGATTTTAATCTGGAAATCACTGCGAATTAGACAGGTCTTTAAAAAAAACCACTAAACATACAAAGAAGCATCTGGCGAGTCACGTCAAAATCAAACAAGGCGGAAACTCTATTAAAGAGTCTTTGTAAACCGCCAATTGCGCTATACATGCTGTAATTGGTTCGCTGTGGAGGTAACCGCAGCATCGAACTATTCCTCAGGGCTCGGGATTGCACGTTGATATTGATTTGCTCCAGAAGATCAGGACAGTCGATGCGGCCTTGCAAGATGTCTGCGATTAGCAAAGCCCTGGCTGTGTCTCTACGGACTAACAGGGACTCCAGGTTAATCAGATGGCAACGGCTCTCGTATGCTCGTACACTGCTTATGAGATCTTGGGCGAGGCTTTGTCCATCTTCCTTACACAATTTCTCCCAGTTTTTCTTCAAAGCTTCATCGGTTTTGAATATTTTTCCGCTTTTCTTCAACTTCTTCTTCATTATCGCCCAAAACTTTTCGATCGGACGAAGTTCTGGTGTATTAGGCGGGTTCGCCTCCTTTGGGACCACATTAACGCCCTTCGCTTCGTACCAATCCATTATAGGCTTGGCGTAATGGCACGAAGCGAGATCCGGCTAGAACAGCGTGGGACCACGGTGAGAGCGGAGGAAGGGTAGCAAGCGCTTCTGCAAGCATTCCTCTCGATAAATCTGCCCGTTTATGGTGCCGGTTGTAACGAACGGCTTGCTGTGCCGTCCGCACTCGCAATGTAACGAACGGCTTGCTGTGCCGTCCGCACTCCGCCTGCCAAAACAGGTACTTCTTCGCGAATTTGTCCATCTTTCTCTTCCGGAACCTCCATGCGGGACGTACCGACAAAAAAACTCGAGGCTGGAGATTTGCTTGGTGTCCACCTTGATATATGTCTCGTCGTCCATGACGAGACAGCCTGGCTTGACCAGCCACACACGGTACAGCTTCCGCGCACGCAATTTGGCCACCGTGTTTTGCTTGTCCGGGTGGTTGGCCCCCTTCCCATCATAAAAAATAGTTCGTCCAAGGGTGAGTCGCTCAGCACAAAACCACTTGTGCCGATTTTTTTTAGTGTGCCTTTATACGTTACGATGAACCCTGCTGTTCCAATCGTGGTGCCAAAATGTGCCCGCGTGTGCCACGGTAACTTGATAGTTCAATCGTTATGGTTTGGCTACGTCTGGCAACCAGGCGATTGTTTTGTTCTGCTTTGCCAAATTTTGCAGGCGATTTGGGTCCCAGTCAAGGTTTTTGTTGCGAAAATCGCTTTTTAATACCCTTGTGTTGAGACTGCAATTTTGGGTGACAAATGGAGCTGAAGAAGCTAATTCTCATATGCTGTTGCACATTTATGATTGATTTATCCACTTTCTCACCAGTCCACTTACCACCTACGAAAATTATGAACGCGACGCAACTCCACTCTGATTCGTAGTTTCCAAAGATGTTCCTCCATCTGCATTGCTGAGGCATACAAACTGTGCTGCAGCAGGAGGATGACTAGTAACACTTGATGTCGATGTGTTCGAATATGTTTGTCGTCGTTTCCGTTAAGAACATTCTGGCATTCGAAAATGAAGATTATTATGTATTAATCTTAAAACACTTTATTGAAAGCAAAATTCAGCATAATTTTCTAGTACAATATACGTGAGTGCTGCAGCATCATTATCGAACAACTCGATGATGTCGGATGTGACGGTTGTGGAATTGAAACCTTTTCTGCATATGATCTTGGCGAGATCCAGGAGGCACATCACTTCTCCGCTTAGAAACCGGGATTTATCTGGGTTTCTTGCGTAAACAACACCACAAACTTAAAACGTCAATTTTCCAGGGCTGCTTGGTTATATCTTCGAAAAGTACATCTGTCAGAGGTGTGCCACAAAAGTGCCACACATGTTCCATTATGGTGTAAGATTTTCGACTACGGCGTGCCTGGCACACTGTTCTAAGCGACTCACCCCTTGAGCCCAGCCCGCTTATGGTCTGCTGGAGAACATTGAGAATTGACCTTTTTGGGTGGGGGGGGGGGTTTCGGGGGGGGTGGGGGGGGTGGGGGGGGGGGGGGGGCTGGGGGGGGGGGGGGGTTGGGGGGGGGGTTGTTTGGCGGAAGGGGGGGGGGAAAAAATTAAAAATATATTTAAAAAAGGTGTTGTCTTTAGTAATCCGGAAGATGAACCCCAGAACGCAGGAGGCTTTGCCGACAGGGTACGAGATATGCTGCTTGAAGGTGAGTAGGGTGTCCAGAATTACCATAGACTAACTCTAAGACCAGTAGGTCCCGAACAAATACGATTTTTTTCTTGGCTCAGTCAGTACTAGCACATCGGTCCCAAGCTCGGTCCCAAGCTTAATAATGTACCCCTAATAATGAACTCACACTAACACACTCTCAAATATTCTGTCAAAATAGCACAGCAAATCAAAATAAAGGCGCAAATATGTATAGTTAGGTGCTGGCTTCAAGGTGTACTTTGGACCAAGGGGTTATACAACAGTGAACCAATTTCAAATCGCTAGTTGCATATTGATTGTTGGAATTACTCCTAGGTCCTTGACTTGACTCACGCGCTCAATTTCGGTGCCCAATAAGACATATTTGAATAAAATAGTCTGTTTCTTGTGCGAAAACAAGATAACCGTGCATTTGGCCGGGTTGAAATCCATGCGATTCAAATTGTACCAGTCGGCAAAAGCATTCTGCTGACGTTGAATAAAGCGACAGTCATCGAGTGAGTGCACTCGAAGATAGACTTTCAGGTCATCTGCGTATGATAGTCGTGGTCCTTCAAAAGCCAAATTTACCTCGTTGAAGTAGATCAAAAAAATCAACGGTCTCAAGTGACTACCCTGCGGTATACCAGACGGGGCTTTAAACATGTGAGACTGACAATCTCCTATGACTACAGCCAGATGACGGTCAGTGAGGTTCGGTTGAAACCAGTATTGCAGCAGACATCCGTTGATCCCAAGCCTGTCCAGTTTGGCAATAGCTATGCGGTGTTTAAATTTATCGAAGGCTGCAGACAAGTCGGTGTAAATGACAACCATTTGGGCGCGTTTCGCCATACTGTCACTAATGTAAGAAGTAGGTAAGGCACAGCAGGTTAGTAGCAGTGGAGCGACCAACCATGAATCCGTGCTGGTCGGTACTAATATACGGTTTTGCAGTGAGCGAGCAACGGTTCCATAATTACCAGCTCAAACAGTTTAGCAACAGCGCCAAGCGAAGTTATGCCACGATAATTGGCAGCGTCCCGTTTGCGCGACGCAGCGGGGGTAACAAACTACCCAGGTGTAGTTAGAGAAAGGACGAAGGAATTCCATCCGTCCCGGGATTTTGAGTTTAGAGCAGGCCTTAATTATCATCTCTGCATCGATGACGACTTGGCCCAAGGTTTGACCGGCAAGTGGAACGTAGCTGATCGCAAGTCTAAGGTGGTCATCGCTCAATGTCTCCTCGGTGAAAACGCTAGAGAATTTCTCGGAAAATAGCTGGCAAATACCCTGCGGGGTGGAAGCCTTGTTGCCAGCGACATAGACGACGGAAGGCCAACTTCGTGGCGTTGTTCGTTTACAAATTTCCAGAATTGTTTAGGACGTGACTTTAGCTTTCTCTGTATTCCACGCCGATACTGGAGAGAGCAACGTTTCGCGACTCGTTTGTATTCGTGATTCATCCTACCATAGTGCTTTGTGAATTTTCTGAGGGCAGCTCTCTTGCCAGATTTCAAGCGACGAAGTTCGCTCGTTTGCCAGGATCTCTATCTATGACATATGCCAGAACGTTGGAAAATGTTTGAGTGGCTGACTCGACATTGACTGTATCCAAAATGTTATCCCAATCGAAAAGCGAGAGTAACTCGGCGATATTGCGATTGCTGGCACTAACAAAATCGTAGGAAACTGTGGTAGGTGAAATTTCAAAATCATGTTCAGGCAGATGATGAAGAGTTGGTTTCACTAGAGGAGAGGGAGCTTCGCATAAGAGTGGAGCGGTGTCTTGGGCGTTCACGAAATAGAGGTCTAAGTGTTCTGGTGGGTGACATGATTGATTTGAGAGAGAGTGGCTGAGCTGTAATTGTCCAGAAGGAACGAAGCATTGGAATGCATGACAGAATGATTGGCATCGGGAAATAGAAATCCACTGTCAGATAATTTCCATGAAATCCCAGATAGATTAAAGTCGCCTATCACCATAACTTCGTCGTTTGCTTCAGTATTGTTTATGATCAATTTGACGATAGGTACACTATTTGCATTAGTATGTTCCCCTGACAAGTATAACCAACTAGAAAATAAGAAGAATGATCAGTAATTTCCATTTAATTCCAACTACCTTTATTGCTTATCTTGACAGATACGCGTATTTCGTCTACAATGTACAGACTTCTTCAGTGTCGTGTACTAATACTCGACTGAAAGAAAACCTTCTCCACCTGCCGTATTTATCCTATTTTCTAAATACAAACACTTGTACCTACAGCTAACATTTTGTACCTAACCTATCCTGAGTCCAAAACAAATATTATGCTTGATATCTACCTCGCCTTTTCCTTATACCTAACCTGATTATTCCGTAGCAGCGGGTGCTCCACTGCGTCGCCTTTGATGTCGTTTTGGTATTAAGTTAAAGAGCCATGTGTACCCGTTATCTTGGTTTTTGTTTAGTAGATTTGTGTTCTGTTGTTTGTTGATTTCTAAGCTTTCTGCGACGTCTAATTTCCAGGGTGTAGAGGTAGTCCGTAAGATTGTGATGTCATTCGTCGTTATGTCGTGATTTTCGGTAAAGATGTGTTCTGCAACTGTCGATTTGAAGTTATGTGAAATTCCTTTGTCAGTCTGTTTGACAGCCTTAGTCACCTCCGCTAGATGCTCTTTGAACCTTGTTGCCAAGGTTCTCTTTGTTTGACCTACATACATTTTGCTGCAGTGTTTACACTTAATTTTGTATACCCCTGCTCTGCCCAATATATCTACTGAATCTTTGGTGGAGCCTAACAACGATACAGCTCACACTCTCCATAATTCAAGTATAAACCAAGCCCAGGAAATCGAGAAATTTTGCTTGAGAAAAAAACTCCTAGACCAGACTGGGAATCGAATCCAGCCTGTTGTGGCTCCGTTGCTGCGTCTCTACCGCCTGAGCTATGAGGATCTACTGGTGAATAAAACCCTGAGTTCGATTCTGATTGGATTCTTCTGCACATTTTCAGATTATTTTTAGAGACTTATTGGAATTAAACGTTGCATGTTATAAGAATCAGTGCTGTAAATAGTCATTTCGACTCAATGCTATTCATGTGCCGATAACTCTTTCCAGGAGCTGATTTTCAGGCAGCTCATCTAACCTTCTTGTCCGCCTCTAAGCATCTTTCTGTGAGGTACCAGGTGGGTCTACACCGATCTGCCAATTTCGGAAGACGTCTGCATTGAGTTATCTCAAATTATAATAATCCGTCCACTATATCACAAAACATTGCGATTGGTTGAGCGGATTGGAGATAATGAAATCATTGGGTATAGGACCAAGTCTCCCCCGTTTGGTGCGAAATAGATGAGCTTAGAAATCAATAGAAGCGTAAAGTTGCCAGAAGGCACGAAATGCTTCCAGGGACGCTAATTTCACAAAATCCTTCAATCGTTAGTCAAGATATACATTGCTCTTTAGGATGCTCCACTTGCTTGTTGCAGATGTGAGTTCCAGTAGTAGGATTGTTTGTAGAATATAGTTGTACATATTCAAATTTTACGGAAAAAGAGTGCTTCGAGCATCTGATGTGAACGGTTGCATTGATTCTTTCTTATTCACTAGTTTGTTATAGGGCATAGCGCGTTATCTATAGTTTTCGGTTATCTTGTGTGTGTGTGTGTTTTTTTTTCGTCTGCGCAAGTGATCGAGTCAGTACAGAAAAAAATTAACAAAACTGCTGCTAGGTTAGATATGACAATAAATCATTAAAACATCCATACTATTACTTAACCATATTTGCCGTATCACCATGGTGTCGATACTTTGTTATCGGTTATAGCGCATTATTTTTAACTTCGGATATCTATTGTTCGGCGGCGCAAGTGATCATGTGAGCACGGAAAAACAATAAAGCTGCTTCCCGGTGAGATCTGGTGGTTCGCCTTCATATCTTGGAACAGGTGATCCACTATCCCATCGTGTGATTGGTTGCGACAGCTCTTTTTTTGTGTTGTATTTCAATTGGTTGATTTTTTTTATTTTTGGTTGTTTTTTTTTTTGACACTAAATTCTCTTAGTATCTTTTCAGAGGAATGGCTAAGGTCTTCAAACAACGGGGGTAAGGTTTTTTTTTTTTTTTTTTTTTTTTTTTTTTTTTTTTTTTGGGAAAAAAATTTTTTTTTTTCTATTTTTAAAAAATTTTTTTTTTTTTTTTTTTTTTTTTTTTTTTTTTGTTTTTTTTTGTTTTTTGTCACCTTCTTTTTTTTCCCTCCGGGGGGGCCGGGAGGTTGGGGGGGGGGGGGGATACAAAATTGTATTCTTTTTTAACTAAAATGTTCGACTTTAAGTGCACTTAAGAGGGAAAATACAAAACAAAATTTAATCATCTCGATTTCGAAGAAATTTGCGGACTTTTCCCGGAATACGTTTCATCAACCGGCGCACATTATTCTCATCCATCGTTTTGGCAATCTTATTGCACTTGGTTCTCAATTCATTGATGCTTTTGACGACACTGCCATTCCCCTTCAGCTTCCTCTTCATAATAGCCCAAAATCTCTCTATCGGTCTGAGCTGGGGACAGTTTGGTGGGTTGAGTTCTTTCGGTATAAACTGAATCCCATTGGTTTCATACCACTGTAGCACTGTTTTACTGTAATGACAGCTTGCAAGATCTGGACAAAACATGACAGGTTTATTGTGGGATCTGATGAATGGCAATATTCGCTTTTGGAGACATTCCGTTCTGTACAGCTCTGAATTAAATGTCGTATCAGTGATGAAAACCTTTGTCATCCTACCGCAGCTACAGATGCCTTGCCAAATCATGTATTTATGTGCAAATTTATCTGCAAACACAAACTTGCATTTGGCAGGAACATCTCCCCGAGCCGTAGCCAAGTAAAATGTTTGTCCCGGTAGCTGTTTGAAATCGGCCTTTGCATAGGTTTCATCATCCATGAGGAGATAAAGGGTGATACGGTCAAAATTTGGTGGGGGGAAAACGGGATAATCGGTGAAATCGTTTATTTAAAAAATCAAATTAAATTTCTTTTTCAAGTTCAATTAGTATAAAATTCAGGAAAAATATTCAGTTAGGCTTCCGCTTTTCCAAATCCGAATTGCCGGGCCTTACGCTTGACCCCTGCCATCAGATTTTGTACAGCCACCTTGTCCACCTTCTTCGCCGCAGAAAGCCAGTTTGCCTTGAACTGCTGCTCGTCCTTAGCAGTTTTTTTTGGTCTTCTTTAGGTTCCGCTTGACAATAGCCCAGTATTTCTCAATTGGGCGGAGCTCTGGCGTGTTGGGAGGGTTCTTGTCCTTGGGAACCACCTGCACGTTGTTGGCGGCGTACCACTCCATGGCCTTTTTACCGTAATGGCAAGATGCCAAATCCGGCCAAAACAGTACGGAACAACCGTGTTTCTTCAGGAAAGGCAGCAGACGTTTATTCAAACACTCTTTCACGTAAATTTCTTGGTTGACAGTCCTGGAAGCTATGAAAATGCTGCTTTTCAAGCCACAGGTACAGATGGCTTGCCAAACCAGATATTTCTTTGCGAACTTTGACAGTTTCGTGTGCTTGAAAATATCTGCTACCTTTCCCCTTCCTTTTGCCGTATAAAACTCCTGTCCCGGAAGCTGCTTGTAGTCGGCTTTGACGTAGGTTTCGTCGTCCATTACCACGCAGTCAAACTTCGTCAGCATCGTTGTGTACAGCCTCCGGGATCGCGCTTTGGCCGTCGTATTTTGTTTATCATCGCGATTTGGAGTCACTACCTTCTTGTAAGTCGATAGTCCGGCTCGTTTTTTTGGCTCGACGCACGGTTGTAGACGATACACCCAGCTTATTTGCGGCATCTCGGAGAGATAGGTTAGGGTTTCGCTTGAATCTACCGGCAACTCTCTTTGTCGTCTCAGCGGCTTCCGGTTTTCGATTTCCCCCCGATCCAGACTTCCTGGCTGTCGACAAACGTTCCCCAAACACTTTAATTACATTTGTAACGGTTGATTTGGCAACTTTTAGCGATTTTGCCAACTTTGCGTGCGAGTAGCGGGGATTCGCGGGGGGCGGGAGAAAAATTTAGAGACGCGGCGCTGCTCGGGGGGGGGGGGGTGAAAACCAAAAGGAGAGTCACCAAAAAAAAAAAGGAGAAAAAAACTACACACACACACACAAAAAAAGGGGGGGGGGGAGATTGTAAAAAAAAAAAAAAAGAAAGAAATACGTAGGGGAGAATGGGCCAAAATTTGGCCCGATGGCCCTTTAGGTATGAAGGTCAACACCTGATCATACAGTTTTCTGGCACGGATTCTGGCCACATTGTTCTGCTTTTGATCCCTATTTAGTTGTTTACAGGCACGGTATGACTTGAAGCCATCCCGGAGACGAATCCGTTGCCCGGTACTGCCAAATCGCGGTCTGAGATGTTGGGGTTTGCCTTAATGTTCTTGATGACTTTGTTCCGCAGTTGACGGTTGACAGTACCCGCCCGACGCTTGCTCTGAGACTTGCGATCCGTCGGCAAAGTATCTCTGTACTTTTTCAAAACACGCCACACGGTATTTCGGGGAAAACCCAACACTTTAGCAAGTTTTGGCCCAGACCACGAAGGGTTTTCCAAATGATTGCGCACAATTATTTTTCTTCTTTCTTCTTCCATTTTGTATTTCTCTGAAACACGTTCGAACTGCACCGCGAAAAAAAAACTTCTGATGTTGTTATTGTTATAGGGAACACATAAGATGTCATAGTTTACAAATCCGACCACTAGGGTCGCTATAAGAATCAAAAATGGAATTTGTTCCAATACTAAATGGGCCACACCTTATGCGACTAAAATAAGTTTCCAATTTTGCGCTTGTGTTCTTTTTATAATTTTTTTATTATTTGTGGTTTTTTCTTTTTTTTTTTTTTTTTTTTTTTTTTTTTTTTTTTTTTTTTTTTTTTTTTTTTTTTTTATGCAGTCAGAAACTTTCGAGAGATATGGATTGATGGCGGTCTATAAGCACCAAATTGGATCTATTCATGGATGCAACTTCGTCCCATTCGATGGATTTATTACTAAATGCAGTCTTTGCGCGGTTTTTTTTTTTGGTTCCTTGATTATCGAGATTTTTAGCCCTGGGCTGGTTCATCTCCCCCGTGGTAGTCACTCAAATACCTTTTTGGAGTATTTTCGTAACTTGTCCGGGGGTGAGATTCGATCGCGTGACCTTGGCGTGAGAGTTATTGATTGTCACCACTACGCCGGGGTCGTCCCCCGGTTTTTTTTTCTAATTTTATGAACTAAGGCATTTCCAGGTGTATTCGCTTTGCTTTACGTCGTGGAACTGACTGTTCAGGGCAATCTGCAATTACTTGCGCCACAGCAGACAGCATGTTTTGGTTGTATCTGTCCGACATATCCGTTGAAACTCCTGATGACAGTGTAACATAGTTAGTATCTGAACGGTTAGGCTCCAATGATTTAAAAATCGTGAAGTTGGCTCCGAGAGGAAAGGATGTGCGTTCCTTGAACTTTGTGTCATACAAAGTAGGGATGCCTATACAACTGAAGGAGAAGGCTTTGCAGGATTCTACTTGGCCCAGTGAGATCTCGTTCAGAGAGTTTGAGGAAAGGAACATTCCGAGAAAGGTTTTTTGGGAGCCAGCCGTCCTAACAATACCCGAGACAGGATCCAACAACCCGAATATTTTGACCAACGCAGAGACAAACGTCATAATGGATCAATAACGATGAACGAAACTGCTTACAATACCTCGACTTGTCCCGAATTCTCGAATGAAACCGACCTGCAATATTTAACGGTATACTATCAAAATGTGAGAGGCATTCGTACTAAAACTAACGAGCTCTTTCTGAAGCTTTCTGCCTGTGAATACAAAGTATTCACACTCACTGAGACGTGGCTTCGTTCTGATATCGCTAGTTTAGAGTTTGCTGCCAGCTACTCGATATTGCGGTTAAAGAAAACCTCAACTGTACGTCGGTAGACCTTGTTGACTGTGGCAGTATTGAGCAAATCGCTGTGCGTATCAAACTAGACAAGGCGACGATCTTTGTGTAAGGAATCTATCTTCGACCGAACTCGTCTCCAGAATTGTACTCAGCGCATTCCGCAGCAGTCCAGCAAATCGATGAAAGTGCGTCGGATTCTGATAATATTATCATCGTTGGAGATAACAACCTACCTCAGTTGGTATGGTCCTACGGTGAAGAGATCAACAGCTTGCTGCCGTCCAACGCATCGACTGAACAGGAAATTGCTCTGGTTGAATCAATGATTGCCTCCGGACTACATCAGATCAACAGGCTGCTAAACTCAAATGGTCGTACACAATTAGATATATATGATAGCATATAAGGTTGAAATGTTAATTACTTAGCAGGAGCACCTAGCCCAAGTAACAATTTTAGTTTTATTCCAGCCGTATAACACTTCTCCCGGCTTTGTTGATAAAACTACAATCAAAACTGTTTTGTTTACCAACACCTCCTCTATGATTTTTTAAAGCCAAAATTTGTACAAAATGGCCCACTCTATAGACGGTTGTGAAAACAAGTTAATAAAACCTTTATAAGAACATAGAGATTTTGAAAATGTTCTAGTGAAAGGTGTTATGACCACTTGACCATTAAAACCTATTGGCTGCCATGAAAACCAGAATGCGGCCAAATGGCCACAGCTGTCAAACTTCACTGTGAAATCGAGGTTGTTGTTCTGCTTTATTCGATTCTCTGCTCTTCTGATTAATCTAGCAGTAAAAGCAGTTTGATAGCAAAATATCCAAAACAAACTGTGTTTTCTACAGCGTATTATGCTCCAAATTATATGCACATTTATTTTTATGGTGAATATTGCCACGATAAGAGCCGAAAATGTATGCCCCTCGGAAATTATGCAAATTTAAATCAAATTAAAAAAAAATACATTCGATAAATTAATCATGAATATCCTGAAAAGTGCTTGGAATTGGATGAGATTATCTAAAAGAATGCCGAAATTAGTCTCCGATCTACAGTTCATTTGCATGCCATTGAAAATTTGATGCATTTATTTTTCCACATTTCAATTATTTCTTATACTTCAATATGGCGATTGGAAAATAATCACAGTTTTGCCATAAAGCCAACTTTTCTTCGCAATCACTATTATAAAACTATTTGGTCTTATTGTGACTTCCTTCAATGCCAATTTGCCGTTTAATACATTTACTGCAGGCAAAATGGTTTTAAAATGCTTTTTCAACTGACCATAATAAGATAATATCAATGAGTCCTAAAACGACATTTCAATACAGCATTTTACGAGTTCATAAAGTCGAAATAAAACCTTTGATAGGAGAAAAAGGAATTTGAGAAACAAGGTTTTAAGATCGTCGTGAACAAGCTGTGTAGGCTCTCATAAACTCGATTGAAGTATGAAACCTATTGGCACCTCTTGGTGCACACTTAGATTTTTTTTACAGAAATCTGTAAAAGTTTACCGAATTCTCAACAGCTGAACGTTCGGTAATCCGATTTAACGGATTTCGGTGAAATTTTACAGTTATCTGTAAAAAAATTACCGGATTTCGGTAAAATTTTACCGAAATCCGTTAAATTGGATTACCGAACGTTCAGCTGTTGAGAATTCGGTAAACTTTTACAGATTTCTGTAAAAAAATCTAAGTGTGTGCCATAATAGAACCAAATTGATTTCAAGTGGCTTTCATAAAACGTACACTGATAGGCAAAATAAAGTGCCCACCTCTTCGTTTTTTTTTTCAATTTCTCTCATTTACTTGGTTCAAATTAAAGTAAACACTGTGTTAGTTTTTTTTCTTATTTTATTTTTTATATTCTTTTTAAGTTTCACTTATGGAATACTGAAAAAAAGGAGTTTTACTTAAAGAAAAAAAAACTCAATTTGTGTTGAAAAAAAAAACAGTGACAAAACAAAGTGCCCACTTCAAAAATCGATATGTTTTCGATAAGTTTCCATTGGAAGACCCCTCGATTGTTTATGTTTTGATATTTTGACATGTTTTGAAGCAAACGGCTCAACCTGGTGCATTTGTATACGTGATCGCATTTGATTCAATTGAAAAAAATGGAGAACGCAGTGCTTTCGAAAGCAATTCCCTTGTGTATCCGAAAATTGGTCGTTCGTGATGTGCAAAATGGTGAATCGCATCGGGCTGTCGCTAAGAAGTACCAACGATGCTCCAGTATGGGTGAAATGTCAATCTTCCTTGCAAAATAATCGGAATTAGAATATTATTCCACGAGAAAAAGAGACAGCCCCATTTAGTTTACATGAGCAGACGTTACTGACGTTATGAAACCGCCTTCAGTTTTCCCTACTTTTCAAGGTAAGAAATTCAACTTTCAAGGTAAGAAATTTACTAAAAAAAGTTCAATTCAGTGGACGCAGTGTCTCTTCACCCCAACAACAAAAAAAGAAATCTCGACAGTAAAAGTATTTCTTGACCACTACTTGTCCTATGCTAATGCGCATTACTTTTGAGCTGAGAACTGGCCTTATCCAAGAAATTTTCCTCCACTGTGGACAATTTTGCAGGATTTTTTTTTATAATTATATTTTTCGAATGATTGAGAAAATTTCATTGAAGTTTGGAAAAACAAATGTTCTACGATGAAGCGTTCTTGAGTTATGAATATTTGAATTTAGTGAGGTTCTTGAAAATCGGAAAACTTCAATTTGCGTTTTTTGGACCAAACCTGTACGATAGTAAAGAAATCCCCCAATCCTGAAATTTATTTAGTTTCGAGTTGAACTTACTCATAAACATTAAAACATTCTTTTTTTATTTCGCCTTTTTTATTTTGCCGTTGATTCGCAGTAATGCCCAAGTATGCTCTGTAATATAGCAGTATAATATGTATATTATGTTTTAATAGTAAAGAGTTGGTGGATCGGTTATTACATTTGTAAAATCAAACCACAAGGCAAGGGTGATGAAATGCTTGCTTACAATTTTCAACACCAAGAAATTTAACCACATTGTATAAAAGCCATTTTGCTAATAAGTCTGGATTCGATTCATATGCCAGAAAGTGTTTCGAAAATGTTTGGTTTATCTGTAATGAAATATACTATTAAAAATCTACGAATCCCAGTCAAGATAAAAAAGCTTAGCTTTTTAAAGATACATTTCCGCATTTACAGTGGCTGCAATCTGCTCCATGTCGTGACTGGTTATTAATATTCGAATACGAATTAGATTTTAAATTAACTTCCGAAGCGCACATTGACAAAGAAATTATCCGAATCATTTTAAATTATTGAAAAAAATAATGTGTAGCTATCTCAAAATTGAGTTTGGCGCAGTTTTCTTGTGTTTTGAATAACAAAAAATCAAATTCATAAAATACGACTACTCAGCGTTTGACGTTTTAGATATATTTATAAAATTGAGTAAAAGTTACTCAACATTGAGTAAGCTCGAATGAGCGTGTATGTGAGAATAATATGACAGCTGGCAATATGCTTTACCTTGTTTTCAAGGTACTTTGGTCTTTGTTTGCTGAACGAGGGAACGGCATGAGCATAACAAGATCTGTCAACCCGTTTACTGGGGAGTGCTCATTCGAAAGGGACCGATTTTAATTTTTGAAAAGGACACTGAAATGAAAAAATATTTGTACCAACTGTTCCATCTTAGCATTCTTCTTTGGAAGTACAGTATCAGTAAGGCAGCGGTTGGCAAAATTTTTTTAAAATTTTTAAAGGTTTGAAACCGTATGGGAAAAATTCCGGGGGGGAGGAAACCCTTTTATTTTGTGGTTGGGGGCGATATTTTTTGGTGGTTTTTGGAGTGAAGGGGGTGGATAGTAAAACTGCGCGGGGGGCGCTTTTTTTTAAGAAGGGAAAAAAAACAAAAGTGCTGTAATTTGGGAAGGGGTATGGTGAATAATTTATGGTGGTGGGGACTGGACGGACGAATCAAAATTCGAGCTGTTTAACCGAAAGCGGCGCCTGCACAACGAAAAACTATTTGCTATATAGTCAAAACTATATTTCGAATGTAAGATATATTATCACATTTTATGTTATTGTTATCGAATAGTTAAATCTCATTTTCACCATACAACCTCTACATTAACACATATTGTTAATGTATGCCATATTGTCATTGAAAGGTTTTTTATTGTCTGCACTTGGTCTGGATTATATACCAACTTTTCGGCATACAGTACAGCAAAAATTTTGTTCGTGAAAATTGCCATATTTTTATGGTAACCTAACTCAACCGCCTATTCAGCATATTTTTATTTGACCTTTTACCATCTGACATATTGTTAAAAGTATAAAGGAAATTGTTAGTTTATAGTTATCAACTATAAGGGTAAATGTCGTAACAATAACGGAAACGGTCGTCAACAATAAGGGAAATGGTCCAGGAATGGTTTGTGATTATGCGGGCGGGTTCGTGTTTGGTACAGATCGGGAGAGGAGCTTCAGGAGCGCCACATCCAAGGCACGATGAAGCATGGAGGAGGAAATGTGATGGTCTGGGGGTGTTTTTCGTGGGGTGGAGTGAGAAGCATTGTGAAAATCGACGGGATAATGACGGGAGATTCTTACATCAACATCCTGCGAGAAAATCTGGAGGTTTCGCTGATCCAGACGGGCCTTGAAGAGAAGTCCGTATTCCAGCAGGACAACGACCCGAAGCATACTGCCAAGAAGACCAAGTCTTTCTTCCGGTCTTGTCGGATCAAACCGCTGGAATGGCCTCCACAAAGCCTGGACCTCAATCCCATCGAGAATTTGTGGGCGATTCTCGATTCCAGGGTTGACAAAACTGGTGTTACCAATAAAAATAACTATTTTGAAGCCCTGGAACGCGCCTGGGAAGAGCTAGATCCACAGCACCTAAAGAACCTGGTCGAGAGCATGTCGAAGCGCCTGCAGGAGGTCCTGAAGGCCAAAGGAGGACACATCAATTATTGAAATGCTTTTATTTTACTTGAATTCATGTTTTCTGTTGCCTAAATGAAGTGGGCACTTTATTTTGTCCTGTTTTTTTTTTCAACACAAATTGATTTTTTTTTCTTTAAGTAAAACTCCTTTTTTTTCAGTATTCCATAAGTGAAACTTAAAAAGAATATAAAAAATAAGATAAAAAAAAATATAGTGTGTTTACTTTAATTTGAACCAAGTAAATGAGAGAAATTGAAAAAACGATGAGGTGGGCACTTTATTTTGCCTTTCAGTGTAAATAAAACTTAATAAAGCAGGATGGTGTTAGCAATGTTACTTCGGAGGTTACTATATGAATGTAAAATAATGTATAATTTGGAATAAATAAAGAGTTAAAAAACAATAAGGATCAAAATTTGCCATATTTTGTGCATCAAATTATGCTAATGTTCTGATAAAGTGTTACACAAACCGCCGAAATGTTATGAGATAAATGAAGTACGTACCTGTTTTCCTCATTTCAGTTTTTAAAACTGTTTATCTCGTAATAAAATCGCTTGTGAAAATTGACACTTGTCTTAGCACACACGCTAACAGGACGGAAAATTTGATGATTTAGAGGTGCGCACAACTGTTCACGAACCGCGCTCTTGGGTATGAGGATTTTTTCTCATCATGTCTCCCATTAATCGAAAGTCAACACAGTTAACAAGCTATACGTGTCGAAAGCCAATCTCAAAAATGCATCAAATCATAGTTACAGCACGAAAGATACAAAACTGCGCAAAATTAAGCAAAATATAGCGGACTTGCGGTACAAGTGTGAAATCAAAATGTACGTTATATCGAAGTTAGCCTGTATCATGTTTTGAAATAGGAAAAGGCAACTTTGTTCCCTGTTAGACATATAACGGTTAACGAGTGTGATGAAAAATACAGGTCTAGCGCACGGATACACAGCCAGAATTAAGGAAAGATTAGACCTAGTACCATCTTATATCGATTTACGTGCTTTCAATAATAAAACAGAGGTTATAAAGAATTAACTTGAAGCTCGTAAAGAAAGTATCGCCTTAAATAAAAGTTAAATTATTTATTTTTATTACATTACATCAATCGTACAGCGAACAGGTACACTTTTGCTTTTTTCGCATTGCAGTTTTCTCCAATAGTGAACAATTCGTTTTTGAAACGAACCGAACCCTCAAACCAAACTATTCCGCTTTATTTTGAACGTGTAATCCTCTGCATATTCCACGCCGATCTGCTTTCGAATGGCGTCCTGCAAACGGGCAACATTCAAACTATCCTCGTGGGAAACAGTCGGTGATTCGAACTCGCCGGCCTGAATACGTTTTCTGCATTCCTCCGCTTCGTACCGCAGCCCAACGCTGTTCTTCAGGATGCAT
Organism: Aedes koreicus; assembly: GCA_024533555.2. NCBI lineage: Eukaryota > Metazoa > Arthropoda > Insecta > Diptera > Culicidae > Aedes > Aedes koreicus. The sequence goes on from JAHHFK020001027.1 coordinate 96,259, forward strand.
TCGATTTTGGACTTTGGCAGAGGATACGATCGCTCCGTTCCATCGATATCGGTTAGCTCAGTTGGACACCAGAAATCATGCAGCTGGAAATATTCCATTTAACAAGTTATCTATTGAATATAAAATTCCAAAAAAGCCTACAGTTATTGTCCCTTCCGTACCAGTGATGACCGCCTTGTTGGATAGCTGCTTATCGCCACTTGTTTTCAGTGTGGCAACTCCTCCATTGGAGAAATGTAACTTTACTTTCGTTTCGATATCGACATTTTCCTCGTTAAGTTTTCCTTCGGCTACAATCTCGTCCGGGAATTCCTGGAACACCCATAGAGCAAGCTGAGCGTTGTACACACCTAGATCCAGAACAGTGCCACCCCCGAGATGCCTCATACGAATTCGTTCTACAATGCTAATCGGGAATCCCAACTCTACACTGACTTGTTTTATGTCGCCCAGGTTCTTCTGCCTTATCCGTTCCCGAAGATGACTATACGCCGGAAAGAACCGGGACCAGATTGCTTCCATACAGAAAAGTTTTTTCTCACGAGCATGGTCCAGCAATGCTTTCGATTGACCTTCGTTCACGCAAAGAGGCTTCTCGCATAGAACATGCTTGCCGGCATCGAGCATCATCATGGCCACTTCATAGTGGACCGTGTTTACCGTACCGATGTACACGATGTCTGGCGAGAATCGGTTAATATTTATATTGAAAATGCATGGTGAGTAAATTGTACCTTAGCGAACTTATTATAACCATCTTACCAACTTTCGAATCCTTAGCAAGTGCTTCGTACCCGACGTAGAACGCCGGAATTCCATGGGATTCAGCAAACTTCTGAACGTTTTCCAAACCTCTAGCCGCAACGGCAACTACCTTATGATCCGTGTCCGGTAATGTGGATACGGCACACGCGAAATCATGCGCGATTGTTCCAGCACTGACGATTCCCCAGCGGAGTGGCGACATTATGTTTTACTACGTTTGCAATTATCTAAACTCTTTCACTGCCCACGATCGAGGACTACAAAACTACGCTCGGTCAGATCTAGATCACAATTAGAATATCAACACGACACTATCGGCTCCGTTCGGCTTGTGCTGATCTATGGACACGACGAAGGCAGTTTTATTTATTTCCACCCGCGCGCTATCTCATGTGGGACGGCAACGAAAAAAAAAACATTCGTTCTATCCACCACCACCACCGATCTGCGTGTCGTTGTTCTTTAGCCTACATGATGACAACGACATCGGAGGACAACGAAGCGTTGTTTCCGAACATCCAACTCAAGTGAGTGAACTAATGGATAACGGACAGACGGAAGGTAGAATGTTCTGTTGCTCGTTGGATGCTGCGCATTATCTTGCATGCGACCTAAGCCTGTCTGTGGTTCTTACGGAATCGTTGGCAATCCGCTTGGAGCAGAGATGTCTACTGAGTTAGCAAATTCTTCATTTCGGAGAATAATGTGACACCTGAGCCAAGCTGAGCCATCAACCTGAGTATGTTGATATTCCATACCATAAAAACCATTTACTTTCCAGACTACCATGCAAACGTTCGAAAATGGCGTTTGCCTCGAAGTTAGTCGGTCGGAACAAGACACAGAATTGCGCAGCAAGCAAGATAGTTAGACCGCGTTAAGGCCCAGCTACAATGGGGAGTGCAACGGCGCTTTGCGACAGCTTTTGACAGTTAATCCATATATTTTATGTCAAAAGCTGCCGCAACGCACCATTGCGCTCCCCATTGTAGCTGGGCCTTTAGATCAAGAAGAGTACGATTTTGGAAGTATGGAACACTCGAACCGGCGAGCTTCGTGGCGAAACATTCCCAAATAATCACAAGCATTATATAATTATATGCTTCATAACACTGTATCGACCGAGTATCAGTAACAGCAATGCCGTTTCACATTTTTCAACAATTCCCATGCGAGGAAGCTTAAAAAAAGAACAACATTTTAACATTAAATATGCATTAAATGATGCATTATTGCATTGGTGGGTGTTGGCCAATCTTGGAAAATTGGGATTTTTCAGATATAACCCTAAATAGGTTATAGAGTATTTGTCATACATCTAGGGTTACTGCCCCCATATTAATCTCATTGTTCCTATATTCATCCTACGATGAATCAAACAATTGGGCAGTTGAAGGATCGGTTTCGTTTTCTAATAATGTTTGCTTACGTTGAATAACTACAACAAACATTACTAACTAATTCTGTCACGTGTATATCGTTTTATTTCAAGTAGGATGAATTGCAAAGTGATGAGATTAATATAGGTACATCTTCCCTAGTACCCTAACGTCCGTGCTCCAATATTTGCTATTGTGATGTGTCCTACTCAATGGGTAAATTGAACTGAAGGTGAGTTTGAAAGAAGGGGAACTTGGAGTAGAGCACACGTACCCACTGGTTGATATTGGCCAACGTGCTTTTGCACATTTGTTTGAGGATTTGTTAAGCGACACAAATTGCCAAATCCAAAGTTCGGATGCCATGCTGCATCAGTGCCCGGACTTTTGTCGATGAATCTGGACGTTTTTAAAATCACAAACTAGCATGCAGTTGTGAGCTTGTAAATTTATTATAATAGCATATTAGCGATAAATCTGAGAGAGTTGATTCATCGATTTCTTTTTCTAACCCACTTGCATGTTAGGCGGTGCGAATTTCTTTCGTGATTTGGAATCGGTAGATTGTCAATTTATTGCTAGGTTATTATAATACAGGATGCGGAGGTACTTTTTAGGGAAGCATACATTGAGAGTAGCTGAGCGGAAGAGATAAATAGATTGAGCTTTCAGATGATTTGTTTATAGATCAAACCAATAATTGACCTTCAAACATTATATGTACTCATTAACAATAAAGGGTGACAGTAACAGTAACATTGCAAAATTAAGGGGCTATTAAGTAGATCAGCCGACTGAGATCATCAGATATAGCTCGAATGGGCTTCAGTTTAATAAACAACTGAGTATTATAGTCATTTATTCAATGAAATGTTCTCACTATTCTCATTCAATGCTCATTTCAGCCAATAGTGTTTAACACATAGTTATAATCAACCATCGACAGCCCGCAACAATAACTCTTAGTATCTTTTCATAAAAATGGCTATGCTCTTCAAACATCCGGGGGACTACAAGGACTCTACTTATATCTTAGTTCTTAATTTTGTTTCTTTTCAGGCAACAAATAATTTATTTCTACCAAATTTTGAAGACAATATCTAATATCTCTCTTTTTCTCAAAACTTTTTAAGTAATAATACTTCAGTTAGGCATAAAGATGAATGAATGTACTGGAAACTGGACGGACACCTACGGAGTTGGGTACAGGCTTCGCGTGAGGTAGTAAGTGCTCTCGAGGACGTGGAGCAAAACAGGTAATTGTAGCATTATCATATCTGTAAAGAATCATTTTTCTTCCTTGTCATTGACCTAGTATTAACAATAAATATACCTTTGGATTTTAGTTCATCTGATGTCATTATTATACGTGATAACGCATCAGCAGTAATATTTGTTTTACCTTGAATATATTCAATGGAAAAATCAAAATCTTCTAAATCCAATCTCATCCTAGTTAATTTAGATGTTGGATTTTTCATATTAAATAAAAATACCAAGGGACGATGATCTGTACGAACTACAAATCTACGTCCGTACAAATAAGCTTTGAAATAATTGATAGCCCAATATATCGCTGTCAATTCTTTTAAAATTACTGATTTATTTTTTTCACCAGGCGTAAAACTTTTACTGGCAAACGCTATAGGTAAATCGTTGCCATCAATATTCTGCGATAATACCGCACCACATCCTACATCAGATGCGTCGGTAGTCAATATAAATGTTTGCTTAAAATCAGGGTACTGTAGTAATTTTGGTGACATCAAAAATGATTTGAGAGCCTTGAAAGCATACTCACATTTTGATGACCATTCAAATTTTACATCTTTTTTCAACAATTGATTCAACGGGAATGCAATTGTCGCAAAATTAGGGACGAACTTACGGTAGTAGTTACAGAACGCTACAAACCTTCTAACTTCGTCGCTGTTCTTTGGAACTGGATAGTTCTTTATTACATCATATTTACTACTGTCAGGCAGAATACCTTTGTCAGTTATTCTGTGTCCTAGATAAGTAACTTCCGTATTGAAAAATTTGCATTTTGCCAAATTTAATTTTAAATTATATTTCCGAATTCTTTCAAACACTACCGATAAATTACGCAAATGGTGCTGCAAAGAGCAACCTACGACAATAATATCATCGATGTAAACAAAAGCGAGTTCTGGTGTCAAACCAGACATTGCAATTGTCATCATTCTTTGAAAACTGTTTGTACTAATGTTTAATCCAAACGGTAATCTTGTAAATTTATTGTAAATTGTTTGCACTTTCAGTGTTGGAAAAGGAAATGAAACTTAATAAAATTGATAAAATTGCTCTTTCAAGTCTTGACCCAATTTTTAACATGGTATCTACGGAAACTTTCAAAGAGCTAACCCTGAAAACAATCAAAAGTTTACAGATTATAATATATAAACCACCAAAGGTCATTAGTGATCTTGGCGAAATTCAAAATATACTAAAAAGTTATCATCAAACCCCAACTGGAGGACACATAGGTCAACATCGACTTTACCTCAAGTTAAGAGAAATTTACAATTGGACAAACATGAAAAGTTCGATTGCGCAATTCATAAAGGCCTGTGAATTGTGTAAGATGAACAACATTATTAAACACACAAAGGAAGAACTAATCATTACGAATACCCCATCTAGACCATTCGAAGTAGTAGCTATTGATACAATAGGTCCACTACCAAAATCAAATAACAACAACAGATATGCTGTAACAATACAGTGTGAGCTGACAAAATATGTCATCTTGGATCCAATTCCAACCAAAGAAGCAAATGTTATTGCTAAGGCTTTGGTTGAAAACTTTATCCTAATATATGGAAAATTTTTAGAATTAAAGTCTGATCAAGGAACCGAGTATAAAAATGAGGTCCTAGGTCAAATATGTAAATATTTACAATTGAAACAAACCTTTTCTACTGCCTACCATCCTCAAACCATAGGTTCTTTGGAGAGAAATCACAGATGTTTAAACGAATACCTGCGAAATTTCGTCAATGAACATCATTCGGATTGGGATGACTGGCTTCAATATTATGCATTTACTTATAACACGAACCCACATACTGATCATGGTTTAACGCCGTACGAATTGGTTTTTGGAGTTAAAGCCAGAGTACCACACGAAGCATACACAGATAAGATGGATCCAGTTTATAATTTTGATCTCTATATTACAGAATTACGATACAAACTTCAGAAATCACATCAAATTGTTTAACAAAAATTACTTGAACAAAAACAAATTCGAAAAGAAATTAATGATCGTTCAACGAATCCGATTCAAATCAAAATAGGAGATATAGTTTATTTGCAAAAAGAAAACAGACGCAAATTAGATTCATTTTATACAGGTCCATATAAAATAAAATCAATATCAGAACCAAATTGTGAGATCACAAATTTGAAAACGAATCAATCATCTTTAGTTCATAAAAATAGATTAATTAGATCATAAGAAGTGTTAGTTTATAAACCCGAGCCTAATCTCATGAAAAAAAAATAATGAAAAAAAAAATAGTGAAAAAATGAGACAGGTCAATATTCTTAAGCATATGCTAAGAGGTTAGAAATTCGGATTGTTTTAAGATACATTTTATTTTATATTTGCAACTTCATATTCCAAATATTTCAATTATAATTACAAAAACTGACATTTATTTCATCATTGTAAAGGAGATTGAAACAATATTTTAAAATTTATTGAAACTGTGTTGACAAAAATTGAATGATTTCACTGCGTTACGTCATTCACCCAAAGGGGGATGGTGTAGCATTATCATATCTGTAAAGAATCATTTTCTAGCATGTTTTTGAAAGATCATAAAATATTGATCTTGACAGTTTACAACTGTCCATTTCCAAGCAGACTTTCCCATACATTTTCAAGTAATTCTTTTCACATGCAGGACTGATGCGCCTGCATTCTTTCAAGTGCATTCCTCTCATGTTCCCACGTACAATTCTGGAACATGTCATTCACACTTAAATGACTTCGATTAACCTCACAAGTTGTGCAACACACTTGTTCCCATACCGTGCTCATGCTGAGTACGCGCATCACATTTCATACCCATAAAATATGTACGAATCCCTTTTTCCACTCGAAGCGCTGACCTAACTCAACAGCGCACAGTTAGAACAATCATTTGTGTACGTTTACTTAGTTGTATGGTAAACGCCCCTTTTTCAATTATCTTCCCTCTCGTTGGATTGGCCATCGTTGCTGTCGTATGCATCGATTAGCTATAGATATGCATGTTGTTTCAACCTTCTCCTGCAGTACTAGATTAAGCAGTAGGTTAGCTCTAACTTGACTGAAAAATAAAAGACATTCGATAATCAACAATCATCGAGTGAAGTTAATAATGTCCGAAGCCCAAATAATTGTTACCCATTGTATCTATATCAATAAAATGTATTTTTAATAGGTTTGCGTCGACCATCGGTTGAATCGGTTGAATCGGTTGTGTCGATGCTTTGTTCCGCAATATTTTGTTATCGGGCGTAGCGTTTTGTCTGTTGTTTCGGTTGCCTATTGTTCGTTGCGCCAGTGATCGAGTGAGCATGAGAATTCGTGGTTCGCCGGGGGTGGTGAGGTACATAATTAATTGTGATCCAAATTATTCGTTCGCCATGCTCGTTGGGCCACCCTATCATGGAATAAGGGACTCCAGCGGCATCCGTACTGTTGGTGAAGATCGGTCCAAGTTGGCTCTCAAGCGTTGAGATGAATTAACTTGTTTTCCTAATGAAATACCACTATCACACTCTGTGAGTAGCCCCAATAGCATCCTTACTGTTGGTTTAAATCGATCAAAATCGGCTTTTCAGCATTATAAAACATCTCCTAGTTACCCAATGAAAAACCACAATCACTCTTTGTGAGTGGCCCTAATAGCATGCTTATTGTTGCTTTAAACCGGTCAAAATCGGCTTTTCAGCATTATTAAAACTCACTTTGTTTTCCCAATGAAAAACCACAATCACACTTTGTGAGTGGCGCCAATAGCATCCTTACTGTTGGTTTAAATTGATTCAATTCGGAAATTGGTACTAATTACACTTGACAGCTTATCGTTAATCAAAACGAACCCTGCTGCCATCCAATCCTGTTAACCAAATTCCCAGTGATTTCTCGTGGATTCTGCAGCTTCCAATAAAGCGAGTATCACGTCAACATATTCCTACCCATTCCTTTCTTGACCTGCATTCGGGCGAGGCCGGCACCGGTGTTGCCTTAGTTTGGGATCACCAGTTTTTACACATTGAAGATGTATGTTAGTCCCAAGCATCATCTGTTGGTTCTCTGTGTAATAACAGCCGATCTAGTAACAACGGAGTAGCAACCTCGGGCGGTCAATCATGCTCATGCTAATGCTCTTTAAATGATGCATTATTGCATTATCTTAATTAATGCTTCATAGCTACTAGCTAAACAGCAATAAATCACTGCACTATATACATAGACATTTACACGCGTGTAGACTAAGTCAAGAGTTAAAATTTTATCATACACTATATTCATAAATTCAGCTTCTGAAACAAGTTATCGGTAAGTTGATCCTAATGAACAAAATGACTATTTACAGCACTGGTAAAGATACAATACTGTTTTTTTTAATCTAAAACGCACTTTTGAAACAATTTCTAGGCCCTTGTTGTTGATAAGGCGCTTTGGAATTTCGAGTACTGCATACAGATGGTTTGAAAACTAATTTGTCTGACAGAACTCAACGGACTGTTTTCAATGATTCTGTTTCCAGTCCCGTGGGGAATGATCTTGAAGTGCCCCAGGGAAGAGTATTAGGGCCCCTTTTGTTTATTATGTATATAAATGACATGTGACGTGTTTTACGATTTTGTGACATTAATTTGTTTGCAGATGACACAGTGTTATTCATAGCAGCTAAGGATTTAATTGAAGCCGTTTCCCATTTAAACAAAGATTTGCGTTTTCTAAGCAAGGTTTGCATTAAAAAACCCGAATTAATCCACCGATGGTGAGACTGAACCCTTCTTACACTTCACCAGAATTACGAACTCAAATGTGGCCAATATGGTTCTGGAAACATATTTTCATCAGAAATTCCAGGAAGAACCAGGAATATTCGATATGTCATACATTCAGTTTATAAAATTAACTATTTGTCAATCCTAAACGTATTGTTCATTGATGTGATTAAAATATTGTTTATGTTAGTTATATAAAAGGGGAAATTACATAAATAAAGACTGCACACACAAAAATGATCACTTAAAATTCATTTTAAATCGGATACTTCTCAAATTTTCAGGAATTAAATAACTATATATTAGCTATGTTTTGGCATAATTTATTTATTGAATTTCCTCCCCCAAGCTTGGGCGAGGATTTGTCCATCTTCCTTACACAATTTCTCCCAGTTTTTCTTTTAAGCTTCATCGGTTTTGAATGTTTTTCCGCTTTTCATCAACTTCTTCTTCATTATCGTCCAAAACTTTTCGATCGGACGAAGTTCTGGTGTATTTGGCGGGTTCACCTCCTTCGGGACCACATTAACGCCCTTCTCTTCGTAACAATCCATTACAGGCTTGGCGTAATGGCACGAAGCGAGATCCGGCCAGAACAGCGTGGGACCACGGTGAGAGCGGAGGAAGGGCAGCAAACGTTTCAGCAAGCATTCCTCTCGATAAATCTGCCCGTTCGCACTCGCAGATCGCCTGCCAAAACAGGTACTTCTTCGCGAATTTGTCCATCTTTCTCTTCCGGAACTTTTCCGGAACCTCCATGCGGGATATACCGACAAAAAACTCGAGGCCGGGGATTTGTTTGGTGTCCGCCTTGATATATGTCTCGTCGTCCATGACGAGACAGCCTGGCTTGACCAGCCACTCACGGTACAGCTTCCGCGCACGCAATTTGGCCACCGTGTTTTGCTTGTCAGTCCGGTTTGGCGCCTTCCTGACCTTAAAAAACGTAGCCCAGCCCGCTTCATGGTCTGCTGGACGAACCACTTCGACGAATTGACCTTTTTGGCCACGTCTCGGGTGGAAAGGTTCGGGTTATTCTTGAAGTACTGCCTTATCTTCCACGCCTTCTCTGGGTATTCCGTTTTCGGTTTTCGGCCGCTTCCAGCGCGCCGTTCGATGGTATTCGTCTCCTGAAACATCTTCACAACGCAGGACACGGTGGAATGGTGGGTTCCAAGCCCTTTGCCGATCCATCTGTGTGACAGACCAGGATTATCGATCACCGCGCCCAAGATTTGCTGGCGTAGCTCTTCTTGTTCCGAATGCATCTTGAAAACTACTTGACAAATCGCAATAAAATTTTGCACTCATAAACATGAAACTAGTATTACCCAAAATTTCATTAATTTTTACCCACGCGATAAAAAGTTACACCCAAAACAAAGTGTCGCATTTTTTCCGAGTCCAATCTTTATTAGAAATTTCATATAATCAGTCCATAGAATGAATTATTAGACAATCCTAAGCGTAAATTTTGGTTATCGTTATGGATTCAAGATGCTAACACATGTACATGTTCGTTGAAAATTGTGTAGTTATAGTAAATGGAGACTTTGTGTAATTTTCGAATACACTCGTTGCAGTTCAAAATCAGACCACTCGAGCCAATCGATCCTGCTCTAATTCTATAACGTCGCATAGTGTGGATAGTCCGCTGTATGTGCTATAAAACGCACCAGATGCGGAACAATAGAATGCAAGCGGCATCGATTGATGTGAGTGGTTTTATTCCGTTTTGACCTGTTTTTTCGTTCACAATTATGTGCTCTTAGGTATTTTTGGTCATATTCGTAACGAAATGTCACGAAATGTCCGAATGAAAAAAAATCAATAGCGTTCTATGGGAATGTTGTGCCGTCAACAGAACTGAAATCGGTTCACAAATGGCTGAGGAACCGATTAATGATTTGTACCCCCCCCCCCCACACACACACACACACACACACACACACACACACACACACACACACACACACACACACACACACACACACACACACACACACACACACACAATTCGACGCCCTTGTGAGCGGCCTTCCGGCAGTTAACCGGAACATTCGCCATGGTGGACGAAAATATGCGTGTAGGCATGTTTTTGAGTTCTTTCTTCGTTTTATTTATCAATTCCTCCTCAGTTTTCGCGACAAAATTGTTGGAGTAGATCTTACGCTTCAGATTGGCCCAGAAATTCTCGATGGGAAATTTAAATTAAAAAAAGAACAAAAAATGCCGATTTTTCATGGGTTTACCTTCACCCGCACTGACGAAACTACCCATGCAGCATCAATCATAGTAACCCATGAGTCAGCAGACAAAATTTGACAGCTCTATCAGTCGAACTCTAACCGTGATGGCAAAAACAGTGAAGCAACTCCGTTCAGAAGTGAGCGCGTTCAAAGAACGGCACCCCGCCGCGTCGAAAACGGACATCGTGTGGCACTTTTTGGACGCCGGATACGCCCGTTCCGGCATCTACAACATCTTGGCACTATTAGACAACAATCAGAGCATCGAAAGCCCGGTTCCGGACGGCCGACGACCCTGAGCGACAAGAAGCTCCAAAGGATGCTGAAGAGGAAGACCGAGGGAAAAGTGGCTACATCGCTTCGTGCGCTTGGCCGGGAGGTCGGTTCAACCGGCCAAACAGTGAAATAGTACCTGGCGAACATGAACATACACTTCAGGAAGCGGAAGTCGCGTCCACTGGTTTCGGAGCTGCAGACAATGGCGCAGCGGCAGCGGCTGAATAAGATGGTCAACTCGATTTTTCCCGGCGAATCGCGACGTGGCGGTGGTGATGGACGACGAGACCTATCTCACCCTGGATAGCAACGACTGGCAGGGCACGTCGTATTTTACTTCCCCCACGAAGGAAGTGAGCTCCGAGGTGAAGTTCATTTCACACACCAAGTTCCCCAATAAGGTGCTGCTGTGGCTGACAATCAGCGAGAAGGGGATATCAAAGCCACTTTTCTTTCGCCCCGGACTGGCCGTGAACGGGGAAATTTATAGTACAAAATGCCTGCTGGATGTTGCGTCGTTCATCAAGAAATACCATAAGGGCGAAGACGCGGTGTTCTGGCCGGATCTGGCGTCGGCCCACTACTCGAAGCGATCGTTGGAGGAGATGGAGCGGCTGAATATCGATGTGGTACCCAAGTCGGCGAACCCGCCCAACGTCCCCCAGCTGCGTCCCATCGAGAATTTCTGGGCCAACCTGAAGCGTAAGATCTACTCCAACAATGTTGTCACGAAAACTGAGGAGGAATTGATAAATAAAATGAAGAAAGAACTCAAAAAAACATGCCTACACGCATGTTTTCGTCCGCCAAGGCGAATGTTCCGGTTAACTGCCGGAAGGCCGCTCGCAAGGGCGTAGAATTGTTTTGCAAGTAAGCTTAAATAATTACCTTCCATGGGAAATTTATCAAAAGCAATTATCTGTCTTAGCTTTTTTTTATCACCATCCGAAAAAAAAAGTCAATTTTTTTAATGCAAACGTTAGACGCTTTGCAATGGTTATCGGCGAAGGAGAGAATTGTGTATTTGACTATGGTGTTGATTTTTAAAGTAGTTAATGGTTTGCTGCCTCGACATTTGTGTGATCGAATTGAAAGAAGAAGTGATATTCATACATGTAATACTAGAAACGCGGATGAAATAAGAAAACCGAATTTCTTGACATGTGCTTCACAAAACACTTTCACAATTTAAAAGACTACGTATTTCAAACGTTAAAACTGCATGCTAAACAATTAGCGAAATTTTTTAAGCATTTATGAAGATTGTAACTGGCGTTGTTTTACTTTTATAAAACGGATTATTTTGTGTAGACTATTTGTTGTATTTGTTTGTCCCTTGCGCTGAACTGGCCGGCTTGACGTGCCGCAAGGGCTCAGTAGGGGTTCTCTGTCAAGACCCGAAGCTAAGAGTCAGTTCCATTGTGGTTATATCACATTAATTAGTTTTTCGACTGTAGTTATCTACACATTTTTTCAGCATTTCAGCATGGAGAAGCTGGTTGGCGTATCCTGGGCAATGACGTCAACTTGGCATTAGGGAAGTGAGTGGCTGCGACTGAAGATCGTCTTCGAGCAGGGTATATTTCCCATTCTCATTTAATTAATAATTTCAGCACGCTTTGGGACATCTTTGCATTTCAAATTATGTTTGCATTTCAGAGTATGGAGCAGCATGACAATTCAATGCTTGTAATACTCAATTTATTTTTCAGCATTTATGCATAACATTTTCATTAAAATTCTATTTCTGAACCACTATTCCATAAAAAACTGACATGTGATTATAACCAGTATAGGATTGTATTTAAATATTTGTGTTTAATGGTATTATGACAAGATATTCCATTTATTTTAGAAATCCTCAAACCAGGCTCTTTGATCACTAAAACTGCTTTCTTCTCGACCTATAGAAAAGTCTGTTGATTCTCAAACGAATAAAACAAATTAAATATCTTTTCATTGAAATTTTATCTTCGTTGAAAGGATTGATCTACTCTGCTTTTCAGCTTTTCCAGGACTATTAAGATATTATTACAATTTTTATTTTGCAGTAACAATCCAGTGGCTGTCAGTTATATTTTGTAAATATAGATATTATATTATATTGCATACATTACATACATACAATCATTAACAAAAGGGGGGAATACAGGGTGCCAGAGGAAGTGTAGGCTGGATGAGGGATTCGTGGTTATCTGGCCCAAGTCATGGATGACAATTATGCCTTCCTTGGTGGAAATCGTCAGATAGAGATCAGAGAAGGGCTAATTATCTTCCGACAGTCTACAGTGAGTTTGCTAACCCTATTTTTAACAAACCACCACATGGAAGTCCTAATGTGTATTGCTTACTGTTCATTTCCTGTATTATCCGTGGGTTTCGTGTAAGTGCTTCTGCTTGCGGGTCCAAACCCCCGTTTTTAACCCTTCATACAACGGAATAGTGAGGATTACAAATATGTACAGTTTGATCTTGCCATTAGGAGGAACTGTACGCCATGGCAAGTCCTGCAATGATGGTGGCTCCCTATCACATCACATCACACCTTGCCTTAAATTTTCCGTTGGCTTTGATTTACACTTTTATTTCTAAGCATTAAAACAACGCAAATCCAAGATCTCTAAAAAAAAAAAACATCCAAGGATTTCGGCATTGTTGGAATAACGTGCTCGGTACTAATGATGTGATTTTCTTGAAACTCCTATACAGTTCATTATTTTTATTTAATAATACACATGTTGCTTTGTTTCCATCATTTTCTTCATTTTCTTGCTTGTCAGTGTTTTTCATTGTTTAAGCTATTATTATAATTATTAAGTTTAACGTTTAATCCTAAACACATCGCAACAATGTTTGCTTTCTTCATGTTTCCATTATTAATTTATTATAACTGTAATTAACGTTCTCCTTCAATTCGTTTCATAATTTTTTCAGCTTGTCGCATTTTTCGTTCCGAAGTGGAGAAACAATCATAGATTTTTACTTTTAAAGTCTGTTTAAATAAAAAAAAAAAAAGATACGCTAAATCAAAACGGTTTTCCTCCCTGTTTCCTATGCTTGTCTGCTCTGCCCTCTGGATGTGCTGCAGTGTCCCGTGTCTGTCTCTGTATGTGAATGTACACAAGCGAGGATAAACTCAATCACAACTGAAATATTTTCATAACCATCCCGTTCGCATTCGGGACAAACGAATGTTGCCTTTTTGTTTGCAGCCTAACATGATTCTGTGGTTTTACATAATTTAAGATGGATGGGCTAGAAAACCGAACAGCTTCCATTAGTACTAGTATTAGCAAATGTAGTACGCTAGATAGGCATTTTACTCTTCCTTCTGTGTGTAAATCCCTGATGGACCAAACCCTATCTCGAGTAAATTCACATTAAGTTTAATAAGTTCTTTGTACATAAAATCCACTAACCTCTAGACGGGGAAATGAAAATTTCGACATATATTTTCTTTTGAAAACGGGGTTAGAATTTGTCATGTCTTAAACTAATCCTGATCCACTGTGTTCACATTCGTTAATTGATTCAGTGCTCATTTAGTCCTTAAGTTTGCTGTTTGTCGCCGCTGGACATCTCCTGAAATATGATCACACCGGTGTGCTTGCGTTGCGTTGCAGCGCCTATATATGTTTAGTATCAACGAATAGTTCATTCCACAAGTGCAGCACGGTTTGGCGAAACACGTGGTCCGCACATCTTTCTTAGAGATGTTTCCGTCGGCAGGCTCACACTCGCACGTGCGCTAACGGTTCTTAAGTTTGTTTTTTGGTAATGTACTGCTGACTAAACATATAGGGGTAATATAAAAGTAAACTTCAATTGGGGTTGAATGTTTTCTTACTTGGGCCTTACTTTCAGTTAAGGTTAAATTATACATTTATAGATTTCAGTGAACAATTTGGTTTTCTTCGTGAGAATTTGTGTTTAGCAATGTTTTGAATTAGTTACTCAACTGGTTTTTCGTTCTCTTACTTTCTCTCTGAATCGGTAGCCGGAAGTAATCGTCTGCTAAGAAAAGGTGTAGACCCTTTGATAGTGCCTCATCTATGTGGACACTGTCTAACATTTGCCATGTTTGTTTCAATTTCATCGCTAAGTGTTTCATATAATATTACTTATTACTAAAGTAATGTGTTCTTATCTGTGAAGTGGGGATGGGACTCACGAGGAGAAAGTTATCTGTTTGCTAGTTAAGATGGGAGACCCGTATTTACTCGACGTCGTGGAATTTCAATATGGCACGTCCAGGAATCTCTGAGCTGGCCAGTTTGCGTACCACTTCGGCGGCCTGATCCGAGGGAAATACTGTGTGCGGTGGGGGTTCAATCTAGATGGCAGGAGGAAGATAATAATCGATAAGTAAAATTTGGCTCTTCAGAGTTCAACGAAGAAGTCTCTACTTACCGCACCGCAATCGACCAATTTGACCAGCTCGTGCAGCTGATCGATGGTACCGGTAGGAACTACCTCGACAAACACTCCGCGATCTTCCGCTCGCTTCGCGAACCGGGCCATCAGCTTCTCGGCAATCTCGTCGCTGATGAATACGTGTCCGCCCTTGGTTAGACACTGCATCGATCGGTGCAAGCTGCGCGAGGTGGTTCCGAAGTCGATCACAATGTCCACCAGTCCGTCACAGGCGTCATGTGTGCGTTCAATCAGCTGCTTCTCGTACAGATCCTCGTTCCACTGGACAATGTTGACTCTGCAGAAGGCGGAAAATGGAAGGATGAAGAAAAGATGGTCATTTGTGTTCAACAATTGTAACTCCCGTGATTAGTCTGGAGATGTAGCTGTCGTATTTACAATTTTTTAAAGAGGTCTGAAGATGTATAAAGATCTCTCAAACTGGAGGTCGCTAAAATGGCCCACTTCCATCGCTATAAAATTATAAAGATTTCATATGCCATTTCAAAACAATTTCAGCAGCAGCCGATTATTTCGTCGATACAATGACCCCTAGCTCATGTTTATCCTTTTTAAATTCATCAAAATAAAGTCTCCTTACATATGTGTGATATGCTGAAATTCAATTTAATAAGTATTAGTATCAGATAGCTTCCGATAAAACCGACAAAACGTTAAACTTTGAATCTACCATTGCTGAAAATTTCTCGCCGCACTTTCACAATGTATTGAGAAATCCAAGTATAGCTAAAGTGAGGTTAAACAGAGTACTTTCTAAAATTGAAATTGACAATAACTTTCTGGCTATTTTTTAAATTGTAAGGAATTGGTTCTTATCGTCATTATCGACGATTTTCTGGTCTTTTTTTTATCACCAATTACTTTGCTTAGACAGCTCGAAAAAACATTTTTCACGAGCGCCATCTACGACGTTTAATCGCACTGTTGCGTTACCTGGATTCCCCAATTGAGTACAAAAAGACACGAGTGGTATGAAGTGACACGCTGTCACAAGTGAGTTGACAAAAATGTCACCTCATTGGCGGCGGTTCTGTGCGAATCAAACGGTAACTAGGCTTTTTGACGTTTAATCACCTCACCCTTTCTGGCACATACAGAGGTGATGGTTTGCTTTCCTCCAAAAGATTTTCCTTCTTATTTGCACTCATGTGATCTAAATGGCGCTTTAGTGTGAGTGCGTTCAAGGTCACTAAGCCTAATAGACTATTGCACAGAAAAAGCTAACCTCACTTTTCACCATGAGAGTATAAAAAATAGAAACAGCCGTCGTGTTCTCGGTCCTTTTCTCTCTCTCTCTCATGAATTTTTGAACGGCACCAGTACCTGTCAAATCTGAGGTGTGACGTCACTGTGATTTGGACCATTGGTCTTATTTTAGGTAACTATTAAGCGTTTCTAGGAGTGGTTGTGTACCTTCTGGAAAAGTGAATGTGCCTTGTGGACGAAAACATAACAAACAGCTGTCAAAAAGATTAAAAGTCTAACGCGAACCACAATGAAAACAAAACAATGCCACAGTAAACTTTTACGCTATCTGTGGGAAAACAAACATTTTTTGCATGATAGAGTGCGTGTATTAAGGAGTGTATCGAAAATAAGCTATCCACAAACTTTCTTTCAAATTATGTTGAAAACCGATATTTTATTCATACAAAAAATTGATCCTTTATTGTACGAGGTTAAACTTGAACATAATGAAGACCGGATGAAATTTAAGTTATTCCTTCACGAATTTTCGAACTTTGGATCGAATGCTCTTCATCATGTTCCGGACAAGTGTTGCATCGCATTTTTTGGACGCTTGAGCCCAAATTTTTTTGAACTCCTGCATGTTCCCAGCTGCCTTACCAGTCTACTTGAAGACCCTCTTCACGATTGCCCAGTAACGTTCGATGGGTCGAAGCTGAGGGCAATTTGGTGGATTGATATTTTTCTCAACGAAATCTATACCCTTTTCCGCAAGCCAATTGAGAGTGGTTTTGGCATAGTGAGCCGACGCTAAATCCGGCCAAAACAGTGGAGGTGTACTATGCTTCTTATATAAAAGCAACAATCTCTTCTGGAGACACTCAGATCGATAGATTTCCGCATTTATAGTTCCGGTAGTGTAAAAAATTGTTGACTTCAAACCACAGGAACATATTGCTTGCCATACCAGAACCTTTCGACCGAATTTCTCCACTTGACTCAACCTGTCCGCATCGCTCACATCCTCCCCAATGACGGCAGTAAAGTATTGTGGACCTGGAAGGGTTTTTGAGTCCTCCTCTACATAGGTCTCATCGTCCATCAAAACGCATGCATCCGGACGCTGCAAAAGACGCGAATACAATTTCCGGGCCCTTGTTGCTGCTCGCTTCTTCTGTTCTGCACTTTGTTTCGAGATTTTCTGCTTCTTGTAGGTCTTCAGGTGGTTTCGCCTCTTGATACGCTGGATCATTCCGACACTCGTTCCTGCTTTTTTGGCCAAATCACGTATTGACATTGATTTGTTCTTCATGATTAGAGATACCACTTTCTGCTCCAGTTTCGGGTTGGAAGAACCGGGTTTTCTGCCTCTTTCTGGTAGCTCATCCAAAGAATAGTGTTCCCCAAACTTATTAAAGATGGTTTTAACACTCGCATGATGAATTCCAAACCGCTTCGCCAATTTTCGCATAGTAATACCCTTCTCACTTAGCCATGTGTCCAGAACCTTAATTTTCACTTCCTTTTCAATACGCGACATTTTGAAAACGCAGAATTTGAACCGCATAAACAAGTAAACAAAAGAAAGCTGACAGTCAAACGCACAGCATGCAGTGTTCAGAGCCTAAAAACCCATCACAAATACATGCGTACAACGCAAATGTATGTGGATAACTTATATTCGATACACTCCTTTAACGTCACTATGCTTAATAGTCACCTCTTCAGTGACAGCAAGTCGATGTGCGGGATCCTCTAGTGAGGAGAATGGAAACTGGGCGACTATTTCATTCCGCTGGTGCTCTTCCCAAGTAAGAATTTTAATTTGTAAACCGTTTATTGAAATTCACTGTTGAGCTTAATGCTTATCAACCGTCATTTTATTTTGAATCAAAACTGCTTTTCAACCTTCGTCTACTCAAAATTGGAGAATCTATTTTTTCTACTTCTCTAAAAGACGGTGGTCAATAAGTTCAAATACAAAGTTTCATCATTGTGTACGTATGCGCCACGTACATTTGTATTGGTATTGGTGTCAGCTTTAGCTTTATATATACGCTAGCGGATGTGCGTGGTGTTGACATGCTGTCAGTTGTCATTCGTTTTTTACGCGCGATGAAATAGTATCGGGACATCGTAAATAAGCGTTTTTTGAACGGTAAGTGACCCGGCGATAAATTCCGGCTGCTGAAATCACATGGGGTCAAACGGAACTTTGTCTACACGACCATCAGGCGATACCAGGAGACATCCTCGACCGATGACCTTGCGAGATACGGTCGGTCGCGTTCAGCGAGGACGTCACGGGCCATCAAGGTCGTGAGGGAGCGGATTCGGCGCAAAAAGGACCGCTAAATCCGGAAAATGGCTGCTGATCTCAACGTTTCCATCGGGACCGCTTACACCATATTCAGCAAGGACCTTGGTTATAAGCCTTAAAAAACCGAAGGTCCATGGCGTTTCGAAGGCTATCAGCAAAAAGCGGTTGGACCAAGCCAAGATGATCCTCTCTCGGCACGCTGGTTAGGAAAAGTTTTTTCGGACGAGTTCGTGCTGCAGCTGGCACAATGTGCAAAATGACCAAGTGTGGGTTCCAACGAGGGACAGCATTCCTGAATCCAATATAAACATCTCTAGGTTGGGGGGCAGTATGCAAACGTGGTTAGCTCCCTTTTGTGTTTATTGAACAAAGCGTCAAGATCAACGCGGCGTACTAAAAAAAACTGAGATTTTGGTTTCCCGTCAGTCTCCGGAGCCTCTACAGAGGACGGTGCACCAGCCCACACGTCAAATGTGGTCCAAGCCTGGTGTCGGTACAAGTTAACGGACTTTCTGGACAAAACTTGGTGACCTCCCAGCTTCACGAATTTCAATCCTCTAAACTTTTTTGCTTGGTCCTACAGGGTGTCTGCAAATTATCCGTACTGACTTTGTCGGCATGCCTCAACACAACCAAGCGGATTAAACTAAGCATACTTACATGGTTTAACATTTTGATCCATTGTCTTTATACGCAGTAAGCTTGGGACAGTTGTGATTTCTAATTCATTCAAAGTGAAGTCGAATGAGCTGCGCGTAGGTGTAATTGAACTTTTTCCATAAGGAAAAACTGTTTCAGTGATTGCAAAGACCCTGAATATGGCAAAATCTACAGTGAGTGACGCAATAAAACGATACCAACAGCTTGGAACGAATATGGATTTCCGGAAAAACTGACGCGGTTGATCAAAGCAACGATGGATCCGAGTATCAGGGACGCTCTCGAGTCCCTTCGAATCTCGGAGAGGGTTACGGCAAGGTGATGGATTGTCGTGTTTGTTGTTTAACATTGCATTGGAGGGTGTGATTCGAAGAGCTGGGAAAAAGACACGAGTGGCACGATCTTCAGGAAGTCTGTCCAACTATTTGGCTTCGCCGACGACGTTGATATCGTAGCACGTAACTTTGAGACGATGGCGGAAACGTACATCAGACTTAAGGCTGAAGCTGGTAGGATTGGGCTTGTGATTAATGCGTTAAAAACGAAATACATGAAGGGAAGAGGCTCACAAGAAGAAAATGTTAGCCTCCTAGCACAAGTTCAGATCGACGGTGATGAAATCGAGGTAGTAGACGAATTTGTGTATCTGGGCTCATTGGTGACCGCCGATAACGACACCAGCAGAGAAATACAAAGGCGCATTATGGCTGGCAATCGTGCCTACTTTGGACTCCGAAGGACGCTAAGATCGAACAAAGTTCGCCGAGCCACGAAGTTGACCATCTACAAGACATTAATTAGACCGGTAGTTCTCTACGGCCACGAAACATGGACATTGCTAGTGGAGGACCAACGCGCCCTCGGAGTCTTTGAACGGAAGGTGCTTCGTACGATCTACGGTGGAGTGCAGATGGAAGACGGAACGTGGAGGAGGCGAATGAACCACGAATTGCACCAGTTGCTGGGAGAACCTCCCATCGTACACATCGCAAAAATCGGTCGACTACGATGGGCTGGGCATGTCGTAAGAATAACGGACGACAGCCCTGTGAAAATGGTTCTCGAAAACGAACCGACGGGTACAAGAAGAAGAGGCGCGCAACGAGCAAGGTGGACCGATCAAGAAGAAGGCGACCTGCGGACCCTCCGCAGACAGCGAGGCTGGCGAGGTACAGCCATGGGCCGATTACAATGGAAACAACTTCTGTGTACAGCAGAGGCCACACCGGCCTTAGTCTGATTGGTAAGGTAAGGTAAGCTTGGAACGCTAGATGGTCGCGTAGGGAGAGGAAAAAAGCGCACCGTTCGGACTTCACAAATGCGCGAGATTATCCGGTTACGAATCAAGCGAAATTCTTCGATATTCATCCGAAAGTTGGCGAAATCACTGAAAATTTCAAAATCTTCCGTTGGAGCCAACTGTTCCGTTCACGACGATTTGAAGCTTCAGTCATATAAACTGTGCAAGAATCACTACTTGAAGGACACCATGAAAGCAAACCGGTTGAGAAAAGCTAAGGTTCTCCTGAACCGCTTAAAGGGCGATACGGTCAAAATTTGGTCAATATCAACTTGACGTATTTCTTTCAATTTTGCATTTAAAAAACCTGAACACCCCTCATTTTGAAGGTGTGTGTGTGTAGAATGTTGCTCCTATTTTGATTTTGGAATTCACTCTTCAGTTGTCAAAATGCCGTCCAAGCAAGAAGAGCAGCGTATCAAAATTTTGCTCGCGCATCGCGAAAATCCGAGCTACTCGCACGCAAAGTTGGCAAAATCGCTAAAAGTTGCCAAATCAACCGTTACAAATGTAATTAAAGTGTTTGGGGAACGTTTGTCGACAGCCAGGAAGTCTGGATCGGGGGGAAATCGAAAACCGGAAGCCACTGAGACGACAAAGAGAGTTGCCGGTAGTTTCAAGCGAAACCCTAACCTATCTCTCCAAGATGCCGCAAATAAGCTGGGTGTATCGTCTACAACCGTGCATCGAGCCAAAAAACGAGCCGGACTATCGACTTACAAGAAGGTAGTGACTCCAAATCGCGATGATAAACAAAATACGACGGCCAAAGCGCGATCCCGGAGGCTGTACACGACGATGCTGACGAAGTTTGACTGCGTGGTAATGGACGACGAAACCTACGTCAAAGCCGACTACAAGCAGCTTCCGGGACAGGAGTTTTATACGGCAAAAGGAAGGGGAAAGGTAGCAGATATTTTCAAGCACACGAAACTGTCAAAGTTCGCAAAGAAATATCTGGTTTGGCAAGCCATCTGTACCTGTGGCTTGAAAAGCAGCATTTTCATAGCTTCCGGGACTGTCAACCAAGAAATTTACGTGAAAGAGTGTTTGAATAAACGTCTGCTGCCTTTCCTGAAGAAACACGGTTGTTCCGTACTGTTTTGGCCGGATTTGGCATCTTGCCATTACGGTAAAAAGGCCATGGAGTGGTACGCCGCCAACAACGTGCAGGTGGTTCCCAAGGACAAGAACCCTCCCAACACGCCAGAGCTCCGCCCAATTGAGAAATACTGGGCTATTGTCAAGCGGAACCTAAAGAAGACCAAAAAAAC
Source organism: Aedes koreicus (assembly GCA_024533555.2). Classification (NCBI taxonomy): domain Eukaryota; kingdom Metazoa; phylum Arthropoda; class Insecta; order Diptera; family Culicidae; genus Aedes; species Aedes koreicus. The sequence continues at coordinate 118,140 of JAHHFK020001027.1, forward strand.
TGCTAAGGACGAGCAGCAGTTCAAGGCAAACTGGCTTTCTGCGGCGAAGAAGGTGGACAAGGTGGCTGTACAAAATCTGATGGCAGGGGTCAAGCGTAAGGCCCGGCAATTCGGATTTGGAAAAGCGGAAGCCTAACTGAATATTTTTCCTGAATTTTATACTAATTGAACTTGAAAATGAAATTTAATTTGATTTTTTAAATAAACGATTTCACCGATTTACACGCGTTTTCCCTTGACCAAATTTTGACCGTATCACCCTTTATCTGAGGGCCGCTATTGATCAGTGCTGTTCACCGATGAAATAGTTTTCACAATCGAGCAGCATGACAACCACCAAAATGATCGGCAGTTACTACCTGCTGCTTCCAAAAATCGTGGAAGTATTTCAAGGATTCATCATCCCGCTTCTGTCATGGTTTGGGCTGGAATAACTCATTCAGGCAAAACCCCTTTGATCTTCATCGACAAGGGGGTGAAAGTGAATCAAGCGGTATAAAGGGCGAACACGAAATTATTGCGACACATTCAACAGGGCATAACTTTTTTACCATTGGGTAAAAATCAACCAAATTTTGCGCACTTTCTCATTGATGTGTATTGTTTACATGCTGTCAAACTCGAAGTCGTGTTTTTCGATTCAACGAAAATGGAGGTGAACCAACGCGAGTCGAGAGAACAAATTCTTTCCAAACACCTGGAATTTCCTGACCTGTCGCATCGGCAGTTGGGAAAAATGTTGAACATTCACCATTCAACCGTCTCCAGAGTGTTGAAGAGGTTCCAGGAGCGGTTGACGTTGGACCACGGCAAAGGAGCTGGAAGAAAACCGGGACCGGAGAACAAAAAGACGGAGGGAAAGGTGAAGCGGATGATTAAAGCAAATCTCAACGTCTCAAGCCGTGATTTGGCTAAAAAGATCGGCATGTCGCAGAGCTACGTCCAGAATGCAAAGAAGAGAGCTGGACTACATACATACAAGGTACAGAACTTCCCAAACCGCGATGAGCGGCAACAATCGACGGCTAAAACTCGGGCAAGGAAGCTCTACGAGAAGATGCTGACAAAATATAGCTGCTGTGTGATGGACGACGAAACGTATATAAAAGCCGATTTTAAGCAAATTCCGGGGTTGGAGTTTTTCACCGGCTAGAGCAAGTTCTATGTGGACGACAAATTTGAGAAGAAGAAAATGTCGAAGTTCGCCTCCAAATATCTCATTTGGCAGGCCATCTGCTCTTGCGGACTGAGGAGTGAGCCTTTCGTGACAAAGGGCACAGTAAATGGCGAGATCTACAAATCTGAGTGCCTCGAGAAGCGCCTTTTGCCGTTCTTGCAGCAGCACGACGAAGCTCCGCTATTTTGGCCAGATTTGGCATCATGCCACTATTAAAAGTGTCCTGGAGTGGTATGAGGCCAATTCTGTCCATTTTGTTCCAAAGGACATGAATCCGCCAAACTGTCCGGAGCTGCGCCCGGTGGAGCAGTACTGGGCAATGATGAAGCGAGAACTTCGGAAGAGCAAAAAGACAGTCAAAGACGAGAAGGACATGTTAAGAAAATGGAAAAAAAAAACTGAGAAACTGGTACCGGATGACACTGTAAAGACTTTGATGGAGGGCATCAAGCGAAAATGCGTTCAATTTTACACTCAAGGCTCCATCGATTAACGTTTCTTTTGATTTTTAAAGTAAATATATGTATAAAACTACCCTAAAATTTTGGTTTGATTCTAAACATTATAAGAAAATTGGCATGACATTTTCGGTGTCGCAATAATTTCGTGTTCGCCCTTTACTTGCCTCATAAGCATACTCATTCGAAAATGGTACATGGCTCTGTAAATTCCAAACTTAAGATTCAACATTCGAGTAGTTAGACTAAGCGTCAGTATTTTTATTCCAATCTAGCTTTTCAATAAATTGAGAATTCTGTCAAAGGCATAATATTTCAAGTTTTGACTTCAGGAATTAAAATTTCTGAACGTGTTATTGGAATCTTCTTAAAGCCAACCCCCCCGCCTCAAATGTAATAAACTCAATACCATGCTTTCCCAAAGAAAAAATGCCACTCTAAGCCACAATACCACCCCCCTACTTGATACTCACTTTTCGCACTTCTTCGCCATGACGAAGCCCTCGTCCCGTAGGCTGGCCACCGTAATCTGAATCTTGTCCTTGGTGGTAGGTGTGTAGAAATGTTGCGCCGCAATCCGGATCGCCCACAGGGCCAATCCTCCGGTGCCCACGATCAGGATCTTCACCTTCTCGTTCGGTCGCTTCTTCAGCAGGTCGTCGACGATCTTGTGAGCAGTGATGATGGCACTCTGGGCCAGCAGAGCACCGGTCGGCAACGTGGCGGCCACACTGAGCGGCAGCGAATCGGGAATAGGAATCAGATACTTCATATCGGGCACGACCATCAGCTCACTGTAACCGCAGGGGACACCTTCGTACGGATAGAGAATCACACGCTGGCCCACCTTGAAGCCACAGTCTTCATTCAGTTCACAACCGAGCGATTCGATGACGCCGGCCACTTCGAAACCTGGAAACAGGGCACCGTCCCGAACGCCATGGTGAGCGGCCGGATTGTGCTGGATGGCGACCGACGTCTGGTGGGCCTGTGCCGCTGTGTTGTCTGGACCTTCCTCGCTAATACTGGAAAAGTTGCCGCTGCCTTGCATCTGCTTCGCTAGCATGTGCAGCGATGTGGTAATATCACCCGTATCTGACAGCTGACTGCTAATCGATGAGATCGATGTGGACTGATTCTTGCGGTAACATGCTCCGGCGTAGACGACCAGGATGCGGGCCCCCGACGGTGGTGTGTCTGGAACCGGGACCACCAGATTGAACACGCAATCTTTGATCTTCGGTGCGGGCGTTTCGATCGATACCTGACGGATGAGCTTACTCATGGCGGCTTCTCTTAGGCGTGTCGCTGTGTCCAACGATATAGAACGTCTGTGGGAGGAAAGGAAGAAATAGAACACGATTAGCACACTGACTGGTTGGTTGGATCTTGAAATGCGATATCGAACGCACTCAGGTAATATTGGAAACAGTTATCCCGTGAGACTAACGATCGCGCAACTAGTCCGCAATCTAGGTCGGAGTGGTTGAGTAATAACTAGTACTAGTCGAGCTGATCGATCGTTACGGTAATAGTTGCTTGACCTTAGAGGACCTTGAAAATTGGACCACGACAAAAACGACGACGACGACAATGTGGTGGTGTGGGAATGGGTGTTTTGATGGTGAGTGAAGATGATTTGACCGGGTGCGCGAAGGATTTGCGCATATCTTTCAACCGGCGACGGGCTTCGATACCGTTTGTATAACAGCTGATGTGTAGGTACGGTTGTCGGTAGGTTAGTTTATTGACCAGCTGAGGATCGTTTGCCAACGGTTGGCAAATTGGATTGCGGTGTGCGAAAACGTGCGATGATTGATAGGTGTTAAATTATTTTCTGAGGAACTATTTTCGATCTGTGCTGGGCTTTGAATTGAGTTTCGAGGAGCGAAGTTTTGCTCTTTTTTCATAGTAAAGTCCCCAGCAAATTGCACAGGTCTGATAAGGGAATGCGAATTGATTACAATAATTATTGTCTGCTTCTTTTTGTTTGCAGCTGTCTGTTTTCCCTCACGTGTTGGCAAGTGGTCGATGAAATTAGCAATTGTCCATCATCTGCTGTTAGTGTTCTGTTTGTCTTGTTTTGGGGGAACATCGGGAGTCGTGCGATAAGATAAATGTGGTATCTTCTGAACCATTCGATAGAGTAAACAATACTCACCGATACGAATCACGCTTAGAGTGAAATGTGGTTGCCATAGGCCAAAACGGTGCACAGTCAACTATATTGGAAATTACAAATTGATTACCGACAGATAGGTTCTAGGATTTTATTGGTTCAATCCCCATACAACTGGAAGAGGTCTAAAAAGCAATAAACACCCGCTGGATGATACGCCGAAGTCCATTGATTGAGTTATTGTGAAATTAGGAGTAACTGATGCTCCCAATAGGCAGCATTTATGAGCTACCGCTGCTGCTTGATTGCTGTTGATTGAAGGGCAATTTAGATGTTGAGGTTGATGTTTATCGCTTGCAGTTATTGGCATTATAACAATAATGAAAAAGATCGACCAGTCATAGGACAACGACAGTAAGCTCATGATTGATGAGGTACACATCATCTTCTTTTTTAGCGTTTCAAGCTTATTGCTTTCACAATTACCTTATTGCTTGATCTCAACTTAGTGTTCTAAATGCACTTCCACAGTTATTTGGAGCTTTCGATGCCAGGTACCATTTTTGCATTAGTATTGATGTGTGGCGAGGCTAACCATACCCTATATGCCCAGGGAGTCGAGAAATATTCCTTAACGATAAATTCCGAAACCAGACCGGGAATCGAACCCAACCACCTCCAGCATGGTGTTGCTTTGTAGCTGTGCCTTTGTCGACTGAGCTAAGTACATATGGAGTTTTCAAAAATTGTTTCTATTGAGATGGTAACAATTAACGAACCCCGTTGCCATCAAGTTGCACAGATTTATCTAGATTGACACAGATTTTTTTTATATTTTTCATACAGATACCTGTATGTAAAGATTACAGATTTTAGAGATAAACCAACAATTACTTGTCCACTAAAAATTTCTAACAATTACTTGTCCACTAAAACTTTAAGGATCCAACTTTTTACCAATTCTACTTTCATTGTGTTGTTTTAAGCTCATAAAGCAAAAAAAAAAAAACAATTGACACTGACACCAACTAAAGAGATTTTTTCCCTTCTTGGGGACGTATAGGACGCGTTAGGTTTAATGAACAGTTTGGATTGCCGGGCTTTGGAGGTACTATTCCAGTTAGCCTGTACTTTGTCTTTTTCCCAGTTCCTTAGTTCCATTTTTAAGGCGCAAGAAGATAATCTAACAAATGGTTCGGGCCCTATGAATTGCATGGATGACTTTATTTTTGCCAACTGATCAACTTTTCCGTGTCCTTCAATTCCGCAATGACCAGTAACCCAATAGAGGTTAACCATGTTACGACAGGACAATTGCTGCAAAAGATGTGCGCATTCCCTCACCAGTTTAGATGTGAATGTTTTTGACTTTAAAGAATTCAGAGCTGTTTGGCTATCTGAACAAATCCATATGTTTGCATTTTTATAATTTCTTTTCATACAGATTGATGCACTTTCTAGTATGGCAAATGTTTCAGCTTGAAACACTGTGGGATATTTACCCATTGCCACATACAAGTTTATCCCAGGACCAGTTATACCAGCCCCTACCAAATTATCTTGCTTTGAACCATCTGTATAGAAGACTGTTGAGCCCGGACGAAAACCCGGTTCTTTTTTATCCCAATCAGAACGATTAGCTGCATGGACTGTGAATTTATGATTGAAGTTGTTTCTCCTAAGCATACAATCTTCACTTATCAATATTAAAGGATTTATCGAAAACTCTTTGAGGATACTCAAGTGTTCTATAAGATCTCCATCGAAGAAATTCTTGGACCGTTTGAGCCTCAGAGCATTTTTTTCCGCATCCTGTAGTATAAAATGATGTAAAGGAAGAATGTTGAGTAAAGCATCTAGTGCTTTTGAAGGAGTACTATGCATTGCCCCAGTTATAGAGATAAAGACTCGAAAAAAATGCGACACTTTGTTTTGGGTGATACTTTTTATCGCGTGGGTAAAAAATAATGAAATTTTGGGTAATACTAGTTTAGAGTGTTATGTTTATTTGATGTTTATCGTTTATCGTGTTTATCGTAATCTGTCAAGTAGTTTTCAAGATGCATTCGAAAAAAGAAGAGCTACGCCAGCAAATCTTGGGCGCGGTGATCCTGGTCAGTCGCACAGATGGATCGGCAAAAGGCTTGGAATCCACCATTCCACCGTGTCCCGCGTTGTGAAAATGTTCCAGGAGACGAAGACCATCAAGCGGCGCGCTGGAAGCGGCCGAAAACCGAAAACGGAATACCCAGAGACGGGCTACGTGTTTTTAAGGTCAGGAAGGCGCCAAACCGGACTGACAAGCAAAACACGGTGGCCAAATTGCGTGCGCGGAAGCTGTACCGTGAGTGGCTGGTCAAGCCAGGCTGTCTCGTCATGGACGACGAGACATATATCAAGGCGGACACCAAATAAATCCCCGGCCTCGAGTTTTTTTGTCGGTACGTCCCGCATGGAGGTTCCGGAATTCTGGAAGAGAAAGATGGACAAATTCGCGAAGAAGTACCTGTTGTGGCAGGCGATCTGCGAGTGCGGACGGTACAGCAAGCCGTTCGTTACAACCGGCACCGTAAACGGGCAGATTTATCGAGAGGAATGCTTGCAGAAGCGCTTGTTGCCCTTCCTCCGCTCTCACCGTGGTCCCACGCTGTTCTGGCCGGATCTCGCTTCGTGCCATTACACCAAGCCTGTAATGGATTGGTACGAAGCGAAGTGCGTTAATGTGGTCCCGAAGGAGGCGAACCCGCCAAATACACCAGAATTTCGTCCGATCGAAAAGTTTTGGGCGATAACGAAGAAGAAGAAGTTGAAGAAAAGCGGAAAAACATTCAAAACCGATGAAGCTTTGAAGAAAAACTGGGAGAAATTGTGTAAGGAAGATGGACAAAGCCTCGCCCAAGATCTCATGATAAGTGTTAAGAGAAATTTACGAGCATTCAGCTTGGGGTAGGAAATTCAATAAATAAATTATGCCAAAACATAGCTAATATATAGTTATTTAATCCCTGAAAATTTGAGAAGTATCCGATTTAAAATGAATTTTTGGTGATCATTTTTGTGTGTCTCATTTTTTCCGAGTCCAGTCTTTAGTAGCAAGCCTTTGCAGCTTGTTCAGTTTCTCTTGTGCCTTAATCTGTTTAGTCTTCGGCCACCAGATAAACGAGTCATACGTGATTCTGGGCTTAAATTTAGTTGAATATATTCATATTTAGTCGAATCATATTAGGCTTAAGGCCCCATTTCTTTCCAAAAGTTCTTTTACACATCCAGAAGGCATTGGTTGCCTTTCCTATTTGTTGGTCAATATGTCTGTTCCAGCAAAAATGCTTATCTAGAGTTACACCTAAATACTTGACTTCTGAAGATAAAGACAGTTTAACGCCTCCTAGTTTAAGATCAGTGATGGAGATTTTCCGTTTTTTAGTAAAAGGTACAATTGTTGTTTTTTAGGATTGACATTTAATCCCTCGTTTTTGCACCATGATAGTGTGTATGATAATGCTATTTGCATTCATTCAAATATGATAGTATCGTATTTACCACGGACTATAATGACAATGTCATCCGCAAAGCCAATTATCTCAAATCCCTTAAACGTGAGTTTTATAAGGAGATCATCAACAACAAGAGACCATATAAGGGGAGACAAGACGCCCCCTTGAACGCAGCCCTTTACAGCTGTTACTTTCACTTCTGAGCCTCCAAGATTTGCTGATATTTCTCTTATGGATAGCATTTCAACAATCCAATTAATTATTTTATTATTGAAGCCACGATTTCTCATAGCACTTATCATCGAATGGAAAGAGGCATTATCAAAAGCACCTTCGATGTCAAGAAACGCTGCCAACAGAATTTCCTTAGCAGTAAAGGACTTTTCTATATTTTTAACTAGAGTGTAAAGGGCTGTTTGTTGATTTACCTGTCTGATAAGCGAATTGTGCTTTTGATAGTGGATTATTGGTTAGTATATCAGATTTGACATATTCATCAATTAGTTTTTCCATTAACTTCAAAAATATTGATGATAGACTTATAGGCCTAAATGACTTTGGTGAAGACTTGTCTTTTTGATTTGCCTTCGGTATAAATACTACTCTGATTTGCCTCCACTTTTTTGGGATATATCCCAATCAGAAGTTGGCTTTGAATAGTCTGTTTTAGTCAGGAATTATTATTGATTTATTTTTTTAGACATACATAATTCCATCAGGACCAGACGATTTGAAGGGACTAAATGAATCAATGGCCCATTCAATTTTAGAGTACGTAAAAATCTTATCTACTAAATTTACAGGCTCTTCGTTGAGGATTTCAGAGCCATGTTTATTTTGTACCACATATGCTGTAATTGCACCACTTTGTATGCAGTTTTGATCTTGTAGTTGATCAGTAGTAGGAAGAGACCCTGGAAAGTGAGTATGCATCATTAGTACCAGAGTTTCGTTAGCGTTTTCAGTAAAGTTCCCATCCATCTTTTGAAGCATACCGAGACCATTTGAGTGGTCTTTCGAGAGAACTTTTTGAAGCCTTGCAGTTTCTAGAACACTTTCTATGTTTTCAAACATGTGCCTCCAATCTTTCCACTTGGATCTTCTTATTTCTCTATTATAATCACTTGAGGCTTCTTTATATTGAGACCAGTTTGATGTAATTTTTGCTCGATTGAATAGTTATCGAGCTTTTTTGCGTAATTTTCCTAGCCTATCATCCCAGTCAACACAGAATCGCATATGATAGCGCATATGAGTACAACGTGGAGACGATATACGTTCATTCGTCCATTTAACTCCATGTTAACTGTACGCATATCGCCACCACTTTATACTCATATCCGTTATTATATGCGATCTTGTGTTTACTGGGATTCCACTAGGAAGCATCTCTGTTGATAGAGCGCTCCTTTGATGGACAGCTGGCGTGGTAAGCATGATTAATTTTCTCAATTTAACAGTTGGCGCCATCTTCTAACTTTGGAATGGTATCAATATTGTTTTGATTATATTAACTCTTTAAGATTGAGCTATATAGACCCCAATTCGTTTTGCGAGGATCCCTATAAGTTTCCTTGAGCAGATAATTACCCTTCAATTCAAATAAAATTTGACTGTGATCAGACGAAGAAATTTCATCCGATACGTGCCAATTAATAATTTGATCGGAAGGTATTGGGCTACATAGTGTAAGATCTAACACTTCTTCCCTTATTGCATTAATGAAAGTGGGAGCGTTTCCCTTGTTACATATACCAATAATATTTTGTGAGATGAATTCAAATAAAGACTCACCTCTTTTGTTTATTCCATTGCTGCTCAATATCGTGTGATGGGCGTTTGCATCGCATCCGATTTTAAAAGGGATGTAAAATTTGCCCACTGTTGTAAAACCCCTTGGTCCCAAGTGCATCTGACACCTTGCAATACATTCTTCCGTTTTTCTGTACAAGAATCTTTGTTTTTGTTTTGATTCGCTTTGTTATTTTGACAGAATTTATGAAAGGTTCTTCGATGTGAATTATATTTTTAGGGGCAATTCATGAGAACTTGGGAGCGAGTTTGAGAACCATGTGCTGGTACTTCCTGAGCCAAAAACTATATCCATTTTGTTCTTGACTATCCAGCCCCTGCTAACACTACAGTAACAAATGACAGTCTGAAAGTCAGTTTGTGTAGTGTGCCTCAAAATGATTTGTCCATACATTTTTTGTGATAATATTTTAAGAAAATTTTAAAGAATTTCTTAAAAATTCTATGAAAAATCCTCAGACCTTCCTAGAGATATTCCTTTTTGCGTTTCTATAGGATTCTTCAGAAGTTTGTGAGCATTTGTTTCAGGATCTTCTGGCATCTCAACGGCAGTTTTTCAAAACATTCTTGCGATGATTTTTTTTTTTGGGGGAATCCCGGAAGTTGGGGGGTTGGAGGGTAAGAAAGAAACGCGGGAAAAAAAAAAAAAAAAAAAAAAAAACTATAAGATAATTCTTGAAGTAATTCTTGTAGAAAATCCTGATGTGTTGGAGAAATTTAAGAAGTTTTTTTTGCACGAATTCCATAATCTCATATATTTAATTCTATATGTTAAAATTACGCATGGGGTTTTGTAGAATTATTTTTTAAAATTTTGTTCAAGATGTCTCCAGGCATTCTTTCATGTAGTTCTCCAGAAAATACTTTAAACATTTTTTTTAAAGTATTCCGCTGGAGAAGTGATTGTCTCAATGTTCCTTAAGAGAATTTCCTTCGGCAGAATTTCCTACAGGGATTTCTTCAAAAATACTGTTCTTCCAATTTGGAAGTATTTTCATGCATTAACGCTGAGGAATTTTGGAAAGTTAGAATAATGTTCTCGATGGTTAGTTTTGCTATTCTAAGCATGGTTATTTCAAACGTACTTTTTTGCTATGTTTAGTATAATCTTGTAGTGCGAAAATTTATATATATTTTGCGCAATTGTTAAACAGTTCCAGATCGATTGTACCGATTACAAAAAAAGGCCTGTGAGCTTGGATGGATGGATGGCGAACAACTGGAGTTCAACCTCTTTTCAGCATCCCTGAACCATCATTGGAAATTCAAAGCATTGAGAAAAGTTTCAACAACCAGCAAGCTCTGCCTCAAACAGCCGAAGACGTCCAGCGAATGTAGCAGTGATTGTTCAAATATGAATTTGTCAGGTTTTAACAAGCCATTTTCTGTTACCGATACATCGTTTGATGAATCTATCGAGCCAGTCAACGAAAGCATTGAAGGATCAACGCCCGAAAAAGAACCATCAAGATGTTTTAACCCTCAGCTGGTATGTAAACAAAGTGACCAATTGCAACATTTTTCGAACAATTCATTTGAACTCGACTCCGACTAGGAAAATTAAACATCGAACATTCCAACAAGCCTTGCTTTTTGCGAACAAACAAGGAAACTCGTGTCCAAAGTTTGCGATTCAATTGACAAACTTCGCATTCACCTCAAGGTTGACGATCCATCGAAACTGATAAATGTCCTTATTATGAAACAGCAGTTGAATATCATTGAACCAGCTATAATCGAGACGCCTGCATCATTGCCTCGAACATCTGCGGATATTTTGAACTTGCCAAAGGTTGCGAACAAAATCACTGGTCCTCGAAAGAGTTTAAAGGTGTCGTACGGAATAATATCTGACGTTGAATTAATGAAGGAAATGGATAAACAAGAGATAGATGATCAAAAGACTGAAGACCGGGAAGCTGATGTACTTTTCCCTGCTAAGCGCGAAAGAATTCCGCGCATGAATTAAAGAACAATTGTCCTTCGGAACTGTTCACCTTAAATTAACTCGGGAAAGTTAATTCAAGATGCAGGAAACCGAAGCTACAGAAGCAAACAAATCTCTGCAAAACGAAAGCTCCAGAAGAAACCAAGAGAAGTTAAACAATGGAACATGTTGCTTCTGAGACACAAGATCCACGGGTTCCGAAAAAGTGTGTAAGATTGGATTAAGTGGAAGTTTAACTTACCTTCAAAGTGCAATAAGGGCTGGCTGGCCTTTTTTAATTTTAAAAAAAAAACTTATATTAATCCCGGGGCAACGGGGGGGCGCCGGAAAAAAGGGGCTTAAAAATAATCCGGGATTAATTAAAAAATAAGGAAAAAAAAAGGGGGGGGGGAAACAAAAAAAGGGGTTTTATCGTAAGGTCTGTATCCGCAATAATCCGGACACCTCAAAACATGATTAAAACATAAATTTCGCATTATATTTCCGTCGTAGTTGTTATTTTCAGATTCATGGGATGTGTTTAAACAATTCGTGAAGACAAAACATAGTTATTCGGTATTTGCATAAAATTTTCGAACTTTGCGCTTAACTCCGTCCATTAGGGTTTGTACAGACTCTTCAGAAATCGTAGAAGCCGCCTTTGTCCAAATTTGCTGGAAGTGTTTGATGTCTTTGATTCTTTGCTTCTTTCCAGAAAGCTTCCGCTTCATCAGAGCCCAATATCTATCGATTGGTCGTAGCTCTGGGCAATTTGGTGGGTTTGAGGTTTTTGGTACAATGTTGGTACCACTCCATCACAGTTTTTGCATAGTGGCTAGATGCCAAATCGGGCCAGAACAAAGGTTTTTCTTTGTGGCTTTTGATGAGGGGTAGCAATCGCTTCTGCAGACACCCTTTCTGATAGATCTACTTATTGATTGTGCCTGTAGTGACGAAAGATTTACTCTTTTTGCCACACGTGTAAATTGCTTGCCACACAAGGTATTTTTTGGGAAATTTCGATGCCTTCTTCGTTCTCAAATGCTCGGCTGTAGCATTTCTGGCCATAGCAGAATAAAAAGCCAGCCCTGGAAGCTGCTTGAAATCCTCCAGGACATAAGTTTCATCGTCCATAACAACGCATGGAAACTTCGTCAAATATTCGCAGTACAAACGTCGAGCCCGTATTTTGCTGCCAAGTTCTGTTTGTCGTTGCGATTTGGAGCTGTTCTTACTTTATACGACTTAAGTCCCAAACGTTGTTTTGAGTTTTGGACAAAACCAGGCGACATCCCTATTTTACGAGCCACCGTTCGAATGGAGAGATTTGGGTTTTTCGTTAATATCCTTTTCACCTTTCGGTCCTTGACAGGATCGCGTCCAATGTTTTTGTCACTTCTCGGTTTCCTCTCCACCGTCAAACGTTCCGAAAATGATTTGAGCACATCGTGAACAGTGGATTTAGGAAAATCCAATGTTTTTGCAAGGTCCCGTATTGACAAGTCAGGATTTACCGTACGCCCGTACAAAATTCGCTCGCACACTTGTTTTTCTTTCGTCGCCATCTTGAATACTAAACATGAGATGTAAATATCAATCATAGCCTTTTTCATCATAGACTCTCAGCTATACCACAGTGAAATTATTCATTCCTACGTGCAATATTTCAAAAGTTACAATGATTTGAAGGTGTCCGGATTAATGTGGATACAGACCTTATTAGGTATTGGAAAAGTGCGTGACGAGTGGGTCGAAGGTACTCAACAATCTACCTTACCTATAAAATACGAATATGGAACGGCGCGACGTAACGCAAGGGAAAGGGCGCAACCACAAACAAGAAAAAAAAAAACACAAAAAAAAAAAGATTGAAACCAATAGTTCGAACCAAGAACATGAATGGTCCGAAGCACGATCAGCATGGTTCGAAGCAGGATCATGTCATCGCTGTAGTTAGAATTCAAATTTCAAATCACGAATACACTATAATTTCTTTCAAAATCAAGACTTATAGTTATTAAACGATACTGTTTTCATACGTTCTAAATACATGATGATAATCGTTAGAATTTTGTAGCAAACTACAAGGATTAATTCAAGGATTACATGACAAACCATGTGAATGGTTCGCACTAGGATCAATCACCCTATGTGACTTACCACCGGAGGTTCCGGACAGTGAGCTATCGTTCGCTAGGAAAATACAGTGAAGTGAAGCGCTTTGTCCGGGAGAAATTTCCGCTTGAACTTCTTTGAAGTTGGCTCATCTTATTCCGTGGAAACGGAGACGGATGTAATGCAAATGGACGTGACGGCCCGATGACTGATCAACAAATTGCTGAAACATCTTCTTCTTCTTAGCGTTTCAAGCTTATTGCTTGCTCCCAACTTAGTTGTTTGTTTGTTTGTTTGTTTGTTTGTTTATTTACGACACTTTACACATTCGTGTGCATTCGTGTCGGAAAAGCAGAGTTTTTATAGACAGAGTGCTTATTGCTGAAACATGGGGAAAAGAAATTCAGAAGAAAACGCTATTCAGATTCCAGGGCGACGTGAATTTGAGCGGAGGAACTCCAGGCACAGCCAGAAAAAGAGGCGGATGGATAGAGGATTTCGCTGGAAATAGTACCGACGCCGGATTTGTCCTCACGGTCTTCGGGAAGGGAAGGATGATTAGTTCGACTATTGTTTACCTCCGCGTCTCCATAAATAATTGCCAAGAGAAGGATAGTTGCGTTAGTGAATTAGGGTTAATTTTAGACCAAGGATTCACTGTGGTAAGTGATGCGATAAATGAAACAGCAGTTGGCTGCTTGGTTTTTAAAATGGGGATAGAAAGAGGTATTGATTTCTTCCGACACCTAACAGCGATTTTTAACAGATGTTGGGTCCTCCCTTAGTCGGTAAAGGCGCAGCTACAAAGCAACACCATGCTGAAGGTGCCTGGGTTCGATTCCCGGTCTGGTCTAGGAATTTTTCGTTAAGAGAAATTTTTCGACTCCCTGGGCATAGATATGATTGTACTTGCCACACAATCATACTAATGCAAAAATGGTACTAGGCTTCGAAAGCTCTCAATTGATAACTGTGGAAGTGCATTTAGAACACTAAGTTGAGAGCAAGCAATAAGCTTGAAATGCTTAAGAAGAAGAAGGGAGCTTGGCTACTTTCCATCTTTCTGGAAAACAGCCACAGTAATCCCTATTCGCAAGCCTTTGCAAAGATCCTACCAGCGCTAAAAGCTATCGCCCCATCAGCCTTTTGTCCTCCATCTCGAAGCGGTTCGAAAAGCTGATCCGCAGCCTTTTACTGGATTTCGCAAACCAGAATAACATCTTCCTTCAGGAACGATTTGGGTTCAGGAAAGGTCACTCTACCATCTACCAACTGACGCGATTTACTAACATCCTCAAACGGAACAGATCCGTAGGAAAGACATCTGCCATGGCACTGTTAGACGTCCAAAAGGCGTTCGACAATGTCTGGCACGATGCACAATGATTCCATTCCATACAAAACGCGGAGAAAAAAAAATATCTAAAAATGGGTTCTACATAGCTAAGTTATGTGTTTCTAAGTAATTTTGAATAGCTATTTATGCTTTCAAATATGCTATCAGAGTAAACGCATTGGGTCACACTATTGAGATAAGGCCACTTTATGGAATATACGAAACATCCAATAAAATGGTAAATTCATTAGGCTCGTCCTAAAGCAATACGATTTTTTTCAAAACCATTTGTACATAAAATGTAACAATCAAAGCGATGTGGAGAACAATTTATGGGTCTGGGTGGCCATTGCATGGTCTTCCGAAAGTTCCGGAACATCCGTAACATTTGAAAATTCAGCAATTCCATACCAAAAAGATGAAGTGGATTTTAGAAATTCGCAATATTTGAACCATTTTGGGATAGGGTGGTCCAAAAACGAGAACAAAATTTTAACTTTTAAACCACATTTTAGACCGATTTTCAATTTTTATGATGAAAAAAAAAACGAAAAATAATGGGTAAAGTTTTAAGAAAAAGTAAGAATGTTAAAGGATAAAATCTTATAATTTAAATCTATTTTAAAAATTTGTGGTTTTTATCATTTTGGTGGCGACTAGGCTTATCAATTATTCTATTATCAATTTTAAAACTCAAAATCCGGCTAATTAGCTTTAAGTCTGCGCTTTCACTTTTTGACTATACATTCCTCCGACAGGAAATCACCTTATCCTGTTAGGCTGCATTTTGGGGACGGATTGAATTATTACATATCACACATACTTTATTAATGTAATGAGATCACACATACTAATGCAATCGAAGCACTGAGTGGAAGTTTGATCCCCGTTTCTGCCGGAAATTGTTGTTTCAGCAAAACAAAAAGCTTGTCATTGGACTATGTACAATTTACGCTCTAAGAGGATGAAGTTTGAAGTTTTGTAACAACCAAAGTACAGGAAAAACGAGATGAAAATGGAATTGACTTATATTTTTCCTCAAAATTGCGTGACATAATCTATAACTCTTAATGTGTTGCACGTTGTATTGAGGCTTTTGTTATTTTGCTTTCTTTATTAATCCTCTATTTAGCAAAAACTGTTTGTTCAGTTCTCTTTTTGCTACATGATGACTTTCCTAAAACATTTCATATCATCCGCTAAATTTCAAGCATAGTAAATGGAGCATAAACCTAACTGAAAAGCTTATGATAAACCGAGTAACTTGTTTAAGCTTCTTCACATAACATGTAAATTTATTTGATAATAAAAACCTAAATTTATGAACCTATCGTGAGATCTGACCATTTTTACACTTCCCTGGGAATAATAGGAATACGAACCAGGATGTGGTTATTGTGGTCCTGGAAACTTTATATCATCACCATTGCACTTATTTTTGAGTTCTCATGTTATTTGATGTGTCACATGATGGGTTTTGATCCACATCCGAATCTTACCACTTTCCCGGGAGTAGCCGGAACATCAACCCGGATGTACCCAATGTGGTTGTGGACTTTTGATATCATCACTATTGGACTTATTTTTTAATTCTCTTGTAATTTGAGGTGTCACATAATGGGTTTTGATCTTAGTCAGAAATTGGCCACTTTCCCGGGGGTATCTCCAATTCAAAAGCGACATGTAGGGCTACAGTACCTTCCATTTGGCGGATGTTTCATTCGAATCGGTTCAGTAGTTGCTTGGGAAACTGAGTTAGAAATTTCGTTACACACATACACTACACACACAGCAATGTGTTCAGTTCATCGAGCTGAGTTCATTGTATATAACACTCGGCCTTCCAGGCCTTGGATCAAAAGTCGGTTTTCTAAGATATATATAAATACACTTCATTGTAAGAAAGGCAAATCCGTGGTAATCTAGTACAAGCTTTATTAATTTACCAAATTTACGGGTTTCCCATACATTCCAGGAATCTGGCCTCTCGGAACCTTATTTGCGCAAATATGAGCTAGATGAAACTCAAATTTTCGGAAAGCTGGCAACAAAATCTTCAAAATAAGCTTATTGTGGAGTATGTGCGCGTGTGTGCTCATATTTGAAAACTTAGTTGAAGTTTTTTTTTCCGATTTTCCATACATTTTATATGGGAGTAAAAAATCACGACCATGTAGAACCTATACTTTGAAAAATTGTAAAGAGCGCAATTTTCATCCAATTTTCATGAAATTTTGGAAAAAGAAATTTCAAATAGTGTACAAAAATACAAAAATATATTTATTGTAAAATGAGGAAGTTGATTTTTCGACTTTTTTCCGCCTTGGAATCACTGTGCGATGGTCTGGTGTTTAAGCTGCATCGATAAACTTCCCAATTTTTGTTGGGGGGATCAACAAAAACTATCTATTGGGAGAATATGCGGGGTTTTTGGAAAAATCCCCTTGGAAAGGTAATGTTGGTGGGGGGGTCCCAGGGGAGCCCCTTGGGGCCATCCGTTAAAAACTTAAGGGGGGGTCCCCGGCCGGGGGGGGGGGGTTGTGGGGGGTGTGGGGGGGGGACAAAACAATAAAAAAGGGGGGGGGGGGGGGCGGGAAGAGAAAACAAGAGGGGGGCCATATTGTTGGGAGATACTACAACAGGGGGAAGATTTGTAAAGCGCAAAAACCCGGGGGGGGGGCGCGGGGGCCCGGGGGGGGGAAAACCCCCCCTGTGGGACCCCGGGGGGGTGGGGCCGGTTTTTCCCGGGGCGCGGGAGGGGGAGGGGGGGGGGGGGCGCGTATGACACCCAGGGAAACAGGGAGGTCAAACACCCCCCCTCCCCCAAGGGGCCTAGGAGAAAGATTTTTTGGCGCCGGGGGGGGTGGAGGGGGGGGGGGTGGCTCTTTCCTCGGGGTTGGTGGGGGGGGCACCGATTACTTGTTGATCTGCCAAATTTTGGTAAACCTACTGCTTCGAGCTATCTCAAATTGTAATATTCCGCCCAATATACCACAAAACATTGCGAGTAGTTGAACGGATTGGAGATAAGGAAAGCATTGGGTAAATGACCAAGTCTCCCCCGGTTGGTACCAAATTAATGAGCGTAGGAATCAATAGAATCAATATCAGTTACTAATGCTATGATGGGCCACCAATCGGAGGGGCGGCCCAACTTGTCTTATCTCTATTTGCAGGATATTCACAAAAAAGAGGGCATGCCGCTTCTCATGCCTAACTATTACCTACACAGGCAGAAAAAGCGATCACCATGATATACGAGCTTACCCAAGTAACAATTTTAGTTAAATTCCAGCCCTATAGCACTCCTCCCGGCTTCGCTGATAAAACTTCATTCAAAACTGTTTTTTCTACCAACACCTCCTCTATGCTTCTTTAAAGCTGAAATTTGTACAAAATGGCCCACTCTATAGACGGTTGTGAAAACGAGTTAATAAAACCTTTATAAGAACATAAAGATTTTGAAAATGTTCTAGTGAAAGGTGTTGTGACCACTTGAGAACCATCATAAAACCTATTGGCTGCCATGAAAACCAGAATGTGGCCAAATGGCCACAGCTGCAAACCTAATTGTGAAATCGAGGTTGTTTTTTGTAGTTCTGCTTTGTTCGATTCTCTGCTCTTCTGATTCATTGAGCAATAAAAAAAAGGTCTAGCGTTGCGGGAAATTTTGTTTGATAGCAAAATCTCCCAAACAAATTGTGTTTTCTATAGCGTATTATGCTCCAAATTATATGCGCATTTATTTTTATGGTGAATATTGGCACAATAAGAGCTGAAAATTAATGCGCCTCGGAAATTATGCAAATTTTCAACAACATAAATCAAATTAAAACAAATATATTCCATAAACTAATCATGAATTTCCTAAAAAGTGCTTGGAATTGGATGAGATTATCTAAACGAATGCCAAAATCAGTCTCCGATCTACTGTTTATTTGCATACCATTGAAAATTTGATGCATTCATTTTCCACATTTTAATTATTTCTTATATTTCAATATGGCGATTAGAAAAAAGTCACGGTTTTTCATCCAATTATTTCAGCCAATTTTTCATCGCAATGACTATTATAAAACTATTTGGTTTTATGGTGACTTCCTTCAATGCCAATTTGCCGTTTAATGCATTTACTGGAAGCAAAATGGTTTTAAAATGCCTTTTTAACTGACCATAATAAGATAATTTCAATAAGTCCTAAAACAGCATTTCAATACATCATTTTTCGAGTTCATAAAGTCGAAATAAAACCTTGGATAGGTGTAAAAGGAATTTGAGAAACAAGGTTTTAAGATCGTTGTAAACAAGCTGTGTAGGTTCTCATAAACCTGACCAAAATATGAAACCTATTGGCACCTCTTGGTGCCATAGCAAAACCAAATTGATTTCAAGTGGCTTTCATAAAACTCTAATAAAACTTAATAAAGCAGGATGGTGTTAGCAATGTTACTTGGGTACGGTGATTAGGTCATGCCGGACTATTTGGGTGCGGTGCAACTGGCGTTCGATGTTCTGTTGCTTGAAGGAGCGGTCCCATGCCTTTGGCGGATAGTGCTAGTTACATACTTTCAGCATATCGTTAACGAAAACGAACCCAGCTGCCGACCTTTTCCCAACAATCCAACATCCCAGTGATTTCTCGTGGAACTGCAGAGGATTTCTCGGCTTCCTTCAAAGCGAGTTCCCATTGCCTACTTGACCAGCATTCGGGCACGGCCGGCGCCGGTATTGCTTCATAATGGGTCACCAATTTTTACTCATTGAGGATGTATGTTAGTCCCAACCATCATCGATTGGTTCTTTGTGTAGATACAGCTGATCTGGCAATAACGGAGTAGCATCCGTGGGCGGTCAATCATGCTCACACTCATGCTCCATCGCCTGGCTGGTCTACAGACTCTCGGCGAGAGAAAATCCTGCCTGAAGTCACCACATCTAATCATCAGACAGCTGTTAAAGTAGATTTATGTTATTGTAGTTAGGTAGGTTATCAAATTTTTCAAATTAAACGCACTCCCACGAGGGAAAACCTTATGATATGTAAAAACAACACCAAAAAATTTAACACAAATCTGGCCCCTCTGAGATATTGGAATGTAATAATTAAACCAATGGAAATAAAGACGCATTTTAGTAGTAGAAGTAGAAAGAGGCAAAATGACAAATGGGAAAGGGATGGGTTGAACTCCCGACCTTCTGCTCAGTAATCAAAACGGGTAATCACATTTCGTGTATAGAAAACAAAGACGTATCAACTTTCGTCAGCTGTTTGAAATGAATCACAACTCAATCAACCAAATCGTTTGATTTGGACCGATTCAATTCACTTACTTTGTCCCCGTTGATTAACCTCTGTCAATTCGGAAAATTACAGTTCAATTGTGTTGCCCTTATTCAAATCAGAAATTCTCCAAGCAAATGAGATACACGAGCCCCATTCGACAAAGTCTCTCTCAATACAGAACATACAGCATGACTGGATTGAACTACAAATGCACGATCATTATTTGAAATTGACCACTCAGCGATGAGAGTGCAGCAGACGATTGAGTAACCGGACCGCCTAATTCTCGCCCGCCAAAACACACCAGTTCAATTGAATTCAATTTGCATTCTCCAAAATCCTCGCCCAAGCCAGCAGGCTCAACTTCAATTCGGATGCAACGCCTTGTTCAGACTACGAAGCGTTAACTTTAGTAATTTCAATTATTGACAGTATAACCGTCATCAAGATAAGCATACACATCGTTATTCCTGCTCAGTCTGAACGAATTCATTGTGCGTGACTCCTAGCGGGTTGATTAGATTGAGCACTTATAACTTGATGTCAGTTTTTTTTGTCGATAATTATCCAAACATGTTATAACTTCTCAGTCTGAATAAGGCGTAAATCAGTAAATAGTCAGTAAACGCAAAATCGCAGCTCTCAGACCTCCAAGCCGCCTGGGTGACATCTTATTGCGTTGCCTTTGTCTGGGAAGAAGCGGGAAGTGAACCGAGCTGTTCAAAGTCCGAAAACTCAGCCACGACCGGCGCCAATGGGGTTGGTTTTTTTTTCTGCGTCGTCTATGTAACTGCGCGAGCGCAACCGGCTCCCTCGCTTTTTCGCGATTCATTGTTGTTTTGCATTTACCGGTCGGATAGATTCGAACCTGTTATGGAATATGATGAATAAATGATATTCATTCGCAATGGGTATGACCTAATGAGTTCTATCTTCCGAGCAAGGCATGTGCTTTGTTTTTAAACGTTTTTAAAAATAACAATATTCCAGATTCGATTTTGCGAAACGTCGAACCAGCATTTGTAAACACACATTCCGACATTAATTTAGAGAAATTCTTAGGTCGTTCACGCACACTAATGCTTGCACTATCAAAGCTGATTCGTCGTTATGAAAAGTTAACGTTGAGTTCTATTTTTGTCACATTTTAACAGTATGAGGTAGGTCTAGGAGGAAGAAAACTACAATCTATGAGCTGTTTGAATTTGTCCAAATTATTAGCAAGGATGAAATAGCAGAATTCAGTAAACTTCGACCCAAGTATAGGCTTCTGAGTATTAAAGACGTAAATATTTACCTCACGTGTGATTCACACATTGATGTTACCATCAAATAATAGCGAGAATAGGCAACATCTAATCGTTCCTCGAATGCAATCAGGAACTCGGTCTATAAAACTGATTTCATTAAATTCAAGGGCCCATAGTAGCCATACTTGCTTGGATTTTTTCAGAGATCTAGTGTAGGTCCTTTGTCAAGGCTAACTTGATTTTTTTTTACGAAAACTAGTTCACAAGCCCCATATACGAAGTTCAGTTCGAATCGTTCAAATTTCTTGCCTTCAACGCGGTCATTCTTCTTCTTGCTCCACAAAGAAAAAAAAATAACACTCATTGATAGCTAAATGTTTTCTTGTCCGAAAAACACACTCTCCACCAGCTCGGAGTTTATTTATAAACAAAAGCAAAACACACATTTTATAGCGAGTCGTCCACCCTCTGCGCTAGAGTGTCGGTTGTGGTGGTGTAGAAAATCGAACGAAAATCCGTTATTTTTGTCAAATCGAGCACAGTCTAACCAGTGCCGCTTGTTGATTTTGCTGTCCCATCGCTTCATTAGAACTTGATAACAAAATCTAAGCACTTGTCAACTGGTGTTTGATGTTGTTGTTTTTGTTGATGTTGATGTCTATGTGACCTAGATTATGTACGCACAAAGTGTGTCCACCTTCCCCCCGTCCTCGATGACGGGAGGAAAATAAACTAGAGATTTGATGGGAAAAATTAGTCTTCTCGACTCACTGTTTGTAAACATAACTAGTGATCCCCCGGTGCGACAGTATCAACTATTAATAGTATTTATATTTATATTAACAATAGAGAAGTCCACTTTACCGTACAATGTCTTCTGTCATGACGTGAAGAGTACGTGACTGTGCTCAAGTCTGTCACCTTTTATGATGGGTCAGCGAGGCATTTGAATTTGATAATGTCATCGCAAGCCCATCGCAGTAGGTAGGCGTACTAAGTTGTCCGCTCGGTTTTCTGAACCGGGACACGTGCGCCTTTTGCCGACAGATACGCGGTTCGCTTTGGAGCACGATCCGGTTTTTTTTTTCAAATTCATGATGTGCATGTCTGTATAAGGTGACCGGGAAGCAGACCATTTCAATTCACTTCCTCAATCTCTTGATCTGACAGCGTTTCTGATATAAGAGAACAAAAGAAAATGTGCTTATAGTATGACACGTGGAATTGGACATTTCTCGACAACTTATGCAAAACGTCGTATCTGATTCTGTAAACAAAGGGGTGCACGCTAAGATATACCTAAAGATCGTTAAAGAGTACCGAGAATCTTTAAAAAGTGCACATACCTAAATTATGCGTAAACACAGATTACCTAATATTGGGTAATAGTATTGAAGGAAGATAAACGTAAAACATTATCGATTTTTTAACGTTGCTTTTAACTGAAAATAGGGTATTTTTTATTTTACAGAATGCTCCAAAAAAGACATGCAATTTAACAATTGATCCATTTTGATAAGTATTCCACAGTCTGCACTTAAGAAGAATCAAATGTTCAAATGTATTACAGAAATATATTTTTTGAATTGAAAAAAGTATCAATAAAGTATGCAGGAATCCAAGTAAAGCTAAAGTAAGATTAAACATCGAAGTATCTAAAACTGAAATTGGTAATAACTTTCTGACTTTTTTTCAAACTGTTTGGAATTGGCCGGTATCGTCATTATCGACGATTTTCTGCTCTCTTTATTGCCAATTACTTCGCTTGTACATCTTGAAAAATCATTTTTCAAGAGCACCATCTACGACGTTTAACCTCACTTTTGCATCACCTGGATTCCTTCATTACAGAAATATTTTTTCTGCATCGACCCAACATTTTGCACGTTCATTATTTTGCTCCGGATTGACACCGCTAGAATTGATGAGCTAGAATAAAAACAAAAGTCAAAGTTATTGCTTCAAATATTGGGAAATAATTACGTTTTCGCTAAGAAAAACACGGCGACCAGTGAAGAAAATTTTATAAATAATAACGTCCAATATTGAAAAATGAACATTATCCAAATTTTAGTAAAAATTACTGTAAAATATCGTTCAATTTTACCGTTATTTAGGGTATTTTCAACAATACCTAATTTTAGGTATTTTCATCTTAGCGTGTAGAGCACACCCACGGAAGCTATCATGTTAGGGAAATACAACCCGGTAGCAACTTAACAGCTCCAGAGTAATGTCAATGTACCCCGATAATCTTGGCTCACTAGTTCTGTCAAATCCAGGGATCTGGCGGGCCGTCATTGTCCTGTAGCTAACATCTCTTACAACCAAACGTCAAAAGATTCATTGTTGGTAAACAATGCTGGCATTCGCACCCGTCGTAAAAAACGTCAGATGGGCCTTATTCAAATAAGGCCCGCGATATGTTGCATACTGTCAAACGCTAGTAAACAGAATAGGGTTGCCAGGTCCCTGGTCAAATCGAATGAATCCTAGAAAAAATTATCAATTGAACGTATTTACACCGACTGTTATTTTCAAAACTGTGGAGCTCGTATCTCGTATTTGATGAATATAATGCTGAAGATCTGTTGTGATTTTTCCTAAATGAAACATAAACACACTCGAGACTACTACTAGCAAAAGATTGAATAATTTAAAAACCGTATTTATAAAAACACTCCGAAATTTTCAACACTTGAAAAATTTCCGAAAGCTAGCAAGACGTGCATAAAATGGCAGCCTACACGCTTAGATAAGAATGCCTAAAATTAGGTTTTTATTTTACCTAAAATTAGGTATTGTTGACAATACCCAAAACCCAATAGCCAGTTTAAAAAAAAACGATAATAAATAATAATTTTTACTGAAATTTGGGCAATGTTCATTTTGCAATAGAAGACGTTATTATGTACCCAAAATTTAATAAATGTGTGGTCACTGAAGCAACGCGGTCGCCATATTTTTCCAAGCGAAAACGTTATAGACCGAGTTTATCATGCGAAAAACTGCTTTCAATTAGAATTTCATTTGAATTTTTTACGAGCATTTTAAAATTTTTGTCCTATACTTTAACATGAGAGCTGTCAGATTTATTACCACTCGGTGCCTTCTTCTTTCTTCAACTTGGATTCATCCATTATTTTTCTTATTAATTTTTGAATAAATAGTTTATTCAGGTCCAATAACTTTTTCATTCTTTTTTTTTTTATTTGAAGCAATAACTTTTTCATTCTTTTTTTTTTATTCTAGCCAGAGGTGAATCCCGAGGTACAATTCGGTTTCACTCCGGAGCAAAAAAATGAACGTGTCAAAATGTTGGGTCGATGCAAACAAAATATTTCTGTAATGGAGGATCCAGGTAACGCAAAAGTGAGGTTAAACGTCGTAGATGGCGCTTTTGAAAAATGATTGAGCTGTTTATGCAAAGTAATTGGTGATAAAAAAGCGCAGAAAATTGCGATAATGACGATACTGACCAATTACGTGCAGTTTAAAAAATAGCCAGAAAGTTATTATCGATTTCAGTTTTAGATACTACTAGATGTTTAACCTCACTTTAGCTTTACTTGGATTCCTCCATAATTTATTGATACGTTTTTGTGCATACAGAAAAATATATTTAATTTTTTTTTACATTTGATCATTTGTTAATTTTTATGTGCGTAATTTGAAATACTAATCCGAATGAATAAATTGTTATATTGTCTTTTTTGAAGCAGTCTGTGAAATGAAACTACAAAAAAAAATTTTCAATAAAAATTAACGATACAAAATCGGTAATTTTTCACGTTTATCTGTCTTCAATACTATAACCCAATATTAGGTAATCTGTGTTTACGCATAATTTGGGTATGTGCACTTTTGGGGGATTATTGGTTTTTTTGACGAATTTTTTTTTTTTTTTTTTTTTTTTTTTTTTTTTCCTTCCTTTCTTCTCTTTTCTTGAAATCAAATTAATGGAAAGAATGCCACATCAACATTACGCCTCGATAAAAATTTGTTCTTGCACTGTTTTTAACATCCACACATAAGGAAACGAAAACATGTATTCCAAAGCTAAAAAGTGGTAGTATCGAGAATGGATGGCCCTTTTGTTTATGCACGGTAGAGACATCTACAATTTGTAAATGGGTACGGAAACTAAGCTCATCTGTCAAGATGCTCGGGGGTTGGGGAAATATTACTCTTTGTGGTGGGGGTTCTACAGGGTCCGGCAATTTACTTTGCTAAAAAACATTTCTCGAGTACATTTTCAAACAGACGTATCTGGTTTTATAAACAAGGAGGGGAAGTAAGATTCAAACGTTGAATTCTTGAAACCCATAGCACTTCCATGAAATAGGGGATTCTGGGGGTTGGGGGTGGGTTTTGGGTTTTTTTGTTGTTTTTTTTCATAATCGTATTTGAACTTGAAAAGAAAATCGTAGTGCAGTTATTGCTTTGTTCAAAGCAGGACAACGCCAGGAGGAAAGATTGGATTGTTCGGGAGCTAGCCAGTTTTAGCGTGTGCAGAAGTTTTGATAAAAAGGAACATGGAGATTGGCTCTACTAAAAAACGGTATGATGGTGGACCTCAAGCCACAGCAGCTACACCTGCAATGGAAAAAAAGGTGCGTTTGCAAAGAAATTCGCGTCGGAGTGCCATTCAACTGCCGAAAGATCTTCATCCTAATCCTAAAAAAGAGGCTTACGTCCAAGCCATACAAGATCCAAATAGAACAGGAGTAGTAGACAACCAGGTGAAAGAAGGAGCGAGTAATAAGAACTAACGATTTGCTGCAAGGGGCCGCAGAAGCAAAGTTGAAAAATATCGTATTTAAAGAAAGCAAAACGACAAGGACCTGCTTCAGTGATGGGTTGGGCCAGAATTACCCATAACGGTCGAACTCCACTGATTATTGTTCCTGAAGCGGTGAAAATCATTCAAAAAACCTATCGGGATTTGGTTCTACAGAATGTTGTTGAGCCGTGGGCACATTCTTTATTTTGGTTCAGCACCTTGGTTTTTCCAACAGGACCCCGCAGCAGCTCATAAAGCGAAACAGATTCAACTGTGGATTACTGAACATTTTCCAGGATTCGTTTTTAGCAGTCTAAAGCATTTACAGAGTCCTTTTTGTATGGCGTATGTTGAAGGCCATGGTCTACTCCAGAAAACATGAAAGTTTGGAAGACATTTAGAAGCTTAATGGGATCTAATACCAGAAGAACACCTGCGGGCAGCACACAATGCGTTTTTGATCGTTTGAGGCAGGACATTTCTCTCGAAGGTGGTTATCATGAATTTAATGGATAATTTTTGAAACAGTGCACTGCTTCAAGTAAATTGGTGTGAAATTGAAATAAAAAGGTTTTGTTTTGTTGAATTTACATGATGTTTTCAATGTAGCACTTCAATTGCCGGAACCTGAAGTTTGCGTAATAGTGCTAAGGGTTTCAAGAAGCATACGTCTGAATCTTTGTTTACAAGATCAGATTTTGAATATGTTGTCGATATTTGTAGCCAAAGATGTAGATACAATTGCAATAATGCCGTGTTTTGAAACCGCTTTAACTTTGATCATCTAATGGTATTGATAGAACCGGCCTTTTATCTTATATTAAGAGCTTCAAATGTTATGCATACCAATCCTGAACTACCAGTTTGATGATACATAGAAACTAAGCACTTTTGTTTCCGAGACCTGCAGGCTTGTTTATCAGATTTTTTTTTGTTTTCTAATTCTTTCGTGAAGATTTCAAGCTTATTGCTTATCTCAATGAGCCTTCTGCTTGCTCTCAATTGAGAGCCAGGTACCATTTTTGCAATAATATAATTGTGTGCCAAGTACAATCATACCAGGAAGTTAAGACATTTTTGTTTACGAAAAATTCCTAAATCAGTCCGGGATTCGAATTCAGCCACCTCCAACAAGGTGTTGCTTATTGCTTCCCCCTTCTCGACTGAGATAAGGAATTTTTTCCGCTTATGCGGCCCTAGTGAGTTGAACAATACGGATAAGCACTAGGTTAGTACAAATTCTACAGCCATTCTTCGGTAGGACTTAACTATAAATGAGTTTCAGAATCTAAAACCATTGGATTTGATTTTCATGTTATTTTAAAACATTTACAGGGTTGACCCAATTAAGTGAAGCAACAATAAAACGCCATTGCTTTGAATTGAAATGATTTTTTTTTTTTGGTTCTATTTAGGTTCTTTTACTAATATTCTTCAATTACAGGATAGACTTAGAGTTAAATTCGACCACCTTTTGCTTTAATGATTGTCTTGAACCTTTGCGGGAAAGCATTACAGGCTGCGTGCAGAACTTGTTCAAGAATCTCATTCTATATTTTCTGCGCAAAGTTGCTTTGAATTTCTCAATGCCCATTGGTTTGGAGTTCTTAAAATTTTCGTCCATAATGCCCCAAATGGAAAAGTCGAAGGAACTTACGTTTAGCGAAGAGGCCGGCCATAATTCTTTAGGGATAAAGTCCGGCAAATTGTTCTTGAACCAGGCCTGCATAACTTTCGCTGAATGTGAAGGGACAGAAGCGTTTTGGAAAATCCATTTGTGGTCATCCAAAAATGGTTGAAGCATGTTTCATCAAATGTCCTTTCAAGACATAGTTGAGGTAGTAATTGGCTTTAATTTAACACAATTTGATATGAAAAGTAGAGTAAGTCGATCTTTCGTGAATATTGCTCCCCAAACTATCACTGATGTGTGATTTTGAAATCGTGAAACTGCTCGGTCTAATGAAGGGCTCTCCTCGATAAATTATATAGATCTGAGGATCGGCGAAGGAATTCCCGCCAATTAATGACCCTATTTTTTTGCTTCCGTAAGTCCGTGTATATTGCATTTTTTTATCCTTTATATTTGAATTCTTATTTACATTTCTGATGGTTTTACAGACTAGTCTCTTTAGTCCTTTTATTCGCTGATGGGCAAGGATTTTGACGAATGCATTTGCGCATCGTTTTCACCAACTTTCGAGTTAAAACACTGCGAGGACTACCAAGTTTATTCTCGATTACTATTGTGCCTGACTCCTTGCATCTCCGTGAAGTACGATCGATTAAAGATCAGCATATTCCTTCTTTCCTTGTAGCCGTCAATATCTGACAAGGTGCAACTGTAAAATTTAATTTCACTTTTACTCCATTTTTGCTCCTTTCATTACTTATTGATGTCAAGCTTTTACAGCATGAGAAATCATTGTATACGAATATATGTTTCCCTGGCATCCCTGTATATGGTCTTACCATATTTAAGGGCAGTGCTGTAAATAGTCATTCCGGCTTGGGCTGAGAAAATCCTAAAAAGGTCGAACTTTCAATCATCCATGCTTCATCGAGCTTCTTTGGACCTGTCACATCTTTATTAAAACTGTGCGACAATTCATTAGCCATCAATTCTAGCGTCATATTTACAACAGTTGTTAGAAGATAATTGAAATCAATAATCTGCTTATTACTGGTAGTTGGTCATGCTAATGTTGCTAGTTAATATATTTCCTGTACACATAAGCGATGATGCGGGCTTATACTGTTCAAACCACTCAACGTAGCGCTTCACCGTCCGAAATATGTCCGATCGATTGGAGCAAAAAGTTTGAAAATCTTTGGAGAATCGACTGAGATATTAACGCTCAAAACCTGACCACTTTTCGCGGCGGTCGCAATTCGATTATCCGAAATTTAAACTCAATTGATTCACGATAAATTGAAATAAAAGCCCCCAAACAGGACCATCAACGTTTGCATTAAAAAAAAATGGACAAAATTACCGATTTTTCATAGGTTTACCCACACTGACAAAACTACCCATGCAGCATCAATCATAGTAACCCATGAGTCAGCAGACAAAATTTGACAGATATATTAGTCGAACTCTAACCGTGATGGAAAAAACAGTGAAGCAACTCCGTTCAGAAGTGTGCGCGTTCAAGAACGGCTCCCCGCCGCGTCGAAAACGGACTTCGTGCGGCACTTTGTGGACGCCGGATACGTCCGTTCCGGCATCTACAACATCTTGGCACTATTAGACAACAATCAGAGCATCGAAAGAAAGCCCGCTTCCGGACGGCCGACGACCCTGAGTGACAAGAAGCTCCAAAGGATGCTGAAGAGAAAGACCGAGCATGGACATACATGTCAGGAAGCGGAAGTCCCGTCCACTGGTTTCGGAGCTGCAGGCAATGATGCAGCGGCAGCGGCTGAAGAAGATGGTCAACTCAATTTTCCTGGCGAATCGCGACGTGGCGGTGGTGATGAACGACGGGACTCTCACCCTGGATGGCAACAACTAGCAGGGCACTTCGTATTTTACTTCCCCACGTAGGAAGTGAGCTCCGAGGTGAAGTTCCCCAAGAAGGTGCTGCTGTGGCTAACAATCAGCGAGATTTCAAAGCCGCTCTTCTTTCGCTCCGTGACCGTGAACGGGGAAATTTATAGTACGAAATGCCTTCCGGAAGTTGCATCGTTCATCAAGCAATACCATAAGGGCGAAGACGCGGTGTTCTGGCCGGATCTGGTGTCGGCCCACTACTCGAAGCGTTGCACAGTGGGCATAATCGAAGCTGTAATCGGACTTATTTCAAATCCGCGGGTATTTGTACATGAACTGATGTTTTTCTACAGGAAAAAAACGCCAATAAATCGATTGCTATATCTTATGTGAAAAACTCTCAGGAATCGAATGGTGCCGGTTTCATGCTGTGCAGAGGTCGAGAAATGGTTTATTTCGCCCCATTTCACCCTAAAAGTGTGTTTTTTTTTATTTTTTACTCCGATAACTACAAGTGCCGCTTTTGTTTTCGATTGCAAAGGAACATATCTAATGGGAAAAACTTTGCGGAATCGAATGGTGCCAGTTTCATGCTGTGCCGGGGTCGAGAAATGGTATATTTCGCCCCATTTTACCCTGAACATGTGTTTTTCAGTGTTTGTAATCATAATCGAAGCTGTAATCGGACTTATTTCAAATCCGCTGGTATTTGTACATGAACTGATGTTTTTGTATAGGAAAAAACGCCAATAAATCAATTGCCACTAATTTCATCCTGTGCAGAGCATTGCAAGTGGCTCATTTTGCCCCATTTCACCCATTCGGTGTGTTCGTTCAGTTTTTACTCCGATAACTACAATTGCCGCTGTAGTTTTCGCTTGAAAAGATACATATCTTATGTGAAAAACTCTCATGTGCGTTGGAGGATATGGAGCGGCTGAATATCGATGTGGTACCCAAATCGGCGAACCCGCCCAACGTCTCCCAGCTGCGTCCCATCGAGAATTTCTTTGCCAACCTGAAGCGTAAGATCTACTCCAACAATTTTGTCGCGAAAACTGAGGAGGAATTGATAAATAAAACGAATAAAGAACTCAAAACCATGCCTACGCGCATGTTTTCGTCCGCCATGGCGAATGTTCCGGTTAACTGCCGGAAGGCCGCTCGCAAGGGCGAAAGCAATTATCTGTCTTAGCTTTTTTTTTTATCACCATCCGAAAAAAAAGTCAATTTTTTTTTAATGCAAACGTTATATATAGAGGGATTCCATCCAGAATGTGCCGGAAATCCCAAAAATCATACCCGATCATCATTGATTTGGATGAAACTTGGCACATGAGTTCGGTACGTTGGAAAAAAAAAAATTCCACTGGTGTTAAGATAATTTGGGTTCAAGAGTAACTTTTGAGATGGGCGTATGTGTTTTTTCCAACATTTTACTTGAAAAATCGTAGTTCAAAAACCATTACATTTAGAGAAAAACTTTATATAAGGGAATTGTAGGGAACTAAAAAACCTTTCTTAAAAAAATATACACAGAAAAAAAATTTTTTTTTTCATCAAGAAAAATCAAAAATAATTACTAAAAATAAAATATCTAAAAAAACATATTTTTAATATTTTTTTAATTTGTTGTATGGAAATTTGAGGAAAAAAAGACACGTTTTAAAAAAAACTCTAGGATGGACGCTCTTATAATAAAAAAGTTTTTCAAATAGCGAACTTTGGTGTATATTTCAAATTTTGGTTATTCATTCTTATAAATAAATTTTGATGTTACAATATGGCTTTGGAGATCATTACAAACAATAATGATGATAATGATAAACCACGTAAACGCAACCGTTTTCAAGATATTTCTGATTTTCTTTCAATAAAATTTCAAAACCTCAAAAAAATACGCCCTTTTCATAAATTACTCGTGATATTAAAACAACAATAGCTAACGATTGTTTCTCTTGTGTTTTTAGCCTTTTTAAAACACATGTATGTGCCTCTTACTTACTCTTAACAGCTCGTCGATTGAAAAAGCTTCACTTAAAGTTATAAGACAAAAATAATGAATTATGGTTGGATTTATATTTATATATACCATTTATTAGTCTCGGTCATTGATAATATTACATAAACATTATATAAACTATTGATTGCTTTTATATATATTATGAATCCTGCCTTCTTCGTCATTCGAAAACAGTTTTACAAAAACTTCGTTTTCTGAAATTGGAACGAATGAGTGGTACTTTTGTGTACCTGCAATCGTTTTAGTCTGTCGGTAAATTTCATTCCATTCTGCTATCCCCTGTTCATACTCTTCATGTGATACATAACAAAACGACATTTTTGTTAAACAATCATCACTTTTTTGGTTCGCCCATTCGAATAACTCTAATGCACTTTTTATAGGGTGTTCATGTTGTACAGCAAGGCTTGCATATCTTGCCATTCGTTTTAATGTACCACCAATTGCATCGCAAGGTCCCTTACCGTGGGATGTTGCGAAAAAATGCCATTCAGCATCAATATTGTATTTCTTTTTAAACTTACAAAGGCTTGCAAAGTTCTTCCTATTTTTATATTGGGATGCTGCCCCGTCAGACATAAACGTAGCTTTCTTTACTTTAATTTTTGTTTGCAAAAAGCTTATTAGTTTTGAAATAAACACCTGCACCGCAATCGTATCATGTTTCAACACTTCTGAGATAACAATGAAACTGATATTTTTAAGTATTCCAGATTCCGTGTAATAAATGACAAAAGCGTGAATAGTGGCTTGCTCATTACTCCAATAACTACTTTGAACAGCATCTTGAAAAACAAATGAATAATTTTCAGAAAAATCACAAATTATTATTACTGCGCCGTCTTTAAGACAACTTTTATAATCTCTCAAGAAACTAGACTGCTGAGATTTGACAAAATCGTGGGATACTAATTGTTCCAACTTTTCACAAAAATAAGCAATAAATTCATCAATTGGTTTAACAAGTGTCTCTAAACTACATCTATCAGTTGAAATCCATTGCTCAAAAGATATTTCAACTAAACCACGTTTTTCTAACTACTACTCTCAAAATCTGAAAAGCCTGGACATCGTTCGCATTCACGGAGGTAACATTTTTTAGTTCTAGTTGATGAGCTACATAATATTTCTTCAAAACACAATTTATAATCATTCTCGAATGAATATTTTCTAAGACCATGAAGCATCAAGTTAATGTTCTCATGAATGGTGCAAACACAAATGTTATGAGAACCTGTGCTGCCAAGTAATTTGCAATGCTTTGGTCTTAGTGCTGCAAAAGAGCTAAACCCAACAGCATTTTGATGCATCTCTTGAAATTTAATGAAAGCTTCTCTTAATGAACAAACTAAAAGGCGCTTTTGAATATGAACCCTCTTACCTTCACTCCTCACTGAAACGTAGTCGTTCATACCAGGGGTTGCTCGTGTAATCTCATCACTGTCGTAAAATTGCAAAATTTGGTTTTTTATTTCCGGGTTCAGACCGTGTCCCAGCTTTTCGTTAGGGGCAGCTAAAACACCTTCGTGCTTTGCAAGGAATTTAGCTTGTGATACGATGTACTTGTTTGTTATTCCAAATTCGGGCTTTTTTCTTTGATTTGTCCAAGATTGTGGTAAAACCGAAAGTATCCTTACTTGATCGTCCCTCGAAGTTTCTGGATCAGCATACCGGTCCTTTAGCTGCGCGATTATTTCGTCATATTCGGCTGCTTTCACTTTCAATTGTTCCAGGTCATCCTCCTCCGCTTGATCCCCAAATATGTGTGTCCGAATGCCGTTTGAAACATCTTTGAACTTTTTGCGGGCATAATTTACGTTCAGGAACTTTTTAGCCGATATTGGCGAAACGTTGATTCCAGCTACGCCCTTGTTAAATAGCTCAATATTATGGCGCCTTGAATAATCTTGCACACTGCTATCAGATGGCACTGACATTAATGATATTGCCGATGGCGTTTCCTCGAGACCATACAAGTCTACTTGCCGTGATGTAGATGGTTGTGGATCCATAATGTTAGTAATTGATGGTTTCTCACTAGGCTCCGAAATTGCAGCATGGGATTGTTCCGTTCTATTTAAATGCAAACGACAATTATCACAAATCATCAAAGAAGTGTCCAAATGTGTTTTGCCCATAAACTTGAGTTTTTTGACATTTTGTTCGGTTAATTTACGAAGGTTTTTTGAGCACCGTTTAGTGGGAAACGGCATACAACACTTCTTCATGTTAAACTCCATTTTCAGTTCACTCAGATAGATTTTACTGATGAATGCGACTATGTATGAGCATATATATTGGCTGTGGTACCTTTGGAAATGCAGGTATAAAACATCTCTGGTAGTTTACAGGCAGCGTACATTAGCTGTTTTTTTTATGAGAAGATATACCTGACATACGTTATAGCTGCTATTTGTCTACCTACCTTAAACAATATGTGTTACTTTCATCGCTACATCACCGAACTGTTCGGAGTGTAGTTTTCACACACTACACCCGACCTCTAACATCGTTGGAGCTTGGCAAAATAGTCAGCAGTTCGATTAATATGCTTCTTCTATATGACCCTCCGCATAATTTCATCATCTGTCCATTTCACACTTGTCGCCCCTGCGACATCTATCTCGCTGTTACTTTCATCGCTTTAGCAAATTCGCTCCCTTCATTCTCTGAGCGGCCCGACCGATACAGCCATAAAACAATTATAAATATATTGATTGCAATATTAAAACAATAGTGCTATTTATCTTGTTCTTTTCAAATGAGTCTTCTTATCATCCTGATATCAAAAGAAAAGAGGACATTAGAGTAATGTGAACGTTATAATATGAAGATCTTGGAAAATTTATCATTTCTGGTGGAAATCTCGATTAACTTAAGAAAAGAGCGAATTTTCTTATGTTTTTTCATTCTATTGAAATAAAATCCGAAAAATCTCGAAAACGGTTGCGTTCAGGTGATTTATCATTATTATCATTATTGTTTTTAATGATCTCCAAAATCATATTGTATAATTAATTTTCATTTATAATAATGAATAACCAAAATTTGAAATATGCACCAAAGTTCGCTCTTCGGAAAACTTTTTTATTATAAGAGCGTCCATCCTAGAGTTTTTTTTCAAAACGTGTCTTTTTTTCTCAAATTTCCACAAAACAAATTTGAAAAATATTAAAAATATGTTTTTTTTTTATATTTGATTTTTAGTATTTATTTTCGATTTTTCTTTATGAAAAAAAATTTTTTTTTTTCAGTGTACATTTTTTTTACAAAGCCTTTTTAGTTCTCTACAACTCCCCCATATAAAGTTTTTCTCTAAATGTAATGGTTTTTGAACTACGATTTTTCAAGTAAAATGTTGGAAAAAAAAAACATACACCCATCTCAAAAGTTACTCTTGAATCCAAATAATCTTAACACCAGTGGATTTTTTTTTTCAACATACCGAAGACGTGTACCAAGTTTCATCAAAATCGAAAATAGTTGAGTTTGGTGACCGACCGATTTGGTGTGGAATCAGTCTATAGGAAAATCGGGCTTTGGTCTAATTGTATTGTCCGTTCTTTTAGCATTTTTCAAATACTAGTAAGGTTTTTTTTTTTTATTTTTTTTTTGTGTTTTGAAATTTAAAATTATAAAGAAATAAGATATATTGTGTGGTTTGAGGACATGTGTTATTTCAGAAAAAATAAAGATTTTCAGAGGATAAATGCGGCAATACAATTGAAAATATTTCTTAAAAATCTTTTAACACAACATCATAGAGCGCACCAAAAGACGAATGTAATAATTAAAAAGCGGAAATCATACAAATATAATATGTAAATGTTACATCGATTTACTGATGTACTTATTTTGAGTTCATTCGCTGTCCGAACAACATTGCAAATTACACCGTTTTTACGACACAGTTGATGTGTTTTTCATTTTTATTTTTTGCTACGATAATGAAGATTAAGACAAGGTTCCAAGACTCGTTAGAATACAGATTTTGATGTTTACGATAGTTTTCACGTCAAGATTAGGGCCGATCGAAACATCACTGTCCGTACTGCACCAGAGATAAAGATTCCTCATTACAGAATTGTATCCACAGGGTTCAAATGAACCGTTCTAAACAGAGAGAGTTATTAAAGATGGGGGAAAGTCTTGGTAAAAGTATCAGAACCTATTTCTCGACATGCATAAATTTATGTTTCGTTGTGATTAATATTGCGTTGTAGAATCATCTTTTCAAACGTCTATTCGGTCAAAGCCCTGACTCTGTAGCTAGCAAAATGGGAAGAAGTCATTCAAGCGTAAACAGATCGAGGATATTGTCTGATCAAAACAAACCACACAAACTTACTTCGCATCTGAAATGATGGTTTGTTTTGGTGAGTATCAGCAGTTTAAATTTGTCATCAAAACCGTTGTTTACGTGTTTTCATATTCCGATTTATTGTTGCCATTAAATTCTAATCATGCTGGCCATACGTGGTAAGCTAATCCACTTAACCAGAGCCAAATCGCAACCTACTCAATAGAACAGTTGTTTTCGAAACTACAGGGCAGTTGACTGAATTAGCCAAATACGACACAGAATTGTTGAAGACCTCCAGAAAATTCTGCGTTCTAGAAGAGTATAAATGTTCACTCATCGTTAATTCACAGTTCTACATTAGGGCCCATCAAGTTCCCCTCGTGCCTTTCCATTCCCCTAGGGCAACACTCATCCATCAAGCTGGTCTAGAATGTGTTTCTGGTTTCTGATTGTTTTTATTTAGCAGTAGGAACCTTCCTTATACGAACTACCGACAACAACGACAAAGGGCCAGATACGTATATGCGATGTTCCGTTTTCGATAGCTTCCTTACTCTCTTTCTCTGGTGTGCCGCGGTTCGTTGCACGTTTTCCAATTTCAATACCACCACGACCATTGCGCACTTTGTTTGAAACAAGCGGCGCAGCAACTGAGAAGCTAACTCACTAAATTAACGATGGATACGGACGATGGGATCGAGGCGATATTGAGTTGAATTCAAAGGAATTTTGCGTAAAAAAGTCGGTAAATTTTCATCGAAATTTCTTCAATTTTGTTGTGTCATTCAATTTGTGTACAATCCACAATGTATTAAAAAATAACAAACATTCAAAAGCTAGCAAAAATTGCATTTTCCCGGAGTTTTTCTATAAACGTTAAAGTATAAAGAGGTTTGGAGTGAAACTCCAAACCTCTTAGGGTTTTGATGAAAAATCGAGAACCTCTCACCGTCCATACAGTCGAGTATATAATCGAAAACATTGGCGAGCAATGCTTTCGAGTGTGGCTGGTTAATGGTTGGATATAAAATCCCTCAGCACCGATCACGCAGCAAGCAGCTGGCCGAGTGTAGGTATGTAGGTAGTGGGTAGTGAACGAATTCAAGTCGAGAATCTCGTAAAAAAATCGAGACCGGTTGTCCATTCGCGCTAGAGATGAGAATCGTTTTCATTTTTAAGGGCTATTTTTGGCTTTAAGGGTAAATCGGAGATTGTTGAATGCTTAGAGCACACGAGCAGTTTATATTTCAAGCGACGAATTTTCCCCTCACCCATCTAGGTCAACCGCATTCGTTTAGCTGCAACTCAGCAGTAAACATGGAGAAATCGGCAAACGGTTTACCTCAGACAAATACCGTTAGTTTGCAGAGCAATGATCAGAATCAATAAGCAACTGCAGTAGCAATTATTCCCTTCATTTCCATTTAGCACCCCACGGTTGTACGATTTCAGCCCATGTGCTCCGGTTTTGTTTATCTGCCATCAAGGCGAAACCGACTCTCCTTGACGGTACACTCTCAAGGTCATACAACTTCCTAGTTTCATCAAATCATTTCCTCCTAACCCCGCATCAAGTGTTCAGGCAACGAAAAACCCTCCCGATGATATTTACCCAATTTCTGATAACAGCAAACTATCCACTTGAACAGCCATTTTTGTCACTCTTCAATTGTGTGATATCTGCTTATTTCACCAACTCTTCCCCAGCAATTTCACTTAATTCGTATTAACGATTAGACACTGTTGGCACTGCTCTTGATAAACCTCCAACTCTTTCTTCCACTTCACTCCAGAAAACAAACACACGTTAGTTGCAATTCTTTTTTGCCTGATCACAAACAATTGCTGCTATTTCGAAACGGTTCACTTGTTGTTTAATTCAGATTTCACCTTTCACTCACTCCTCCCAACTATGTATTTTATTTCTAACACTCAATCAACCAACTAATTCGGTCAAATTCACTGAATCGGTCTCACTTAATCGAAATTTTGAAAACTCGAAATCTCCCATAGGTTCAAAATGTAACAAAATTTCTCCTCTATTTGAAGTTTCTCAAAAAAACCCAAACACAAAATGGTAAATATAACCACTAAACCATCCAGGAACTAGTCTCTTACTAGTGCGGTTCGTTTTAGGAGCAGTATAGGCGTGTGAGCGAATACTAAATTTCTTCTTTTGGTAAATAATTGTGGTCACTTAGATCTCTTCCGAACAACTTGACTCGTTGCGTTCACTAGACGAAATGCGACCCAGCGAGGTTCGGCTGAGCGATTTTCATGCAGCTTCGTAATAATCGTAAAAAAATATTTTTATTCAAAGCGCTCTTCTTGTTGTTGCTGCTGCCGCTGTCGATAAAGTCGTCGCAGTAGTCGTTGTGTTGGGCGAACCGTGTGTGAGAAGAAGAGCGCGCCGTAATATCCAACAGCCGACCATCTCTTCAATGGTATGGAAAAACTCTGACGTTCTTCTGCCTTGTGTCGGAGAGCGAGAGTTATTTTGATGGGAGCATAATCGGTGCTCCGGAGTAGAAAAGGAAAATAGTATGCTTTGTTTGGTTGGAATCAACATAAATAGAGAGAGTTGCCAGCTATGCTGGAGGTTGTTTCATTGGGTTATCTTTGTTTGCATAATTAAAAATAAACCATTATCACGCGCATAATCACAAACCATTTCCCTTATTGTTGGCGACCGTTTCCGTTATTGTTACGAAACAACTATAAACTAACATTCACCTATATAGTTTTAACAATATGTCAGATGGTAAAAGGCCAAGTAACAATATGCTGAATAGGCGTTTAAGTTCAGATACCAAAAAATTGCAATTTTCACGAACAAAATTTTTGCTGTACTCTATGCCAAAAAGTTGGTATATAATCCACACCGAGTGCAGACAATAAAAAACATTTCAATGACAATATGGCAAACATCAACAATATTTGTTAATGTAGAGGTTATATGGTGCAAACGAGGTTAAACTATTTGATAACAATAACATAAAATGTGATCAAATCCGAAAAATACGTTTATCTATATTAGCAAATTAATTTTTGCTATGCAGGGCAGCTAAAACGAATAATAGTCTATGTTTTCTATATTTGAGTTCACTTTACTAACATGAAGAAAATAAGAACGTCACGAGAGCTCGCCCGTTTTTCAAAGTTAATAATTCAGTCATTCCTTGATTTCCTCAATGTTTGCATCAGTTGATTGGAAATATTTTTAGGAATAAGTTGCATTATGAAAACTATAAGAATTAAGTAGTAAATTTTCTAAAGTAATCGTCGTGTCTTATAATTGTGAAAATCGATCAGTTCAAGATATTTGCCGTAAGTGAGTCCTTTTTTCAGGATAGTTTTCCCCTCTTTCAGTCTTTACAAAGCAGCAACAACGAGGTTTTGTTTCTATTACCTAACGTTGCGTTTTTTTTATCCAGTTCGTTTAGATGGTTGGCCCAAACGCATAAGCTCTACGGAGCCGATCTTTCATTGATTTTTGATTCATGTTTCATGTAAAATTTCTTTTCTAAATTAATTTTCAACTGTTATTTTCATTGTATTGCATTTGTGCGCGATTGTTTGAATTCGTGCTGTTTCTTTCAAAAAGAACGAGGTGAAAATATTTGCCAGATAGTGTAGCACTCCTCTTGTAGCGACAAAATGCATTCTTAAAAATCACGGGGTCGGCTTGCCATACAAAATGAAGACTGAACATCAGCAACAATTTCCAGTGAGATCAATCTGGTTACAATTAAATTTAATCGATGCTACTATATACGTGCCATCTTTAAAACATTATATGCTGTGATGATGGAAGTGTATGTATAGTAAAAATATCCATTTTATGTTTGCACTGTGTCTAAGGGGGGCTTGTTGTAAGTGAAAGTGATCTCGAAATGGACTTGAGTAACCAGGCATTATGAAACGCACTGAAACCAAACAGAGCTATCACCTTTCAACTTCCGGGCTAAAAATATGTGTCGCAAACATTTTTCTTCCATGAACACTGCTGGACGGTGGGCGTTGGATTGTATATACACACATAAACGACTTAACACTTCGCTTAGTATGACTTGTACCGTTTACTAGCGGTTTACCGCGATTAAAAAGGAGTAATATTTTTTCGGTAATGAATTCAACAAAGGAACATGGAAACGGAATTTTGCAGTCTCATCAGAGAGTTTTCGCCACCTCATGAAACGTTGAGCGATCCTGTCAGAGCTCTCCTTTTGTGTTTGGGTGGTTGTAGTGATCATTAAGAGTCGATGAGACTCCCTTTTGTCGGAACACACCTAACTATCTTTACATCTTCAAACGTTTTATAGTAGGGAACTCTGTTATACCTGCTACTTCAAGACTGAAAAGCCAAAAACTTATGCCTTATTCACTCCTGCCTCTGGACTGGGATTTAAAATTGATTCTTTGTTACAAAACCTTAATTTTTGACGGCCTTGGAAAGTCTATTTCTGCTTCAAATCGCGCCAAACTATTTATTATGGAAGCACATTTATGAAACGTAGTTCTACGCCAATAGTTCATCGAACCCAATGGGGCACTTACTACTAGTTTAACAACAATGACTACATCCCAAGTAGCAATCATATTGCTTAGCGGATTTATTCTAGTTCTAGCATGATTTTATTATTGCGTTCATTGATGCCTAAAGTTGTATTGAATTTACACTATGTTCTTTAAAACTAATGTTATGTTATGACATCAACCATAAAACTATAACTTTGAAGTGTAGGCAACCCGGACGGTCCGTCTCAAAAAAGTTTGACTTAAGCGCCACTCCACAAGGGCGAGTCCATTTAAAAATAGAATTTCGGATCAGACCAGTCGGCTTGCAACTAAAACGACCGAACGGAAAACCACGATTCTCGATAGTCACTCAGAAACCGCGGTGACGGCCATCTCTAACCTCTATCACAGAGAATAGACATCCAAGCTGCATGCCCTCCGTGTGTAAATTTCTGTAACTGTCATTTTAAAATTACAGCTTGTTTCCGTTAGTTTTGGTGAATCGTAAGTTGATGGCGAAAACCTGCGCGCCTTGAGATTTGATAGTCTGTCAATTTTAGTTTTGTGAAACCTAGACTAAGCGGCGCTGATTTTCCAATGGTTTGCTTTTAAAAATTTACACAGTAAATTACAAAATACACGTTCGAGTCTGGATTTCTGTTCTCTGTGCCTCTATTTAACAGAGACTTCGATCGTTTTGTTATCTGCCACTAGTTGTCGCACCGATCTTGAAGCGGACATCTCTACCCTACAGTCAAACTCTCACACAAGAGGGCGGGATAACAAAACTACTACGAGAGCGCGAAGTGATGGAAAACATCTTCATTAATTAAGTCATAGAAGATTTGTAGCGCTAACCGACAACATTTAATGTTTTGGTTTAATCTTGTATTTTTGAAACATGTACGGTAGTGTTTGCTCGTCCCTCTCTGCTACTGTGTAAAATTATTTCCTCTCCTTAACTTAACCAGTGTGCTCATGTGCTTTACTTTACATTACTCAACTCAACTCAACTCCTTACGGGTCTGTGCTCCTGCGACAAACTATCGATCTTTAGACTCGCAAGAAGCGCTCTCACCGGACGCTACACTCCATAGTAAAAAAGGGTTTGGCTCACCAGCTGGTTTAAAGCTTACGGTCGAGGGTCAACGTCGATGACCTGCCGACGGGTTCGACTCTTTCGATCGACGATTGTTGATCAATGGCGATCAATGGCAAATTGCCGAATAGAGATGATGCGAATGGTATGACGTTTCGAACGCCACATTGGCGGTTACTCTGCCGTGCCAGTATACTGACAAACCGGCGTGTGCAAACTATCTACTGGAGCTCCACTTGAATCTCTTCGGACCGATGTTTTGGTGTCTCGGTTTGCTTCCAACCGGTTGACCGGGGCCGAGAAAATCCGTCCTACGGGGAGAAGTGGTTGCGTTTTGGGTGCGTCATAAACTGCTGCGGATTAAAATTTAAATCCACTACACCAGGACAATTAACACAAACGCGAGCATTGATCACACGTACAACACATAAGGAACACAATTAACCACCTTTACTAATCTACTCTATCTCCTAATCGCATAAAATTTCATTTTCGCATACTATGTTAACTTTCATTCTAGGAACGAACAAAATATTTGATTAATTTGAATATTAACATCACTTTAAATAACATACTTCGAACAAGGGAAACCGACCACGCACAAACGCGAACACTTCAAGTTCGTTGAATTGTCGAGGGCAGAATGAACGAGCCCGTTAAGGCTCAAACGCAGTGATGACGGAAGCGGAACGGCAATGGCAGCGAAAGAGCTTAATCTGACTATACCTGCCTGTCGGATAGACTTACGTTGCTAAACGTAAGAGTGGTAAACCGGATAAGTTCAAATATGTTTTTGTAGATAAATTCCCTCGCATGTTGATAATTTGGCATTTTTGTAAATTGTGATGTGGAAGAAAAATAAAGCTATGAGTTGGCAAGTTTACAAAGAGGTGAGAAAAGAATATTGCCATTCATTCAACCGCACGAAGGTCTCGTGTTTTGGCTCAATTTAGTCACCTGCCATTATATCCGTGAAGTCATAGAATGGTATAAGCAGAATAACTGTCGAGTATTAGTGCACGACACTGAAGAAGTCCTCACAAAGTACGCGTATCTGTCAAGATAAGCAATAAAGGTAGTTGGAATTAAATGAAAATTACTAATCTTTCTTCTCATTTTCTAGAACAATGTCGATTTTATTGACAAAAGTATCAATCCACCGAATTGTCCAGATATTCGGCCTATCGAAAAAATTTGGGCTACTTTCAAGCGTGAATTAAATAAATGTAAATTTCTTTCGAACACGATACCGACCTTAAATCGTGAAACCGACCGAAATACGACTGTTCCACAGGGGTGGTCAATAAATGTTGAAGCCTTGGAAAAAAATGTTCGAAATGATGACGTAGGACTACGCAACTAAATGTAAGCCATTTTGATTGTAAAATTCAATATTCTCAGAATTAATCTACTTTTTGTTGGCTTATTAAGGCGAGGCTTAACATTTATGATTTTTTCAATAGTATGTGGCCCGATATCAATAATGTCCTCTGTTGAAATCGGTGAGTAGAAATATTTCCGATTAAATGACTGAGATATGAACGCTTAAAACATGACAACTTTTCATGATGGTCGAAAATCGATTTTTTTTATATTATACCTCAGTATAGAAAACAAAGACGTAGGGTATGTGTCCCTTGACTCAGCCTAATATGCAGAATTTGAAGTATTTGCGCTAACAACGATATTCAATAAGTTATACAGTAGCTTAGACTAGTTTAATAAAACGT
This sequence comes from Aedes koreicus, assembly GCA_024533555.2. Lineage (NCBI taxonomy): Eukaryota > Metazoa > Arthropoda > Insecta > Diptera > Culicidae > Aedes > Aedes koreicus. The sequence continues at coordinate 161,064 of JAHHFK020001027.1, forward strand.
TAGGTAGTATGTATCCCTAAAAGTTTCACAACTTATTTTATGAAGTCAGAAACTTTCGAGGGATATGGATTCACTCCACTTAGATTTTCTTGCTTTTCTTTGAGTTTAGATAAAGCATTTGAAACATAACAACCGCAAACGTATTCATTTCCATAGGAAATTTTACCAATAATAACATTTTACTACGTTATTGATACAACAGACCATAGTTGAGCACATAGAAGAAAATATGTCCCAAACATTGGGTCTACGGTTTTCTTGATAAATCAATGTTAAAGTATCCATGTGAATAGTTAGTTTATAACGTGTAACTATTTTCTGCATATCTATACTGCATTATTTGGTTTGTCGGTTCAATTTTGGCAAATTTAGATCATTCGAAGATCATGGATACAATCTCTTCAGCTTAACGAGTTAAATCATGGTGTCTAAAAAGGTAATACAATCGAAAATCACGCGGAAGCGAACAACTAGATATTGATTACTAATGTCTCAATTGCTTTGAAATAAATCGGTCATCATTCCTGCGTCAAAACCCAGTGTTGTTTTGTGCAGAATAGAAAAAAAATGGACAGGATTACGCGAACTTTTGAGGATTTGATATGACGGGCCGTTTAAACTGCTTTAAAGTATTTTGAAAATGCATAAAAGTGAATTGAAGCTAACAATGAGAAGGAATTTCAAAAATTTGACAACTGAAATACAACTGTTACACAGTATTGGTGGTCATTTAAAAAAACTATAAGGGACAGCCCAATGGGGTTGTACGCAAAGTTGACGTAGGACTACGCAGCAATCGAATTCCCATACACGTCACGGCCATCCGCTAATTGATCTATCTTGGCGTGACACTAGATGGCAAGATGAACTTCAGGGAATAGGTTGACAAGACTGTCACAAAATGCAACGTTCTGTTGAAGCTTATGTACTCCTTGCTAAAAAGAAAGTCTACATTGTCCCTAAAGAACAAGCTTGCTATCTACAAACAGATCATACTCCCGGTTATTGAGTACGGCATGCCGATCTGGCAGAGTTGCGCAAAAGCACACCACCTAAAGCTCCAGCGGGTTCAAAACAAGTTTCTCAGGATAATCCTGAACACACCTCCACGGACGAGAAACACTGAGATCCACCGTCTGGCCGAGATTAAAACACTCGAAGATCGTTTTAGTGAGACTACCAATAGGTACAGAACACGTTGCCACCTATCAGATCACCAAGTCATCCGCGATCTGGTACCCCTTCCCTAGGGTTTTCAAATTGTAGTTATTGTAGCTAGGTAGGTTATCAAATTTTATAAATTCAAACAACCAATCCCCATCAGGGATGACATGTAAACTAGATTATCAAATTAACAAAGCACAAAACAAAAATAAAACAAAGAGCAAAGATGAAGAGCCCTTCTGGCTAAACAATTAAACTGTAAAAATCAAATGTAAAAATTAAAACAAAGACAAATAAAGACACATTTTAGTAGTAGTAGGGCCACTATCTCTAACGCGTAGAAGATAGTTATGGATCTGTTGGTTCATTGGTTGTTCAACGCGCTTTGCTATTTATTCCGGGACGCGGCATTTAAAGCAATGCCATGTTCAGCCGGGCGCGGTAATGGAAATTTCAAACAGCCCAAGAGAAAATGTTAACCAAATAAACTCTATAATTGGAAAATTGATTTAGTCGTCCTGAAAAGGACGGATTTAGTTGACGGGGGAGAAACAGTTCGCGATTGAACTTGGGCTTTCTTTCTTGGTTCATCTCGTGGGATGATTGATTCTTGTCTCGTTGTCACGGGCGGCTTTTTCCCGCCAAATTGTAGGCTTCAGCAGCCATGTTTCTCACAGCGAGGTTGACGGGAGCATCGGCAACAACAGCCAACTGCAACAACGTCTCTCTGGGCAACGACTGCTCGCCGCCGCCAACTGCGATCCTAAGACCACTGCACAGCTTAACGACTGTCGTAAGACTGAATCAAAATGTACTGCTATGAGCTATGAGGTAAAGGGGTCGGATGCTAGTGCACGAAAGAAGGCGGTACCAACGAAGGCAATGTGATACAAATTGCACCAAAGGGGACGAAATTCAGCTATTGCGTCACAATAATTAGTTTTAATTACGGCACGCTAGACGGATGATTTTCTTAACCGAAACATTTCTAATTTGCTTGCCACCGCCAGCAACTAATCCGCTATGCACAACTAGTAACTACAACGAACTCAACCACATGGTCGGTCTGAAGTGACGCAGTTCGGTTCGAATTATCCGTTCTAGAATTTCGTTCGTTGGTTGTTCAACGTTCTTTGTCATTTACTCCGGGAAGCGGCGTTTAATTAATGCTATTTGCAGCCGGGGCGTGGTGATTGAAATTAATTTGAAACAGCACAAGAGAAAATTTTATCCAAATAAACTCTTTAATTGGAAAATTGATTTGGTCGTCCTGAAAAGGACGGATTTAGTTGATGGGGGAGAAACATGGTTCGCGATTGAACTTGGGCTTTCTTCTTGTTATTCTTGGTTCAGCTACTCGTCGTTGCGGATGGCCATCTTCAGGTGACGTGGGATAGTTGATTCTTGTCTCGTTGTCACGGGCGGCTTTTCCCGCCAAATCGCAGGCTTCAGCAGCCATGTTTCTCGCAGCGAGGTTGACGGGAGCATCGGCAACAACAGCCAACTGCAACAACGTCTCTCTGGGCAGTGACTGCTCGTCCAACTGCAGATCCTACTCTGCACAGCTCTACGACCGCTGGAAAACTAAATCAGAATGCGAAGGTGTACCCGTTATATAACATTCATGGCTGCCTAGGAGACGTTCGTTACATAAATATGAAATCTGTGCTAGAAAAGTACTGTGTATTTGGTAAATTTACTCTGAAAAAATCAACATTATAAGACATTACCTTATATTTGCGTTAATTTCAATAGTTGAATGTTATAAATCAATAGATTTAAATATTGGAATCGAAGCGTAGAAAATGTCCCGATCAATTGGTGAAAACATTTTGTAAATCGATCGTGCGTTCGAATTGCAAAAATTTGGAGCGTCACGAAAAATATATAGGTTTCGAACGTTTATAACTAAGTCATTTCACGATCGATTTACAAAATGTTTTCACCAATCTGATCGGGACATTTTCTCCGCCTCGATACTCAATATTTAAATCTATTGATTTATAAGACTCAACTATTGAAATTAACGCAAATATAAGGTAATGTCTTATAATGTCGATTTTTTCAGAGTAAATTTACTAAATTTACAGTACTTTTCTAGCACAGATTTCATATTTAAGTAACGAACGTCTCCTAGGCAGCCATGAATGTTTTATAATGGTACACCTTCGCATTTTGAATTAGTTATTCGGTGGTCGTGGAGCTGTGCAGAGTAGGATTCGTAGTTGGATCGTAGTCGGCAGCCAGTACTCGGGCAGTCGTTGGCCCAGAGAGGCGGTTGTCCCCGATGCCCCCGTCAACCTCGCTGCGAGAAATATGGCTGCTGAAGCCTACGATTTGGCGGGAAAAAGCCGTTCGTGACAACGAGACAAGAATCAACTATCCCACGTCACTTCCGAAGATGGCCACCCGCAACGACGAGTAGCTGAACGGGGGGGAGGAAGAAGAAAGCCCAAATTCAATCGCAAACCATGTTTCTCCCCCGTCAACTAAATCCGTCCTTTTCAGGACGACCATATCAATTTTCCAATTAAAGAGCTTATTTTGTTAAAATTTTCTGTTGTGCTGTTTCAAATTAATTTCAATCACCGCGCCCCGGCTGCAAATAGCATTAATTAAACGCCGCCTCCCGGAGTAAATGACAAAGAACGTTGAACAACCAACGAACGAAATTCTAGAACGGATAATTCGAACCGAACTGCGACACTT
>JAHHFK020001028.1:0-51535 GCA_024533555.2 Aedes koreicus
AGAACTTATTAAAAATAACTGCTAATACCTTCCCTTATAACGAAAAACAATTTGATATACAGTCAAAACTAAATCTAGGGTTTTGTTTTCTCAAGATAACAATATTACCATTGTTCTCATTGATAGTATCGCATTTTTTTTTTAAAAAGTCCAAAAAAATATCTTACGTTGATTATCACAATTTATGTTAATGTTATCAAATAGTTTTAACTCGTTCCCCCCGTATAACCTCTATAGTGTATGCAATATTGTTCAAGGTTTTTTACTCTCCAGTCGACCGTATCAAGTTAATTCATTCTTCGTTATTACTTTTCGTTTTAAACATAACTGTAAATATTTAAACAACATTTTAATAAGCAGATAACAATACTTCCCACATTCTTCAAATAAAATTTGATGATTGACAGGTCTCGTGTTCGATTGGAATGACACTGACAGATAATTTGGAATTCCAATCAGAACTTGGCGCCTCCTTGTTTATTCCAGTCTCTTTAGCCAAGAAGATTCATTCATTGGTTCAGATCTGAACACTGCACAGTGGGCCAGGAGACGAAATTAGCAAGACAAAACCTCTAGCGCTGGGCGGCTTTAGAGGGGGGGGGGGGTGGGCGGTGGGGGGGGAAAAAAAAGCGGGGGGGGGGGGGCGCGTTCGTTTGGACTTTTGGGGGGGGGGGGGGGGGGGGGGAGATAAAAAGGAGGAGGTGTTGTTTTTTTTTTTTGGTTGGGGGGTGGGGGTTGGGGGGGGGGCGGGGGAAGTTGAAAAATATCATGAATTTCAAAATTAATTTTCTCAAAAAATTGCAAGTTGTTGCAAAAAATTACTCATGTTTTCAGAAAGTACCATATGTGACCTTTCAATTCTGAAATTATACCCGATACCTATTTTGATATATTTGAGATATCGTATTTTAAACTTTTGATGATTTTAGCCCGAACTCAATGCTATAATTGATTTCTTTTTGCGTATACATACATATGCATTCCATTGTACAAAATCTGATATGTTTTCATGTCAACATGTCAAATGGAATTATTTTTTTCACCCTCGAATATCTTTATTTTTAATCTGTAAAAGATAGTGTGCTATAAAAGTCAATTGAAAATAAGTATTCCTCTGCACTTGTATTCGTGTGTCGACGAATACGATTGATCGCTGACACACATACTTGTTTACTTCACTGTCAAAACCAAGGGGTCATCATCGAAGCAAATGTTGAAGCATGAGCCTGTGCACGCTGCCATAATTCTATTGCCTTTTTGATATTACTGTTAGCCGTGTTTTGGTGTTGCCTCACTCATTTCCACGAGAATATTGAAAACGTGCCTCACAGTAATTTTTTCTATGTCCATGAGTGCACGGATGTTGATGAAATATCAAAGCAACCACGACTTTCCCCATTACATTTGAATACGCCTCAAAACTTCAAATCTCAAACGTCAAATGTCATAATAATTGTGTAGTTATCAACCGTTTGGAAGCGCTGGTTTACCCTTTTGGTTCTTTCGGCAGATTACTTCTAGTTTGTGGTTGGTGCCTTCTACAGATCATATGGCTCAAGGTAGGTTATTTTAATTAATCCAGTAGGAATTCATTCAACTAATTTTATTATTAGCGTGCAGTATTCGCGTACGAGAAATAGTAGAATTATTCCTACAGAATCTTCCACTTGGTGATGTGGCATCGTATGTGAAGAAGAAAATAACATGTCCTGATAATAAAATGTTTTCTGATTCCGTTCAAAACTCACTACGTTTGCTACTATCAAATATTGAATCACGATACGCAAAGTGCCACCGCATAAAGAGTTTGTTTTTCCTGAAACATTCAAAATGGCTGGATTCAAACTTTAAAATTTTGAATAATATTCCGAAGAAAAATGTTGGTGGAAGGAAGAAAATATCTTTTGGTGCAGAAACCCCTAGGACCAGGCTCCGTAAAACCAAAGATTTGCGAGAAAAACACACCACAGCAGAATTGGTTTCAGCCACGGTAACGGCATTAAGGACTGATGGATATCGTTCCGTTGCTTGGGTTGTCGAGCACCTATTTGCATTTCCTGAGAAAGCTTCCCGTTTCAAAAAACTTGCTCTATCTGTTGAACCAGAGATGAAACGTTTTACAGTCGACGATGCATTGAGGTTTTTATGTGAAAACGATCTAACAAAACAAACGTACCAAAACATAAGGAACATGACGCTAAAAAAAGGATATGACATTTATCCAGCATACAATGACATCCGCGATAATAAAAGTACTTGTTATCCACGTGGTAAGCACAAATTCATTTAATTATGTTCTTGTCTAAACAGCTTCCAATAGATCGATAATTCTTTCAAGTTTTGGATTTTGTGGTGGTTTTGAGTCGCTTTTTTAATAATTCTAAATTATTTCAAAATTACTTTAACTCTCCAATTGAAAAAAAAAAAAAAAATATTTCCTCAAAAGTTTCGAAATTATTTTTAATAAAACCAAAAATTTTAAAAATTGGAACAATTCCCAATTGATTGGAAGCTGTTTCATGGCGGAATGTGAGCTGTATCAAAGTTTATTTGCAAACTATATTGGGCACGCAAATGATAATAACCTTTACAATAAAGTTTTAAGAGTTTGCATGTTTGAACGTATTTCAGATATTTCCATTCGGCCATCATGTGCAGAAGTTCCTCTTCAAAATCTTGTTGACCATACGGTAGAGCGTCTCTTCATGGCACTGAATAAATATATTGAACCGTACATTCATGAACAGGGAAATTTATGTGTTATTTTAAAATGGGGATTGGATGGTTCAAGCAACCACTCACGGTATAAAATGACATTTTTTGAAGAAGTTGGCGATGATGTTATATCATGTAATGACTCGCATATTTTTTTGATTTGCCTGGTTCCTTTGCGAATATATTTCAACGCAGTCTCCGGCGAACGACAAGAAGTTTGGAGCAACAACAGTCCATCATCCATCAATTTGTGCCGCCCCATCAAAATGGTTTTCAAAAAGAAACTGCTGATCTTATCAAACGAGAAGTGGAGAGTATGATGTTACAAATACAAAATTTGAAAGCAACCACATTGACGATAAATAGGATTTCTGTAGATGTTTCTTCTGAGTTAATTTTGAGTATGGTCGATGGCAAAGTTATTAACAGCTTCACAGGAACAAGTTCCCAGGCGTGCAATCTTTGCGGAGCATCAGGCAAAAAACTCAGTAATCCCATCGAAGCCCAAATATGTGACGATCGCAATAAAATTGAAACCATTCCTGTTTTGCATGCTTACATAAGAAGTATGGAGCTTCTGCTTAATGTTTCGTACAGAATCCCACTCAAAAAATGGCGTATAAATAAAGGAAACGAAACCTTTCTTGAACGGCAACGTGCAATTAGAGAAGAATTTAAGAAGATTGGGCTGATAATAAGTTAACCTTTGCCATCCGGAAGTAACTGCATTTTTCTTCTTTATCGGGAAGTAGATCCCTTTATCTTTATTTTTTCATCAGGTAACACAAATGATGGCAACACTGCTAGAAGATTCTTTCAAGATCCAGAAACAACGGCAAGAATTACAGGACTTGAGGTGGACATCGTTCGTCGAGTCGCTACACTTCTTTGCGCGCTATCATCGAAATTAGAAATCGACGTCAAATCATTCGAAACCTATGCAGAAGAAACTAGAAAGTTATATGTCCATTATTATGATTATTATCCCCTTTTGCCTTCAGTTCACAGGATCTTGGTACATGGATCTGAAATAATAAGTCATTGCGAAATTCCTATTGGACTATTGTCGGAAGAAGCACAAGAGCGTCGGAACAAATCGATCAGAAAATTTCGGGAGCACCATTCTCGACAATTCAGTCGCCTGGCGAACATCGAAGATGTATTTAGAAGACTTTTGCTAACCTCTGACCCCGTGATGACACTCACAAAACAGTTTCCTCAAACCGATAAAAATCAATTTCCAGAATCCGTACAAAACCTGTTGAAATAATAGTAAATATAAAATAAAAAATAGTTGCTAGATCAAAAATATTAATTATAATTAATCCAGATATCTCAAATATATCAAAATATGTATCGGGCAGAATTGAAAGGTCACATATGGTACTTCCTGAAACATGAGTAATTTTTTGCAACAACTTGCAATTTTTTGAGAAAATTAATTTTGAAATTCATGATATTTTTCAAAGTTTTGGCTAATATTTCGCTTGTTATGTCCCAAAACTATACGAACTCTTCCAAAACATACGCGAATGATAAGGTTCAACACATAAACGGTATCAAAAATAATATATTTGACGAAAAAAATAAAAATTAGTAGAAAAAACGCCAAATTTAGTTAAATTTTTAAAAAAAAATACTAGTTTTTTTTTGGTTGCCAAAAAATTTGGTTTTTTCCAGACAATTTTCTTATTTTTTTTTGTTCTACATATTTGTGTTGTAGCAAACAACACGCAGGAAGAAGAAAAAATAAATTTCGTAGCGCCGGCCCGCCCGGCGGGTGAAGTTAGAATTATTTTTTATTTTTATTGTGAGGTAGAGATAAAAAATAAACAACACTCCAACAATCATCTTATTAACATGATTAATGCGATGGGCGGTGGGTTTTTCTTTTTACTTGCTCTTCTGGCCCAGTGTGCACTGTGGGGGCAAGAACGGAAGAAAGCCTTTTGTTTTTACGAAACTTTGTTTTTATTCGTTAGTAAGCTGGTACAAGAAAAAAAATCCTTTCGGTTAAGCTTTTACTAACGAAACCTTCGAATTCACACGAAGTCATTGCTGTCGTAATGCTATATTTTTTTGCAAAAGAAAATCACCTTCATTTCGTCACGTTCCCTCTGCCATATTTAACCTTTCCTAAAATATGCCGGTCTTGAAGCACATCTTCTGCCTTTCGTCACGAACTGTTTTTTCGACTATTAATCAGATTAACCTTGCTCAGCGATCCTACGGTAGCGATTTTACAGTTCGATCTTTAACTGTCAGTTCTTCCATTCCAATAGGTTCTCATAGCTCACATTTAATTACAAACTAGATATTCTTATTTCCTGGATTTTAGAAACTGCATATTGACCGACCATACGGAATATCGATTAAAGGTTTTAACAGCGAGAAAACACACTTTCCCCTCTATTTTGATTATTACCGCCAATCCCTTATGCATTTCGCCAACTTGACCCAGATATCAAAACTGGACCGAAAACTGCAGTTGATTTCTACCAAATCTACCGTATCTCCACAACTTCACATTACCTATATGTTCTACTTTCGGTTAAACGAATGGAAGCCCCCGAAACGTGCCGCTACCTTCCGTTCCAGTTCTTTCCAATATCGCCGTACACAAAACAAACCCGTCCAACTCCACTTGCATTCGACTCTTCGAATCCCATTATCCGTATCAATTTCCCCCGAACGAAAAGTTCCTGTGTTTGTAAACACATCTGAAAAAAAATTCTTACCCTTCCACTTCCCCGAGACGTTCGCCCAGACTCGGTTCTAATCCGCTTGATTACGCATTTTTTTTCCAACCACCACTCACCCGAGCGCGCTTCCCGGATATCGATTATTTCAACCGGGTACGCAGATGGACCGCCGCCAGCCAGTAGCATAACCCTAACAGTATTCTGGACCGCAGCTCGAGCTCGGCGGCAGCACAATGCTCCGCGAAATCGAGCCAATATGGAAATCAGAGGCATTCGGCAGGGTAGATTTGAATTCTACTTGGTACCCATTGGCTTCTGATTCTCTTTCTTCGCAGCCTCGCAGTCGATGGGTGCCAATTATCGCACAGCGCGAGTTATGATTATTATCTTACTGTATTAGGTAGCTCATTTGGAATTGATGTAGATCTTTCTTTTTTTTTGGGAAGATTCTGGTTTTTATCATGGTTGCTGGGATGAGTTTATAATTATAGTCGATTGTTGATGAATTCATTGCCAAATATGATTCAGTTCGTACTTTTTTTATTTTCAGGAATGGGAATTTTTGGGATGTTGTAATCAATACCGCGTGAGGTCGTGGAAGTTTTCTTGCGGTTGATATACATGCGTAATTTGACATCAAGAGGAATTCTCAATGTATACTATAGTACTCTGAATTATCCAATATTAAACTGGAATATTCAATCCCAATATTTTAACTTAATTCAGGTTTACACGATTTTCATATTGCTTCTTATTCTACAATGTAGTTTCCTTTTATTTAAACCCGTCGGAGCAAAAGATAAACTAAAGCAAAAAAGAATCATCAGAAATATAATGACTGATACAATTTTGAAAACTCCGCTCCACAAATGCTTCGCAAAGATTGAACATATTGAATTATTAGGAGAAATACAAAATCTGTGTTTGGATTGCTCTATCGGTTCATCATATAAACCTATTTTGAAAATATTTCCATTTGCTGATCAACAATCTAAAACTTTACTGAAAACCCTTCGAATAAATGTGAGGATCAAAAGTCGTTTACCTTTGAAGTCGATTTAAAAATAGCAAGACCAGAAAAATGCTGTTGAAAATTTATTTCTCAGTAGGCTGTTATGGATGAGACAACCTAGTTTTGGTATTTCAACGATATTTTCTGAACAAAACATGGTACTTTCAGTGCCCAGTGCAAACTATCGGTGATGAACAATAGATGCCAATAGATCTAGGTTTTTTTTTTCATTAGGGCGAATCTAACATTGAGAGACTCTCTTTGACTACTTTCTCTTTCATTCATATTCCAATCACCTTAACGTTATTCATTCTACTATTTGTAGAGTATGCTAGCCAGCACTGTTGTGTTTCGATCTGTACTAAAGAATCCCTCGAATGTTTTATAATGGCGCTGTAATAAATGAAAGAGAGTGAGCCCGGAGACAACCTCTCAACCCTTTTTCGATAAATGCAATTGATATCAAATCAACCGGTGTGAGAGGCAAGCACGCTTACCGCTTCTCCACTGGATTGTAGAAATTGTCCAGGTTTTCGACTAAACGATCCCAGGTAACGCAAAAGTGAGGTTAAGCGTCGTAGATGGCACTCTTGAAAAATTATTTTTCGAGCTGTTTAAGCAAAGTAATTGGTGATAAAAATAGCAGAAAATCGTCGATAATGACGTTACTTTAGGAAATAGCCACAAAGTTAGTATCAATCGTAAGTATCAATTTCAGTTTTAGATACTACGATGTTTAACCTCACTTTAGCTTTACTTGAATTCCTCCATTGTGATTAGAAAACTAAACTCTACTTATTAAATCGTAAAATTGTGTTTTGAAAAAGTGTTCTAAGAAAAAAAAAAAGTGAAGTGAAGTATATTGTGAACTTTGAACGATTTCTACAAGAAGCTTTAAAGGAATTGAAGCCAATTGTTACGACGGCTTTCAACTTGATGAGATAGGAAAACAGGAACAATGCTGCTAGGGACAGTGTTGGTCACCCATGCTATGCTGCGTTATGCTATGCTATGTTACACTTCAGTGGTCATATGCATATGCATATAAGTTAAGATGTCAACACTGAATGTAACAATTTGCCTTAAAAAGTGTGTCGATCAAAATTTGGTCGACTTAAACTTGACTTCAGTTATCAAACTGTCGTCGAAGGAAGAGAAGCAACGCATCAAAATTTTGCACGTGCATGGCGAAAATCCAAACTACTCGCGCCAAGTTGGCGAAATTGTTGAATGTGGCTAAATCAACTGTTACCAACGTATTAAAAGTGTTCGGTGAACGTTTGTCGACAGCCAGGAAAGCTGGATCGGGGGGAAATCGAAAGCCGGAGGCCACAGCGACGACAAAATGAGTTGCCCGCTGTTTCGAGCGGAACCCCAGCCTCTCCGTCCGAGATGTTAAGAAAGTGGTGACTCCAAATCGCGACGATAAACAAAACACGTCGGCCACAGCACGATCGCGAAAGTTGTACACGATGATGCGGACGAAGTTTGATTGCGTGGGGATGATGAAACTTACGTCAAGGCAGACTTTAAACAGCTTCCTAGACAGGAATTTTATACGGCAACCGGACGGGGAAAGGTGGCAGATATTTGCAAGCACATTAAACTGTCAAAGTTCGCGAAGAAATATCTGGTGTGGCAGACCATCTGTACCTTTGGCTTGAAGAGCAACGTTTACATTGCGACCGCAACCGTCAACCAGGAAATTTATCTGAGCGAGTGCCTACAAAAACGTCTACTGCCTTTCCTGAAGCGACACAATTGTTCCGTTCTATTTTGGCCGGATTTGGCAGCTTGCCATTACGGAAAAAAGCCATGGAGTGGTATGCCGCCAACAACGTTCAAGTGGTGCCCAAGGACAAGAACCCTCCCAACACGCCAGAGCTCCGCCCAATCGAACAATATTGGGCAACGGTCAAGCGGAACCTTAAGAAGACTCAAAAAGCTGTTGTGAGCGAGAAACAGTTCAAGGCAAACTGGCGTTCTGCGGCGGATAAAGTGGACAAGGAGACTGTACAACATCTTATGGCAGGTATTAAACGAAAGACCCGGCAATTCGCATTCAATAAAAAGGAAGCTTAGCTGGATATTTCTCCTGTATTCTGTATTAACTGAACTTGAAAAATAAAAAGAATTTGACTTATTAATAAAAACTTTGATCGACTCACACACATTACTATTTGACCAAATTTTGATCGGAACACCCTTTAGTAGAATATTCACCGTCATGGAAAAATCCCATGGAAACAGTCCTCTGGATATTGTAAGAATATTTTACGTTGTTCGAATGTTCTGCGTGTAATTTATGTACTATGCATATACATATCGATTCCGTCTGATCCTGAAAGATGAATGCATTACTTCATACTACATCAACTTTTCTTCCAACGGGCAGCATTTTCCCGGATTCCTACTCCATGGAAAGTACTCGTTAGTTTTCTTTCAACTGCAGAGCAATTCTACAGTTGTCTAGATCGTTTGATGAGCATTGTTCATTGCACATCTTGGACATTGATTTTTGATGAATAAACCTTGGACAATCGTAGAACATACAAAGTCCACATTGATCGGGTTAGCGATTTTGAGTTTTTGAGACTTCTGTGCATCACGCATTTTTCGACAGCACATTGAGACCCTTTTTAAAATTAAGCAACATTGCTTGGCAGTTAAAAATTTACAAAATGGTTGAAGGAAATCATAAAAATATTTTATCGCAAGATATATCTGAGTTTATCCAAAAAAGTTATTATTTTATACTAAGTGATGTCTGATTGATGGTGGCAAAGTCCGTTTTGCTATCATATAGGCGTTGAAAACAGTTATTCTTCTGCTGTGGAAGTCTCGCCACAGTCGTGCCAGTTATTTGAGAAATTGGAGAAACATGTCAACGATCAAAGGAAAGAATCTGGACTACCGTCAACGTTGGCATACGGAGAACACACAGCATCGAATTCCGAGGACATTTGCGAACTTTTCAATGTAAAATTCGAGGGCGCGTTCTGCTCCGAGATATTGCGCAGCGAGTAATGTGCCGCTATCTAGTGATCCGTCAAATACCATCAATATTGATGATTCAATGATCCGTTCAGCTATTTCTAAAATGATCCAGATGGTATCTCTGCAGCTGTTTTCAAAAAGTGCTGTGCTGGCACCTCTGCGTCGCTTGTTCCTACTCTCTCTAGCAACTGGAACATTTCCCTCGCTCTGGAAATCGGCCTACATGTTTCCAGTTTTCAAAAAAGGCGACAAGCACAACGCTGACAATTACAGAGGAATATCTGCCTTGAATGCTGTAGCGAAGCTCCTGGAGTTGGATCCTGCTAAGGTCCTCAAAATTCCGGCTTATGCGTCAGGCGAAAGTCGTCTGCCAAGAATTCCCAATTTATTTGCCCGACTAGCTGTTTTCGCAACCTAGCAGAATCCACCTCCAAAGTTTCCCAACCATTCAAATACCTGATCCCAAATATTCCAAGTCCGAATTTCCCCCAAATTACTAATCCTAGTTGTCTTTCAACTTCCCTAATTAGTGTTTTATTACGGTGCAATAGACGAATTTATTAAAGTCAAGTTTTAAAACTCTCTTTAAGGAGTCAAACGAAAGCTAAAATTTTGCTAGTACTTTTCCAGTTTCATTTTAATTTTTGTTTTTTTGTTAATTTTTTTACAATTCCCTAATCTATCTCCTGAGTGTGTAGGTGTGTGTGACCTTCGTGAGTCGTCCTGTTTTCTATTGTAGTTACCTGGTCGACCTCGGTTTCCGTAAGTAACTGGTTACGATCGATGACCAACGATCTCGCTCGTTTGGAACACGAGTACGATGACCCCGACTGTCGTGGCTCTAGGGATCGAGCCAGTAGGTTGACCGATCGGGAAACCGTAGCGATTGCGATGGCGCGCTCTGCTAGAGTTTTTGGGCACTGGGTACACCACGTGGATCGCACCGTGTCCGAACCGTGTACCGCGTGTGGGGGGGGGGGCGGGGGGGGGGGGAAAGGGGGGGGGGGTTTTTGGGGGATTTTTGGGGCCACAGGGGCGGGGGTTTTCAACATATTGTTTGGTTTGTGGGGGGGGAAAAAAAAAGGGGGGTGGGGTAAACACAAGCTTGTGCTGTTTTTTTTTTTTTAGGAAGAAAAAAGAAAAAGTTGACCCGGGGGGTTAAATGTGATTGTGGGGCGAGGTGGGGGTGTTTTTGGGGGACACTCAGTACCAAAAAAAAACCGAGCAAAATTTTTGTTCCAAAAAATGCCATGTTCAACCTTCTGTTACTTTGTCAATTATCAATATTTTTGGCTGAAAATTTGACAAAATTATAACCAATGTATAGACCTTATGTGACCAAAATTTCATGTTGATAAGATTTATAAATTTGAAGTTTTCATAACATATGTGTAAAAAGTCGTTTTTGGACATACCAATTTCAAAAATCCGTATTTCTGTGAAAAATTTAGGTAACATACTCAAAATGTCATCATAGCCTAAAAAAATAAACAAAATGATGTGGACAAAATTTAAACTGTTTTCATCAAATGGTATGGACTACAGCTGGCGTCAAAGTTGACGCACCAACATGAGTATTTCCATTTTTCACCCGATATTGACCATGCTGAAATATCGGTGCAAAAAAAAGCCGAGGCGAATTCATATTATTAATAAACATGATTTGTTACGCGTGAAATATACCAAATAACTAGTGTAACCCACGAAGAACTAAATAAATATGGCATACAGTATGAATTGGTTTGTGAAAACTACGTATACAGTATTATACAGTATTATTAGGAGAATTCGTCTCGGCTTTTTTTTGCACCGATATTTCAGCATGGTCAATATCGGGTGAAAAATGGAAATACTCATGTTGGTGCGTCAACTTTGACGGCAGCTGTAGTCCAAACCACTTTATGGAAACAGTTCAAATTTTGTCCACATTGTTTTCTATATTTTTTTAGGCTATGGAAATTTTTTTAATATGCTACCTAAATTTTTCACAGAAATACGGATTTTTGAAATTGGTATGACCAAAAACAACTTTTTTCACATATGTTATGAAAACTTCAAATTTATAAATTTTAGCAACATGAAACTTTGGGCACATAAGATCTATACATTGTTAATAGTGTTGTCAAAATTTCAACTAAAAATATTGATAATTGACAAAGTTACAGAAGGTTGAACATTTTTGGAAGCAAAATTTTGCCCGGCTTTTTTTTTTTGCTACTGAGTGTACGTATAAGGAACATATTAGCTACATTGTTTCCAAAGCAAACCGCAGTTTGGGATTTATCATGAGAATGGAAAGGATTAGGGATGTTTTGTAATGGGTGGGGGGGGGGGGGGGTGTGGAGAACCCTCACTATCTTAATGGCGTTGATAGAATCGAGGCGGTGCAGCGAAGGTTTGTGCGATTTGCTATCCGTCGTCTACCATGGAATTATCCACGTGAGCTGCCTAGATATTTACACCGCATGCAACTTATTGGCCTGGGCACACTAGAAGTAAGGAGAGATCTATCACGCGTCATGTTGGTTCCCGATCTTTTCAAGGCAAAAATTGACCGACCGA
The DNA here is from genome assembly GCA_024533555.2 of Aedes koreicus. NCBI lineage: Eukaryota > Metazoa > Arthropoda > Insecta > Diptera > Culicidae > Aedes > Aedes koreicus. Next base: position 11,989 of record JAHHFK020001028.1, read on the forward strand.
TGCTGCTTAATCAAATCAACATTCATGTTCGTTCTCGTGCACTTCGCAACAACATCTTTCTTCGAACACCATTTCGTCGAACAAAGTATGGCGCCAACGGAGCTCTTGTTGGTAAACAACGTGAATTCAATCGAGTGTCATCTGGGCTTGACTTTCACCTGCCTCGCCAAAGAAAGTAAGTTTTTGAATATTCTTAGGAACTATCATTAGGACCACATTGTGTCTGTTGATAATAACAAATAAATAAATTACACCTGGATTTTTTTTTTTTTGAATTAGTGTTGGCCCTTTTTCATTACCGGTCAAACATAACTTCAATAAAAGGCTAATTACTATCATGTTGGATTCCGAGAAAAGCAACCGAGAAGGTAGAAAAGTTTTGAAGAGTTAAGCTCTCTTAAAGAGCATTTCGTAGGCGGAAGATAAGCAAGATTTGAAATATCTACCGGGAAAACTCAGATCGTTGTATAAAGAATGTGTTTTAGGAATAATTATTAGTTCTAGTATTACCAGCAAACAATTTAAGTTGATTGAAAACAGACAGAAATTACGTGTCTTCCAGACTATACATCGAACCCATCAAGACTTAGTCTGGGACTAATTTTCCTTTAGTACGAAGACCTGATAAGAAATTTTGAGTTTTAAAAAATCTCACCGGTCACCGTCAGAGCAAAAAGTAATGCACAGAATTTGATGAATTTTTCTCTATAAATTGTTGTTCTTTAGTAAAATGATTTTCTACTTATGACAAAACGGACTAAAAAACCGTGATCAATTTATTCATCTTTTCAATTTCTATTCACAAAAAGAAGTTACTAATTTATTTTCGATGCCGTTTGTGATTTCCGGGATCAGTGGATAATTAAACCCTCATTACTTGATATTTTTTCACTCAAATATAATATATATATCTCTTTTTTTATCATAATAAGAAACAACTTTTCGAAAATATGTTTCGTTGAACTGGCAGTTCTTGAGAGATAAAATTCTGAAATAATTGAGTTCAAAGTTCACCGCACTGCTTTCGAGAGTGTTCAAGAGGATAGCGCGCTATATCTTTCTTGTTATTTGAGTTCTAGTACTCCAGTCTTACGATTGGTTCCACGTATGAAGACGGACTTTCTCCAGCATCAATGAAAAAAGTCATCGAACCAATCATTACAGCGGAGGAGTTGTTCCATTAATTGCATAATTGAGAAATCCACAGAGCACATTGAATCTGTTTTGCAAGGCAGGTTGTTTTTTAAAAGGAACGATGTTGTAGGTAGAAGCTTTTCATTCTTACTGTACGAAGGTTGCCAGATGTTGCAGATCCGGTAATTGCGCGCGCGGGTAATATGATAATATGCAGCACCACACATGTGTGATGATCTTGAAGCAAGCAAAAAGGCAGCCAAGAGGCGCAATCGGTCTCGAGTGGTGTTGTGGGATTCTGTTTTATGCGGGGGTTCTTCGAATTCCTAATCCGTAAAAAGCACGTATCTGTTCGGTTCAACCCATGTCAAGTCAAACTCTACTCAGCATACTACACGTCTTGACCTGGCATCGACAGGGCTTCCTCCTCATTGCACTTTTTCAGGCATGTTCAAGTTTTGTCTTTGTCGTAATCCTTGGACTTTTTTGGCATCCATACACTCTGCTAATTATTCAACCCTTTCTTGCCTACGGTCGCTATTGTTTAACGCACGTAGCCCTCAACCAAAATCCACGTTGGCATGAAGCCCGGTATGAGATGAGATATTCTTTAAAAAGGTTCATTTTAATAACGACAATCCCGCGCTCTGGATATCACTTAGTTAACCGTTCATTCTACCTCACTTTATATTGTGGCAAAGGCTTATCATATAATCCGGTTTTCGGGCGAATTGTGTCACTGGGTTTCTTTTCCGGCGAAAAACACGAATCACTACCGACTGAAAAAATACAATCTTCTGTCCACTCGCTTTCAAGGTCAGCGGTTTATACGATGCTGTTCACAATTTTACTGAACGTCTCAACATGGAGGAGTCCGTTATATTATACCTGGCACACACTTCTCCGAATAAAATAATCGAAAACCACTGGTTTCCTGTTGTCCTCCACTTGTGTGCATATCTGACGCCAGTTCACGCGGTTATTATCGTCGACGACCGAAATGACAATTTTCATATTCACGCTGTACGTCTATCTATAATAACAACAGCACTGATTGGATGTGTTCTTTTCGTTTACGCTTTGTTTATGGTTATAGGTAGGTTATATCGTTTATTTTTTTGTGATTTGTGCTTCCCAGCCCGATACACTTATTTGGTTGTCTTCGTTTTCCTTCTTTTTTCGGGGTAATCGAGATACGGGAGCGGATTGTTGCTAGGGGTGTCGACGTATCGGGATAATAGATGATATGACTTTATCAGAATGAAGCCACTAAATTGTTTTTCCGAAACGTTGGGTTGAACCTCTTTCTTGTTCTAACTGGTTTTGACGCTCTTTTGAACAAGCTTTCGCCTGCTCTCAACTTGACATCTAGAAGCATTCTTACAGTCATCAGTTAAAAGCTTTCTTTGTCAACACCAATGCATGAATTCGTATATTGTGAATGCCTTGGGAAGTCGAGAAAATTTCCAAAGATTCGCTCGACCGGACTGGGAATTGAACCCGCCGCCTCCGGCTTGGTAAGCCGTGCTCTTATTGACTGAGCTATCTGAGGGTCAAACCTTGAAAAGGTCAATTACTGTTATGAAATCTTAGGGCAAACTAAGTCACTTACCATTTTGTGACTTCCTTATGGGCTGGAGCTTGTGGGAAATATGATATAGGGTAGTTGTTCCTATATTAATCTCATCAATCGTAATTCATCCTACTCGACTTGATGATTGACGCACGAGCGGAACAGTTTGTAATGCCGATCTTTGCTTTTAAACGTTACCACACATTTTGAAAACAAACCAAACTATTTACCCTCCTTCTGGATGAATATAGGAACATGAGATTAATGACTGTTCCAGAAAGTATAAGTACATCTTATTTTAACGGTCACTTTGAATATAATGAAATATTTCAACATGTTTTGGCTGCGTCCTTTTTTTTTGCACATTTCTGAATGACATAGCATCAAAAAATGCTCAGTTTTGTGTTACCTATCAAAATGCGCGGTCTTACTCCGGAACAACGAAAAAGTATCGTGCACAAATGGTGCACTGTGAGCGGACTCTCCTCGAGAAAATTGGCCAAGGAAGAGGGTGTAAGCGTCGGAGCGGTACGATCTGCGATTCGAAAATATAGAGAACAGTGTACGTTTGAAGATGCGCCGAAGAGTGGTCGGAAATCCGGTCCTGTTAGTCCGGATATCGATAAAAAGATCAGGGATGCCTACAACCGAAAACCAGCGACTGCCGTTCGGGATGTTGCGAAAAAACTAAGGACCTCGTCGAGTAACGTCATGCGTGCCAAAGAAAGACTTGGGCTAAAAACATACCGGAAGCAGAAAAAACCCAAAAGGAACCCAAAACAGGCCGCGTCCGTGAAACCACGGGCCCGCAAACTCTACGATTCGTTATTGTGTAGAAATTCTGGGTGTATAATAATGGACGATGAAACGTATGTGAAACTAGATTACAAAACGCTTCCCGGACCACAATTCTATACTGTAAGCGAAGACAAAGACATCCCCAAAACGGAGAAGGCATTTTTTACCGAAAAATTCGGTAAGGAGGTTATGGTTTGGCAGGCAATATGCGAGTGTGGTAAAACATCTAGTCCGTACATCCCAACGGAGACGATGAACACTCAGAAATACGTTAAGGAATGTCTCCAGAAGCGATTATTGTCGATGATCAGGCAGCACGAAGGTCAAGTAGTGTTTTGGCCTGATTTGGCGCCATGTCATTTCGCAAAGGACACTTTAGAATGGTACAAAATTTAAAATGTAAGTTTCGTGCCGAAAGACATGAATCTGCCGAACTGCCCGGAGGCACGGCCAATCGAGACTTTTTGGGCTTTAACCAAAGCAAAGCTTCGAAAATTCATAAAACCAGCGGACGACATCCAAAAATTTAAAAAAAGATTGGCCAAAAGTGGTCAAAATGGTGGGAAGTACCACTGTGCAGAAGCTAATGGGACATGTTTGAGGAAAAGTTAGGAGTCTTGGCTATGATTAAATATTTTGAATAAACGAGAGTAAAATATCATATAAAACACAAATACAAATATGATTTGCCAAATAAAATTATTAAAACTAAAAAAAAACATGACTTTTTTGTTATTTTGAAATTGTTCTTATACTTTCTGGAACAGTCTATAATATGGGAATAGTTACCCAAATATTAAATTTGGTATGAGTATAATTTTGAAGTCAATGAAATTTTGCTTTTGAAAACTCAAGCAATGTTAAAACAACTTTCAAGTAAGCTGTTTCCTAAATGTTTCAAATAGTGTTTCAATAGCAGTTAGAGATTGAAAACATTGACCAGAATTTTCAATGACATTTTCAACTATTCAACGTTTTTAAAACGAGCAACAACAACATAGCTGAGAACATTCCCTCGTAGAATATTTTGTATTCCTACCCACTATTTACAGAGCCCTTTGTACGAATTCAACCCAAAAACATAAACATTATTAACAATTTAATGTTAATTAAAAAATCTACACATGGTTTCGCAAGAATTCAAAGATGTATTTTTTAGTTCAGAGAAAATATAGGGTAACGGGATGTAATTTCAGCCTACCTGCTCCATTCGGCCAATGACCATATAATATGTCAAAAATTCAGCGAAAATCGGCAGTCAGTTGACCTATTTATTCTTAAGCTGAGCTAAGACTTTATTCGTAAGTTTAAAGTTATACACATGAGTGAGATTTTCGTTTTCCTTAATTTTTTAGTCACCATGGCTGCACTGGTTAATCTGAATACATTAACTTCACGGTTTTTAAATGACCTAAATTTTACTATATGAGCCGATATACCTAGTTTTCCATTCTAACTACTGTGCTCGAAAAAAATGAGACACGATTATCAGCTTGTAACTGTTTAGCGTGTGGGTAAATATTGATGAAATTTTGACTGAAACTAAAAGTGTAGTGTTTACGTTGGCAAAATTTCATCACAATCTATCAAGAGGTTATCGAGATGGCATCGGAACAAGAGCAAAATATAAGCGACTTCGTGGAAAATCCGACTGCCTCCCACGGATGCATCGGAACAGCACCTGGGATTCCATCATTCTCGGTGCACGGTATCTCGGGTGGTGAAGTAATTCAAGGAGACCCAGAGGCAGCTACAGAAAACCGAAGACACCGGATCAGCTGTCTGAAGGCAAGGAAGACGTGTTGAATCTGCTAAAGCGTCGGCCGAATTTTTCGATCCGCGATGTGACGAAGAAGGCGAAGGTTTCGATCTGGTTTATCGAAAAAACGTTGAAAAGTGCCGGTCTCCACGTCTACAAGGTCAGGAAGGCACCAAAGCGGAACGACAAACAAAACAAAACGGTTGTCAAAACCCGCGCGAGGAAGCTGTACCGAGTGTGGCGGACAGGACCGAGATGCGTCGTTATGGACGACGAGACCTACATCAAGGCGGACACAAAGCAATTGCCGGGGCAGGAGTTTTACGTTGCCATATCACGGTAGGCCGTTCCTGATGAGGTAAGCAAGATGAAGGTGGACCATTTCGCCAAAAAGTTCTTGGTTTGGCAGGCCATCTGCGGATGTGGAGAGATGAGCCAGCCATACCGAAACGAGTGCCTCCTGAAGCGCTTGGTGCCCTTTTGCGGTCTCACGGAGATATGACGCTATTTTGGCCGGTTTTGGCATCCTGCAATTACGCGGCCGGTGTTAGACTGGTACAGAGATAACAGTGTTGTGTTTGTACCAAAAGACTTCAACCCACCGAACTCGCCGTAACTTCATCCGATTGAAAAATGTTGGGCCATCATAAACGCCAAAGTTCGCAAAACACCTAAAGTATTCGAGAACGAGCTGGCTTTGAAGAAACAGTGGGTAAAAGTATCAAAAGAAGTCAGCCATACTGTTGCCCAAAACCTTATGGGTGGTGTCAAAGGCAAAGTGTGGGTATTCGGTCATAGAAAGGATATTCGGTCATGGTCCAATAAACCAATGAAGTAGAAACTCAACCATGAAATGATGTGAAATTGATCACTGCAGTTACGTTCTTATGGTACTGAACGCGAGAATTGATTAGTATGGTAACCGATGAAAAAGAAGCAGCCAAAAATAGTAACATTCTTTTGAAAAGTTTGGCACTTTACGAAAACACTTAAAAGTTTAATCTTGTCGATTCTATTAGAAAGATAAACATTTAGCGAATTAACGTATACTAAAAAACACCTCCGATGGGTAAACGACGCATAAAAGGGGGAACTCTGCTTTCATTGCCGCTCTACTTGACTCAAAATAGATTCGTTTAAACTCGATTCAATCGGAAGGGAAGTCACACGAACTTGAGTAAATCTTGTTAGGCAAGTCGACAATTCGACAATGATCATTTGAATAAGATCGATGTTGATGATTTGTTGATTTTTTGTTCCTAAGCTGATTTACTCAAATTTGAGTTGAACCCATTTGCAACGAAATTAGAGTGGCCGTTTAGATTGTCAAAAACACGTAAATTCTGCTATGTATTTACGTTCCGTGTGTATATGCGTTAAAGATGTATTTATTATGGTTATAACAAGTGTAAAAAGCTGTCAATAGAAACTTACAAATGTTCAAATTTACATGTGTAGCTTCTTACACAATTTGAAAAAAAAAACGGTTATTATAGATCAGGTTTGTTGTATGCAAGATTTGAAACAATTTCGTTTTTTCTGCCAATATTTAATTTAAATTGAAAGTGGAAGAACGTGGTAGGCTGCGCTTTACAGCTGACGTGAAAATTTTTGTGGCGTGTTTTCGTTTGCTGATTTGCTAAAAAAAGAAAAAGAACCGCAAAATTGAGCATACACTTGAAGGGAAACGATGCTACTGGGTTTGAAGGACGTAATTAATTTATCCAATTTATTTAAAAGTGTTTCAATCATTTATTCATCGAACTAATTAAACGTACAATCAGATTTATTTTAGTACTTTCATATTATTTTTGACTGAAATAAATTGCAAAAATATTCTGTTTGGGGCACCGCAAAATTGAGCATACAGCGTCCCTGTTCTCAGAAAAAAACTTCGCTCGATTGAAAGTTCTAGTAGATTCTCGATAATAACATTAAAGAGAATGTATTGCAGCGGGGTTTATTGTACACAAAAATAGATTCAAAATGCTTGCGCTCTTGAAATGGACTATTGAAGTTGTGATAGAGCTGTCACCTTTCTCCCGGATCAAAGTTTTATGCAGTCACACATACTAAATAAATGGTTCATTATTTGTAGGGAAACTGCCCCCATATTAATCTTTCCTCCCATATTAATTATTCCTATATTTGTCCTACGATGAATAAAACAATTGGGCAGTTGAAGGATCGGTTTCGTTTTCTAATAATGTTTGCTTACGTTAAATAACTACAACAAACATTACTAACTAATCCTGTCACGTGTATATCGTTATATTTCAAGTAGGACTAATTGCAAAGTGATGAGATTAAAATAGGTACATCTTCCCTACATAATTGAGTTCAATTTGTGACCGTGCAACGTCTTGTTCAGTAAGAGCTCAAAATCGATCGCAACTTCTTTTTTCTGTCTCTTTCGGCCATTTATTTAGGCATAGGTATCAAATAGATATATAAAGACTGTCGATCTTTCACTAAACAGGCCCACAAACACAAACACGCAACACATATGTGATTTCTCGCCTATTGGAAATCTCTCATTCAACCAACACGGTCCATTAGTTCCTGCCAGCGCTCTACAGTCCTCTTTGTGTTCAAGTTTGTAGACCTAACATCTTCAGATAACCAGCTGTATATAAGACTAACCAAAGCCATCTAGGTCGGGATGACTGATGGACTCTGGAAGAATTGGCTTGCGGATAAGCATCTCGGATTTATGACGAGCTTTAAAGGATTGACTTTTAATTTTCGACGAACCGCTTAGCGGAATCACCTATGAAGCGCTTTTGAGTAGGTTGAGTTTTTTTTTCAATTCTAACGATTGGCCGTCGGTGAATGTGAATAAGATGTGATTGTTTGGACGAAACTTGGTTGGACGAGCGATTCCAGAATGCGCAGTTGTTTGTTGAAGGTGCTCTGATTGTGGTTTACAAACGTTAGAACAGCTACATCAATCTCATAAAAATGAGCAATAGAGTAGTGGAGCACTGCTTCGACAGTAGACAAATTCCCATCAACTTTCTGCTGTAACTTAGCCGTATTCAACACAAACGACTTGATATTTTAAACAACTAGAGTTATTTCTTAGAGTAAACTAGAATTAACTAGAGTTAATTCCCGTACAGTAATTTCTTACAAAAAGTCTAGTCATTTGAGCAGAATTCGGCTGAGTGAAAGCGGAAAATTCACGGAAAGTGGTCTACTACCGAAATACTGTTCCACTCTGGTACAGATGTGAATTAAAATGTTGATAGCCAGTCGAAAGATCAGCGTTGGAGTCATCTATTTGCCTCCAGACCGATGTGACAGTATAGTTCCATACTGGATCACCTTATCTTCAATTATTCTGTCATCTAAAACATAGCTCTCAATGACTTTACATTGCAGTTTGGAGATAACAATTAACCGCATTTGCTACAATCGGAAGAATTGGATGACGGATTTCTGCAAGTCAAGCCTCAATCTGCTCTTTCAATGACCGGATCTGCGCTAATTAATAGTTTTTTTTTATTCTCTGGCTGCACTCAACTAAATCTAGTTCCGAATAGAAAGTTACGGTTTTCAGACTTAGTTGAAATTTACAGGAAGCCATTGAACAGCTTATGGATCTCGACGCTGACCAGCCAGCATTTCTCAGATGTAAGACTTTCGCCGTGCTTATCATGCTGGAATTTGTGCCGCTATTTCTCAAATTGATTTGAAATCAATCGATGATTCCGATTGCATTGACGATGCTGTGATCTATTTCAACCACGTTATTTCACGATATTTTTGTCAATCATGTTTCTTTATGTTCAAAGCTCAAGTCACAGTGGTCCAATAGTCACCTGCGTCAACTCAAACGTAATAAAGCGAAAACATTACGATATAACTGCAAGAGCCGCTTACAATTAACAGAAGTAGCTTCAAGCTAAGCAGGTATTTTGGTAGATACCATTAACAATTTATCAAAAGGTATCTGATTTTACATATTAAATGACACATTTTTCCTACAGCCTTACATACCAACACATTTTTCCACTATCTCCTGGTGTATTATGTAAGGTTTGAGTTCTTGAACTTAGAGTGGTGACTTGGCGCCATGCTCCCTTATACAACAATAAATAAATAGTATGAAAGTAACGCAATGTAGTTACTACAATCCAAGAAATCTGATACCTTTTTTTTCACCATCAGTTCGATATATTCTCAGACATTCTTATCTTTTCATAGAGCGAGTAATGGCGCTACAGCCATAAGTCGTATGTGGCTAGGACTATACTTAATGCTCAAGTCCCAACCGTTTGAAGAGAAATTGAGGAGATAATGGAGCATCATTTAACCTTTTTAGAATAGATGCTCCCAACGACCATCCTAAAATAAATTTCAGTTCTGTACACCAAACAGGGCATTCTGTTTAACTATTTTCTCTGACTATTCAGTTCCCTTTTCTTTTGATATGTACTGAAGACTACGTGGGTTTACCGTGTCTTTTCAAGGTAGATACTAAATCCTCCCTATCTCCAACGGTTGCTTGGACAATTAAAGAACTGACATCGATTCGGAGCCACGAATCGACATTCTTTCAACTCGAACTACGATGCAAACACAAGTAAATGAAAATGAAACAGATTCTTCTCACAAATAATTTCCTCATATTATCATTTCAGGCAGTTTTTGTAAGGATTGTATCGAAAATAAACTGGCAACGATCAAGATGCGCTCACAATATACGCGTAAGACTATCGGTCTGAGCCTATCTACATTAGACGTGTTCATCTGTCAACAACTTGATCAGATCTTGAAACAATGATCGTTTTCGAGATGCCGAGAATCGAAAAGAGTGTCAAAATTCAAGTGGTGGACATGTGGTTTCGTGAGCAGGATGTCTCAATAAACAAAATAGCGAAACGTTTCGGAATTAATCACGACAGCGTGAAATCTATCATTAACAAGTTCGGGGAACACTACTCGTTCGTTGAGCTGCCACGAATGGAAGAAAGCCAGGTCCAGCTGGCACAAAATTAGATCGGAAGGTAGTCAACCCCATCCTTCGGAACAGATCGATGTCGATTCGTGATGTGGCCAAAAAGGGTTGGTACCTCCGTCGGAATAGTGCAAAGAATCAAGAAACGCAACAAGCTGAAAACTTAAAGGTAGCAGAAAATAGCAAAACAAAAAACCAGTCAATAATCCAGGGCGAAAACCAAGGTCACCGGCAGATATGTGAACATCTCCGCAAAGCCGTTCGAGGTGGAAAAATTTGGCCAGAAGGTTCTCGTATGGCAGGCAATTTGAGTCATCGATTTTCTACACTAAAGGTACGATCAAAGCCGAAGTTTACCATGTATGCTGAAAAGTATGACTCCGTTAAACAAGCAGCATTAGGTCCCTCCTTTGTTTTGGCCTGATTTGGCGTCACCCCATTACGCCAAAACCACAGTAAAATGTATGCAAGAAAATAGCGTAGATTTCAGTTAAGAAAGACATCAATCCTCTCAATTGACCACTGTTTCGTCCAATTGAACACTATTGGGCTATCTTCTCCTTTTATGCTCTATACGAAGACAATGAACAATCGTTGAATATACACACATACACACCCAAACCGATTAGTCCATGACTCTGTCGTCCGTGTTGGGAAACATCCGTTCAGATGCACGTGATAGGTTGATTTTTGTTTTGACGGTGCTTAGCATTCATTAATTTTTCAATAGTTAAATGTTTAAAATCAATTGTTTTCATATTGAAATTGACGCGTAGTGAATGTCTCGATCGATTGGTGCAAACATTTTGGAAACTGATCGTGAAATGACTGAGTTATTGACGTTCAAAATCTAACCATATTTCGTGACGCTCAACATTTTCGCACTCGCAACGCATTGAAAACACAGACGTAGTGCTACGTCACCTTAGTATCGATTTTCGCAATCAAACACTTCCACTATTTTACTCTCGGCATGCTGGATATCCACGTAAACAACAAACGGATGTGAGTTGCAGTAGATTTAGACTTTGTGAAACAACTTTGTGTTTGTTGTTTTTATGTACTGTTTGTCAACGATATTGTATTCATCGATAGTAGTGTGGAAATTTAATAAAAAAAAGCACTGTAAAAATATGGCTTGCTGCTTAAAATTTAGAATCTCTTCATGACTAAAGTGCAACATCTCATATTACTTTTGAAATGAAAAAAATCTTTGCATAAGAATTTTGCAAAACTCTGTAGCTCTTAGTTTTAACTATAAGTTTTTTTTTGTAATACAAAGATTCACAGTTTTTTCTTTTTTCCGTGTTGATTTTACCTTCATAGACGATTAATAGATTCTTCATAGATCTTTAATAAGCAAGATTACCAAACAGTGCTCAGTTATTATTGAATTAAGCCTTACACAAAATAAAAAAAACGGTATTTTTTTTTAAACTTACTCAACTAACATAATAATTAAAACTAATAAAATTGAGATATGCCAAAATCGACACACATTGGAGTTGAAATCAATCTGTATTTTTGGTCTTAAGAGAGTAACATCGGAAAAAGAACAAGTTGATTGTTATGAATCCTATGAATCGATTTTTTAAAGGATGCAAAAGAAATGTCGAATTTTAAAAGTTTCAATTCCAACGAGTCTGTGGAAGCCAATGCAAATCTTTGAAGAACCGACCAATGATTTGAATCCACACAAATGCGTTGTATTTCCAGCATGAAGTTTAGCATTGCAAATGAATGTTGTTCGACTATTGTTTGACTCCAAATCCCTCGATATCTAGATATCATTCTTCTTCTATCAATGCCATAATTGATCTTCTTATAGTTCATAATGCAATAGGTGGCTAAAAAGCACAATCATCTACTCAACCTGCTTGCAAATCTTTGAATGATAAATTAGCCAACAAATAACACGATTACTCAAGACCACCGAAGTCAAACTTGAAACTCCATGAAACCGAAAATTAAAAATAATGACCATTCCTAGCGCGCCATCCATTCTGCACAGAGCGGTTGCAATAATTGTCACATCGTTACAAATTAGTTATTGAAGACACACAGCTCCCACAAAAAAAAAAGAACTCCCCGTCCGGTTTACCGGTGACTATTCTTCTCATTCATCCTTGCCGCTAGACCCGGTGTGATCGCTCGTTCGTTTGTCCACCATGGTCCATTCCATCCATGATTGAGCAATTGACAGTAGAGATAAATTCGCACGAAAAATAAATTAAAACTGCAGCAATAAATTAACGACGTCTTTGGCGCAATGGCGCGTTATTTTGACACTTTCCGCCCCTCTGTATCTCCTCCTCACTCTGCGGTATCACAATTATTATTTACAATAAATCACACAAAAACACCGTGCGGAGAAGCACAATGGCCTCCACCGTCATCACCACTATCCGAATAGCGTTGTTGGTATCACTCTTCATCCGAGATAAGAGAAGACCGAGAGGAGCAAAATATTATCTATCTTCATCTAACTCGACGAATCCTCTGTACGTCGTGGACTCTATCTTGGGATCTTACATTTTCGCACTTGCTTCGTCGGCCATTTCCGACCGAAACTGATATAATCTTCCAAACCCCGGAGTGGGTGTCCTTCTACTTTCACACACAAACACACACACTCACACGAGTTTCCTTATCAGCGGGGACTAATTCGCGCGCGCTCACCGATTTAGTCGCTCGTCGCGCAAAACTATGCACCAAACTAAGCAAACACGTCGCCGACTCGAGTAGAAGGTATATCAGATGGAGCGTGCGCGCGTGTTCTCTTCAGCACGGATCGGGTGGAACTAAAAACACGCCCGAGAGCGATAGCCAACAGGCGAAAAACGGCAAGAACGTTTCGTTTCGTTTCAGTTTTTGCTGTTAGCTGTTTTTTTTTACATTTTCGCTGCGCCGCACCGGAGAGGCTTACATAACAGAACACTGTGCAGCAGGCCTATAATCCAATTTTTCCCGTCTTTCAGCGGCTTTGGATGGATCGAAACACTGTGGGAGATGCGGGATTCTCTCCTGGCTCTGGTGAGTGCTGTGCGCTACTCTAAAAGAAGCCGTGACTCCGTTTCGATCTGGATGATGGAGAAAAAAGCGTGTGAGGCATTGGAGCAAAAAAGGGCGTCGGGATTGGGGGTGGGGAAAAATTGTTTCTGCGGTTTGGAAAGGGAAGGAGGAAAGGGGTGGTGGGTGGGTGGGGTGGGGGGGGGGGGGAAGTGATATTTTTTTTGTTTTTTTTGTTTCCTATATTATTATGTTGGGGGGGGGGGGGGGGGGGGGGGGGGTGGGGGGGGGGGGGGGGAGGGGGGGGGGGGGGAGGAGGTGTTGGTTGTTGGTTTTGTTAGGGGAAAGAGATTATTTTTTGTTGTTGTTGTGTGTTTTTTTAATTTTTTGGGGGGGGGGGGGAGACGTGAAAAAATTCTCTTGTCATTTTTGCTCCGTTTTGATTTTATTTTTATTTGTATTTTTTTTTTAAATTTCGGTCGTGGAGTGCTCTCCGGAGTGTGCTTCCATTGATTGTTACGGGAGTGGGAGTGCCAACCTACCACCATCATACTTTGTGCGTTGCCCCAACGGGGTCCTTGCTACGACTGTGTGTGCCTTGCTCAATGCCCTGCCATGTGGATCAATCGTTTCTATGAAATCTTGCATGTGAAGTTTTTCGACAATGTTTCGACGTAATTATCAACTGGACTTAATTCTGTGCTTCTAGTCGGATTATGAAGAAATTGTGCGATTAAACGATACCCGTGTCTTCAGTCTCCAGCTGGAGGTTATACGCATTGCTCGATACTAGTTGCCTGATCGGGCTGTTTGGATAGGAAACGTACTTAAATGGAATTCAGCTAAGTACTTTTTACTTTTTATATTTTTGATATCAGTAGAGTTTAAGCTCCCGTAACGTTTGTTGATCAGCGGGGGAAATTCCTTTAATCGTACATAAATTTTTTGACCGTTTGGTTCAATCTAAAGGTATTCACAAACCATGAATATGTGAATGTGTGAGTGTAAGTGTGTGTTTGCGTGTGTGTGCATGTGTGCGAGAGAGTGTGTGCCTGTATGAGTATATGTGTATGAGCGTATGACTCTGTGTCGGCGCGTCCTTCTTCTCTTTTCAGAAAGCGAGTAATGGCGCTATAACCATAAGCCATAAAAGGCTAGGATAAGAGTTAGTGCTCATGTCCCAACCGACAGTCAAGCTCTCCCGCAAGAAAAGGCGCTACACCCTTGGATTTGGGGCTTGGATACAAGTAGGAAACGCCTGTGTGGACAACAAAGGAGTGCATTAACTTTCTTAGCTTCGTCACTCCCAACGACCAATATACATATAAATATATACATATGCTTTCTCGCCAAGGAAACCCTCCCGCACAATCCCATCCAACTTCCAACTCCAGATGTCTATGAAGGTAGCATGAGTTCTCAGCATCTTCTTAAGTAGACATCTAATCAACACTTCCCTCCCATCCCTTGCTGATCATAAGGACCTGGCCAGGTGTTGTGCAAAGAGATTGATGGATGAAGAGCCTGTCACACCCAAGGCAGCTCTTCTGGCGCTCCCATCGTTTCTACCACAGCCAACCCAGGATTGTGTATGGTCGGAAAATGCTATGCTATGCTATGCTATCTTCTCTATTCTGTTTAAGTGTGATATTTTTTTTTTTTTCTGTTTAGGCCTTGCATTGGCTTGGTCCTAGCACAGACCTCAAAACCTGAATGACCCTAAAAAATTATTTTTAATTTTTGGCTCATTTGACGGGAAAAAAAAAACCTTGAAATGTGGGGGCATGGGGAAATATAAAAAAAAATTTTCCACAAAAATACGCACAAAAAAAAAATTAATTTTAACAACTTCCCCCAAATTTTCCCCTCGTTTAATTTCAACCCAAAGGGGGTGTATACAATCTATTTGTCGGCAAACAATCATCTGCAATATCACAATTATAGCATTCTTTCTTCCACCAATCTTTATCCAGATTTTATTTACCTAAAATTTTCTTCAAATACTACTTTTTTTTCTCTTTTCTTCATATTTCTTATATAAAATAAAAAAATCTCTTCTTTTTTTTTTTATCTGATCTGGATATACCCACACAGCTCAAAAAAGTAGTGTGAATTTCTGTTCAATATCATGCACATAAATGGAGCGTCACAAAACTTACAAATTAACATTATAAAACGTGTATAGTTCCGGGACATTCAATTTATTGCGAAAAATGATGTTTACAAAATCTCGTCTACTATTTCTACAAGTTGCTATTTCATGGAAGTTGCTGATTCGTGAGGAAGGAAACACAATTTTACATGCTTTGATATTTACATCACAATGAAAACTCAGATTTTTTTTCTGTGCATATATTTGACGAATATTTATTTCAACATCGATGATGTTTATGTATAGGTTTTAAACCATGTGATCTGCATTATGTACGTACTTTCGACGATTTCGTAAATGCAACTTTTATAGCGGTCGCTGGAAAAAACACAACAAGACACTGGGGAAACCGAATCCAAAGGTGCAAAAAATGAACAACTTTCTCCACAAGAGGTGAAAAACAAGATCAATGGCTTTTTTAAAAGGTAATTTTCTCAGAAATTCAATGAGAGTAGTTTCATGGACGTGTGAAATTCCTGTTATTAGTTATTTAGCCCGTTTAACCTTAATACCACATGGAATATAAATTTCTATTAAATATTAACGTTCGCATAAAAAAAAAAATGGACAAAACTTGCCGATTTTTCATGGACCCGCACTAACGA
This sequence comes from Aedes koreicus, assembly GCA_024533555.2. Classification (NCBI taxonomy): domain Eukaryota; kingdom Metazoa; phylum Arthropoda; class Insecta; order Diptera; family Culicidae; genus Aedes; species Aedes koreicus. The sequence continues at coordinate 27,982 of JAHHFK020001028.1, forward strand.
AACTACCCATGCAGCATCAATCATAGTAACCCATGGCAAAAACAGTGAAGCAACTCCGTTCAGAAGTGTGCGCGTTCAAAGAACGGCACCCCGCCGCGTCGAAACCGGTCATCGTGCGGCACTTTGTGGACGCCGGATACGCCCGTTCCGGCATCTATAACATCTTGGCACTATTAGACAACAATCAGAGCATCGAAAGAAAGCCCGGTTCGGGACGGCCGACGACCCTGAGCGACAAGAATGCTCCAAAGGATGCTGAAGAGGAAGACCGAGGGAAAAGTGGCTACATAGCTGCGTGCGCTTGGCCAAGCAGTGAAAAAGTACCTGGCGATCATGAACATACATGTCAGGAAGCGGAAGTCGCGTCCACTGGTTTCGGAGCTGCAGGCAATGACGCAGCGGCAGCGGCTGAAAAGATGGTCTACTCGATTTTCCCGGCGAATCGCGACGTGACGGTGGTGATGGACGACGAGACCTATCTCACCCTGGATGGCAACGACTGGCAGGGCACTTCGTCTTTTACTTCCCCCACGAAGGAAGTGAGCTCAGAGGTGAAGTTCATTTCACACACCAAGTTCCCCGAGAAGGTGCTGCTGTGGCTGACAATCAGCGAGAAGGGGTTGTCAAAGCCACTCTTCTTTCGTTCCGGACTGGCCGTGAACGGGGAAATTTATAGTACGAAATGCCTGCCGGAAGTTGCGTCGTTCATCAAGAAATACCATAGGGGCGAACCGCGGTGTTCGGGCCGGATCTGGCGTCGGCCCACTACTCGAAGCGATCATTACGGGAGATGGAGTGGCTCGATGTGGTACCCAAGTCGACGAACCCACCCAACGTCCCCCAGCTGCGTCTCATCGAGAATATCCTGGCCAACCTGAAGCGTAAGATCTACTCCAACAATGTTGTCGCGAAAACTGCGGAGGAATTGATAAATAAAACGAAGAAAGAAATCAAAAACATGCCTACACGCATGTTTTCGTCCGCCATGGCGAATGTTCCGGCTAACTGCCGGAAGGCCGCTCGCAAGGGCGTAGATTTTTTTGCAGGTAAGCTTAAATAATTATCTTCCATGGGACATTTATCAGAAGCAATTATCTGTCTTAGCTTTTTTTTATCACCATCCGAAAAAAGTCCATTTTTTTTAATGCAAGCGTTATTCTTCACTGAGTCTTTTGAAAATTATGACAAAATTGTGTTTTTCTATTCATTATGGATCCACAGCAGAGAACTAAACGCATTAAAAAGAATGTTGGTAATTTAAGGGCTGTTGAGGTCAAATAAGCTAAAAAGTGTGTTAAGTTTGAATTTTCCGTGTATATTTAAAAAAACAATACTTAGTTAAATTTTTAAACATAAATTAAATTTTCAAATATTTATAAATTAAAGGAAAAAAAAGAAATGAAAAAATTAGGGGTAATGTTTGGTGTTTTGTTTTGTGGCTTTGGTGGTAGCACTTCCTTGCTGTAATGGCAGCTGGCTAGATCTGGCCAAAACACAACTGGACCATCACGGGACTTAACGGAGAGTAAAATCTGATTGTTGAGGCATTCCCTTTTGTACACTTCCGAGTTCATTGCTTAATCCGTCACAAAAACGATGGTTGCCAAAACATGATTTTTTTTCGCGAACTTAACCGCGAAAATAAACTTGAATCTGCCAGGAACCTTGCCGCGAGCAGAAACTTTGTAGAACTTGAGCCCCGGGATTTGTTTGAAAGCTGCTTTAGCAACTTACGGGCCCGAGTTCTGGCCACTGTTTGTTATTTGAGGCTTCGGTTGGGTTGTTTACTTGGTCGGTAACATTTAAAACCTTCTCGGAGACGGATTCGCCGTGCAGTACAACGGTCGGCATTCAGTTTTTTTTTTTTGCCAAATCATAATCCGAGATGTTGGTATCAGCCTTGATTTTCCGAATGACCTTCACCCTCAGTTTACGATCAACGGTTCCACTCCGACGCTTGATTTGCACTTTGCGGGCAGTTGTTAAAGTTTCCTTGTACTTTTGAATCACTCGCGCTACATTACTTTTAGGATAATCTAGCAGTTTTGCCAGCTCCCGAGTTGACGCATATGGATTTTGCAGGTAACTGTGCACAATTATTTTTCTCTTCTCTACTTGCATAATGAACATCTTGGAATTACGTTAACGCTGTGAAAAACTTGCATATCCGACCACTTGGAGCGTCGCGATTTTTGAAATGAAGTGCCCCAATTCTAAATGATCTATCCTTTGGTAAATGGAAATAACTAATATTTCTTCTCATTTTCTTGTTACCGGTATTCCACTAAAAAGCTCACACTAACCAGGATTCACTTTTTCTAGCTATCACTAGCAAACGCTACCAAATTCCTAGGGAAAGCTTATCCTTTGACAGATAGGCCTATTTCGTCTGCGACTTACAGACTTCTTCAGTGTTGAGTGTCTGTAAGTCGCAGGCGAAGTAGGCCTATCTGTCAAAGGATAAGGATAAGGACTGTATCGTCGATTATGAGTACACCTTTGAGGTTCTGTATGAAAAAGACTATGACTTTTTTGACAGCTGTTTAGTGTCAATGTGTTGCTAGCCTTGTAAACAAACGAAAACCTTCATTAAAAGTTAAAGCTGCACTCTGCACTGAAAAAGGATTGTCGATAAGAATATTAGCAAAAGAAGGAAGAAGGTGTTAGTGTCTGTGCGGTCCAAAATGCGATCTACCGGTTTGTTATACATAACACATTGAAGGACTTACCCGGCCGTGGTAGAAAAGCAGGTGCTTTAAATCCTAATTTAAACAAACAAATTTGCAAAGTTTTTGAAGGAAAAAAGGGGGTATCCATCAGAGATTCCGCAAAAAAGTGTGGAACGACGATTGGAATGGTCCAACGCGCAACCGAGCGAAATTCCCTGAAGACGTACCGGAAACAAAAATGTCCGAAACGCAGCCAAATTCAGGCGGATTCCGTGAAAACTCGGCTCGGAAGCTGGACGACGATGTTTTGAGCAAAAATGACATGTGCATTATCAAGGATGATGAGACGTACGTCAAATTGGACTACAGGGCATTTCCAGGGGCACAGTTTTACACCGTGGAACGGATGTCTCAAATTCGGAGAAATCGATTTTTTGCGAAAAATTTGGAAAAAAGGTGTTGGTTTGGCAAGCAATTAGCCAGTGCGGTATGAAATCGACATCTTTTTTCACTACCGCAAATATGAACGCCGAAATGTACCGGAAGGAATGCCTGCAGAAACGAATTCTGCCACTAAACCAAATACACTAAGGTTCGACACTGTTTTTGCCTGATTTGGCATCCTGCCACTATGCGCGTGCCACCTTGGACTGGTATGAAGAGAACAATGTCCAATTTGTGGAAAAGACGGTGAATCCACCAAATTGTCCGCAAATAAGGCCCATTGAGAAATTTTGGGCTTTGATGAAAGGCAAGCTGCGGAAGACGGCTAGAGGAGCAGATGACATCATCAAAAATCATTAAAAAAAGACTGGGTAAACGTAAGCAAAACATGAGGAACATCAAGAAGAAGGTGCGAGAGCTGGCCAGATCTACGAAAAATTAAATGAATACTGATGTAATGGGCTGTTTTGATGGTCAATAAACAATGTAAATGAATTTGAGTTGCAAAATAACGAAAACATGTTTAAATACAGCAATTTTTAGGTGTACTCATAATTAACGATACAGTCCATAAGTGTTTCAGATGAATGCGGCCAATACTGCGGAACTAAGGCCAAATGAGGAACTCTGATCAAGTGTGAAGCACATACTGAAGCATTTCTATCGGAAATGGAATTTGTCAGCCAAACAAGTGGCAACAGGGCTCGTGCAATAGTTGATGGACCAGAAGAAAAAGATTGAGCAATGGCCTGTGGTAAGAAAGAAGACTGAAACAATGATCTTACAATAAGCTAATGCCAACAGAGCAGAAAATAAAAATGAATATCGCTTCAAATAGACGCACATCAACCACGTCGAACAAAAAAGTGTAATTTGCAATGTTGTTTGAACAGCAAATGTACCCAAAATAAACGGATTAAAATACATCCATGAAATATTACCTTTCATATTTGTATGATTTTGTTTGTTTCGTTATTACATTCGTTTTTTGGCTATACCATTTACATTGAACTATGAAAAATAAATCGCATTTTTGAACTCCAGCTAAATTTTTGTGACCGAGTTTTGTTCTGTTGATCCTAAATGTGTTGATTTAACGCAAAAAGACAACACAAAAATTATGTAGCAAAAGAAAATGATCACGGTAACCCCTATGCTAGGAAGTAAAAGAAAATGAGACAGATAAGTTTTCAATCTCTCTATAATTTGACGTGATGTTTCTCATGGATTCTTTAGTTTAGGTACGTTACAACGAACAGAGAGCAGTAATTTCATCACCGTTTTGAAGTTTCACACTGAGCTTCATTTGTATCTTCACCTTAAGGCAGCCTGATATCAACTTGATTCTTCTTCAAAACATATACCCAACAGGTGTTCATTTGAAACCACTCACTTCATGTATTAAGAACAATTCAATCGATTCTCATGATCGCCGTAGCATATCGATTTTTCTCCCCAACCGCCACACCATCGATGCCACACCACTTCAGACGGAATCTTCAGTCACCTACCCAATTCAACGCACACCTCAGCTCCCAGCCCAACTAGTGTCAAAACCATTCGTTATGTTAGGAAACACACTGCAGCCACTCTCTTCAACACACCACTGCACATATCGCCCATTCCAATCACCTAGATTGGTTGATTCGCACATTAGATAGATGGTTGTTTCACACTCTTGTTTTTGTCACTCGATACAAGTGGAAAACACTGCAAAACAAGCTTCAACTGAATCTCAACCTGAACACTTCTCGTTGTTGCACTTTAGCTGTACAAAGTTCGCCATACATCGCGAGATGGACACATTTGAGCAAAAAAAGTTTTTCTAACAACAAATTTTTCATGTCCTATTTTTATCGTGTATCGCGCCAACTAGTCTTATAATTTGGTCCTAAAAGAGCACCTCGCAAAGCCAATTAAATTAATATAATGACAATTGGATTATTGGTCCTAAAACTATAGAAGCAATTAAATTATATAATGAAATTGGCTTTTGAAAGGGCTTATTTTTAAATTATTAATAATTTTAGTGATAATACAATTTAATCTGGTGGTTGATCCTGTTTATTACCAAACCCTTGAAGTATATTACAAGAAGGAGAATAAATTGGAAAACAAAAGCTTTATCATAATATCTGAAGTATTGACCCATGACTCAATAGCAGTTCAGTTGTTTATATCAAAATTGCTAGATTTCATTAAACAAAATTCAATATATTGCTCAAAAATTATTTTCATGTCAGATGGAGCAGCGGCCCATTATAAGAACAAAAAGAACTTTGCCAGCGTGTGCAATTTCAAGTCCATGTATGGATTGGAACGTCTCATGGGAAAGGTCCATGTAATGCTATTGGTGGTAATCTCAAGCGAATGGCAAAGAGAGCAAGCCTTGCTCAAGATTATGGAAACACAATCAAAACTCCTCGAGAACTATATGACTGGGCAGTTGAAGAGTCAAATAAAAGTATTACAAAACTGAATTTCTGCTTCATATCAGCTGAACAGTATGCAAAAATGTCAGAAGAACTTGAGGAGTTCTATAGCCACGTAAAGACAATACCTGTTACACAGGTTCATTGCTTTGTACCTATTTCAGAAAATCAAATTTCAGCTAAAAGGTTTTCTGATTCAAAGGATAATCCAAAGAAAATCACTTTGTATGTGAAAGATTTATAAATTTAATATATGAAGCTATGTTAATTACTAATACGTGAAGATGTACATATAAAAAATAAATAAAATAAAACCCTTACCAATAAACCTATGAGTTTTCATTGACATAAACAGTATTTCGAAAATTCATATAACGTCATATTTGAATCGTCTTTAAATGGATATGCATCAACCATTTAAAGACGACTCAAATATGCTATTTTTTTAGATTTATCAGCCCCCCCTCTATCACAATTTTCCCCATACCTTTTACACATTCTGTAACAAATCTTGACCTTCCTCCCCCACCCCCCCCCCCCCCCCAAAGATATACGAAGTCATATTTGAATCACCCCTAAAAATAGGAATATCCGAACAAGCAGTTATGAATGACTTGTACTTAAACGTACACTTTTGGTTCTGTTTTACTGATGTAAAGGGAAATTTAATGTTGTTGACCCTTTTCAAATGTTAGTCTAGATGATTATTGTTTTTTACCAAATGTTCAATACATTCAATTCTTTATGACTGCTAAATTTTATTGGATCCTATAGGGGTGTTGAAGACCATAACTAGACGAGTTTGCGTGATACACGGTAAAAATAGGACATGAAAAAGTTGTTGTGAGAAAAAAAAAATTTCCTTGAAAGTGCCCATCTTGCAATGTATGGCGAACTTTTAGACAATTATATTGCCTTTATTAAAAAAAAATTTCGTCCAATTCTACGATAGTCATTTTTTGCAAATTGACTTTAAATTTTAAAATATTTTTTTTTAGTGTGAAAGAATCGATTTTACAATTTTTACAATATTTTTCATAAAAGCTAAGACAATTTTCTAAAAGTCACCCATACATCACTTTTTTGTAAATCTTTTCCTTTTTGAGTTATGTTGACATGAAAAATTTGTTGTTAGAAAAACTTTTTTTCCTTAAAAGTGCCCATCTTGCAATGTATGGCGAACTTTTAGACAATTATATTGCCTTTATTAAAAAAAAATCGTCCAATTCTAAGATAGCCATTTTTTGCAAATTGACTTTAAATTTTAAAATATATTTTTTTAGTGTGTAGGAATCGATTTTACAATTTTTAAAATACTTTTCATAAAAGTAAAGACAATTTTCTAAAAGTCACCCATACATCACTTTTTTGTAAGTCTTTTCCTTTTTGAGTTATGTTGATTTAAAAAAAAAATCGATCAAAAAACTTAAGCCCTTTTCAAATGGTAGTCTACATAAATTTTGAAAAAAACAAAGTATGCAAAGTTGCTTGAAAAGACATAGTCTACACACCCACAAAGTTTCATTGGATTCTGAGAGGGTGCTGCCAAACACTGGATGAGTTGGCGTGAAATTCATCTATTAAAACTTTTAACTCAGTACGTTTCTTAGTTTTTGGTGTTTTAAAGATTGTTTAAAAAAAAAAATTTTTTTTTTTGTTTTTTTTTTTGGGGGGGTAGGTTGGAGGGGTTTGGGAATTTTGTAGGGAGGGGGTGGGGGGAAAGAAAAAAAGGGGGGCGGGGAGGAAAAAAGGGAGGAGAGGAAAACGGGGGGGGGGGGAAGGGGGGGGGGGGGGGGAGGGAAAAGAAAAAAAAAAAAAAAAACAGGGAGGAAAGGGAGGGGGGGGGTGGGTCAGAAAAAAAGAGTGGGGGGCAAAGCATTGGGTGGGGGGGGGGAAAGGGAAAGTATTTGTAAGGAAGGCTCCTAACGGAACCGATAAACAGAATATGGTATCCAAATCCCGTGCCAGGAAGATGTACGGCGAGTGGTTGGTGCAGTCGAAATGCATCGTAATGGACGACGAGACGTACATTAAAGCGGACGTCAAGCAGAGTCACGGCCTGGAGTTGTTCGTCGGCAAGCCCCGCCTGGATGTTCCGGAGAAGTTCCGAAAGAAGAAGGTTGGCAAGTTGACAACAGGTACTTGGTGTGGCAGGCGATCTGTGGGTGCGGCAAATTCAGCAAGCCTTACATAACGACCGGCACCCACAACGGCAAAATATGTGAAGAAGAATGCCTCCAGAGGCGCCTGCTGACCTTCCTATGGTCTCACAAAGGTGACGCTCTGTTTTGGCCGGATTTGGAATCGTGTCATTTCGCAAAATCGGCGATGGAGTGGTACGAGGCCAACGATTTGGTTTTTGTCCAAAAGGAGGCAAATCCACCATGGACTTCAAATGGTGAGTTGACTATTTCGAAGGAGGGTGCGGCCGACCTCTCGTCCTCACAAGTTCCTACCTACCGTCTCCACGAGTCATATGATCACCAAAGACTGCCAGCTGAAACATGGATACGCTGGTTGGCGTAGCCTGGGCAATGTTGTCATTCTGACAATAGCGAAGTGAGGGGGTGCGACTGAAGATCGTGTACCTTTAAATCATATTGTATATTTTCCATTCTCATTTCATCAATCATTTCAGCACGCTTTGGAATCATTTTTTCATTCCCAAACTATGTAAGAGCCTGGAGCAACATGACAGGCATCAAAGGCTCAATCTTTTTTTTTAGCATTTCAGCATAACATTTAATTTAAAATTGCACTCCTGAACTTCAACTACTATATTCATAAAATACTGGCATGTGCTTATAACCAATGTAGGATTATATTTTAATATAGTGTTTAGTGGTATTATGGTAAGATAAGCGATTTATTTCAGAAATTATCCAACCGGACTCTTCGTTCACTCCAATTGCTATCTTTGAAATGTTGCTAGAACAGTATAAAGAAAAAAATATTACAGCATTTCTTATAAAATAATATGTTTTATTGAAATTTTATCTTTGATATTTGGAATGATCTATTCTGTTTTCAGCTTTTCCAGGCCTTTTTAATACATATCTAATATTTATTTATTTTTCAGTAACAATCCATTGGATGTCAGATATATTTGATACATACGAATATTATGTTCCCGTATTGACTTACTGTAGCCGCTCCTTTTACGCATTTTTTTCTATAATGAAATCTTAAATTTTTTGTGTACAAAATTTACTAAATATTAAATAACATAAAACGAGGAAAGGGAGGGACCATCAGGGCACACAAGTGAAACGATTTGGATAGGGAGCATGGGACTGCCTCCTCCTTATTGTTAACATTTCGTGGATCGAGGGCGGGCTCTTCGACCCCATCTATTGGGTTTATTCTGTCAATCGAGGGCTCGATTCTAGTGCTGTGAGTGTGAACTTGTTTTTGGAAGGAGATTCTCTTCCCTATATCCGTGGGTTTCGTGTAAGTGTCTCTGCTTACGGGCCCGCCCAATCGTTTTTGGCCCTTCATACAGGAGCATGATGATCACAAACAATAATAGAATCCTGATCAAATCGTTTTTCAGATTATTCCACTGCTATGGAAAGTTACCTTGCTACAATAGATGGTTTTACATAATCATCATCATCATCAAAAGGAGGCAAATCCACCAAACTCGCCAGAACTTCGCCCAATAGAAATATTCTGGGCAATTATATAGGGCAAGCTCCGGAAAATAGGTCTCCAAAAACGTAAAGGATTCGAAGAAAGAGTGGATCAAAGTGTGTGAGAAAAATGGCGCAATTGTGGCACAGGATTTGATGGGTAGCGTTAAGTCCAAGATGCGGACATTAAGCCTAGGAGAAGAGGTTGAATAAACCAATTTTATAGGTGTTTATTTATTCCCTGAGAATTTCAAAAATATCCGAGAATTTTAGTTGATTATTTTTGTCTTTGATATGATGTCATTTGAATGATTGGGCTATCTTGTTATACCATATAGTTCATCAAATAAACCCCTCGCACATACAAATGCAACTGATTTCGTATTAAGTACGTACAATGAAACAACTGTTTCATGGAGAGTTCAAATGAAACGGTAGCCGACTAAAACAAGTGCTGCCGGAAATAGTTACCATAACTGGAGAAGCTGGCCACTTTATGAAAAAAGCCCTTTCTAGTATGAGGCAAATAAATGAAAATAAAAATATAAAGTCAGATATTTGCACGCTAGATTGCCGAGAATATATAAATTCCTTACCAGAAATTTTCAGTCGTGATTTATTTATTTCAGACAATTAATTCCGGAATTCAAAATTGTTTAGGCATATTTTATGTTTGAAATGTGCCGAGCGAAAATTTATAACGTTTCTTGGAATTTACGACTTCAAAAGAAATTCGTTTCTTATTTTTAATCTTGTTTATTATTTAGACTCAATGCATTACTGACGGATCCTAACGAAGTAACAAATTTAATTTAAGGTACACTTGGAGAAGTTTTCAAGACTCATTTGATACAACCAATCATAAAACTAGATATGCCACATAACATCGATAAAACAGCCATAAAACCCTCATAAGTTCAAAAAGGCCCATACTACAGAAGGTTCTCAAGACTATTTCTCAAGGTTCGCTTAAAACTTGGTAGTTTTATCGGTACGTACTTGTAATGACATTCAAGACATGCTTAAAACTATGATAAAACTACCACAAATTTTGATAGTTTTATGATTCTCCTTTTTAAGAACACTTCCAGTCCGTCACAAATATGTTTCGAAGATTCCATTTTTGGATTCGTTCTGCTGAATGGGGACTTTTTTTTTGTTTATAGCTGAGTGGAAGTTGTTAAAGAAAAACAATATATCGATATACATATGTTGTTTCTTTTCCAAAGTGGATACGTATCTAATCTAACCCAATCTTATCTCACACTAACGCAGACAATTCTTGAAAGCATCCTGGAAAATGACCGGCCAGGCAAACTGCGTAGCATGTACCGCAGAGAGGATTCCAAGAAATTGAGCGATTCCAGAAAGAGTGTCTGAAATCGCTCTACTACTTCAAATCAAGGGAAGAAGAAAGCGTGGACCTCCCGTACCAAACGTTTCCATATAGAGTTAAATAATGTGATAATTTGTATATAACGTTGAGAGCATAGATGCTAGAAAGATTAGTTTATGCTCATTTTGCCTGTGGGTGGGCTTTTGGCATTTGTACCAAAAGTCTGGCAATAATTTGCCAGGGTTATAGCCGCTTATCTCGCTCACTGAAATTAAGATTGAATTTAAAATTTACAGAATAATACACTTTGTTTCCACTGATATCCAAGCTCATCGATTTAGCACCACGCGGAGGAGACTTGGTCCTATGCCCAATGATTTCATTATCTCCAAACCGCTCAACCAATCGCAATGTTTTGTGATATAGTGGACGGATTATTATAATTTGAGATAACTCAATGCAGACGTCTTCCAAATAGGGCAGATCGACAGGCAATCGGTACCTCACCTGGTACCTCATAGCAATATGCTTAGAGGCGAACCGGAAGACTTGATGAGCTACCTCCCCCGTTTCTTTTCAAAGGTGGATAGGTTTGAAAAAAATTTAATTGACCATAAATGCATGAGTTTTTCGCCAGCAATTGATCAATTTTTCATGCGACGTTCAGTTTATTATAACAGTTTTGTAACATAAAAGTTCGAAAATTTTAATGCGCCACGGAATTATTGCTAGAACATTGATTTATTTAAAAAATAAAAAATACTTGAAAATTCAACAATTAGGTGACCAGGCTGATAAATTGTTAGATCTTGAATAAATTGTGCTTACAATCCATTTTCAAAATGTATTTTAAACAGCAGAAATTGTTCGTAGCATTCGTAAAACGAGAGTCTTTGTTGTATACATATGTAAATGGCTATCATTCCGAGGGAATTCAGAATAGGCACGATCGCCTTTTTTTTAAAGGTTTTAACTGAAACTACCATAAAGCGCAAATAAAACTAATATTTCTTGCACAAGACGTACCATTTTTTGATTTTCTGAGGAGCGCGATAAGTTCATATTTATTTGTTCTTTTCTTGAAAAAGATGAGTTACGCTTGAATAAAACTTGTTTGAATTGCTCGAGCTAAACAAGTCTCTCGTAAGATAGCCATAAAATCACTGTACAGAAGGCACAACATAACATATCGGTCAATAAGTTTCAGGCCTAACTACCAGATCTTCTTCTTTAGCATTTAAAACTTATTGCTTTCACAATTAGCTTATTGCTTGCTCTCAACTTAGTGTTCTATATGCACTTCCACAGTTATTAATTGAGAGCTTTCGATGCCAAGTACCATTTTTGCATTAGTATGATTGTGTGGCAAGTACAATCATACGCTATGCCCAGGGAGTCGAGAAATTTTCCTTTTACGAAAAATTCCTAGACCAGACCGGGAATCGAAACCAGCCACCTTCAGCATGGTGTTGTTAAGGGAGGACCTAGACTACCAGATGACGCCACTAATAAAATAACCATATGACTTTTCGAAAGTAGCAACCTTCAAAAGATTACTGTCAAAATTTCATGACGTTTGGTTAGTTGTTTATCGAGTTACAGTGGTTTAAGTGACGCTACTTTTGTGATTCTTAAAAACGATGGATTCAAAGCAATTTCGTGTGCTGATATATCATTGATTTTTGACGGGAAAAAATACCGTTCAAGCCCAAACTTGGCTTGAAAAATGTTATCTGGACTCTGCTCCATCGAAAACGACCATCAAACGATGGTTTGCCAATTTCAAACGTGGTCGTACGGACACCGATGATGCTGAACGCCCTGGTCGGCCAAATGAGGCAGTTATTCCATAAAATATTGAAAAAACCCTGAAAATCATCATGGGCAATCGCAAAGTGAAGTTGCAAGAGATAGCTGACACTCTGAAGGTATCAAAAGGTAATGTTTACACCATCATACACGAACATTTGGGTATGAAAAAGCTGTTTACCAAATGGGTGCCGCGTTTGCTCACACCAGAGCATAAACAACAACGAGTCGCTGATTCAAAGAGCTGTTTGGAGATGTGCACGCGAAATAAGAAGGAGTTTTTGCGTCGATACATCACAATGGATGAAACATGGATTCACCACTACACTCCGGAATCAAATCAGGAGTCTGCCGAGTGGCCTGCAGACGGAGAAAGCCGTCCAAAGCTTCCAAAGACTCAAACATCGGCTGGGAAGGTAATGGCCTCTGTATTTTGGGATGCGCATGGAATTTTATTCATTGACTACTTGGACTTTGCTAAAACAAGCAACAGCGACTATTATATCGGTTTTTGGATCGTTTCGAGGCCGAAATCGCCCAGAAAAGGCCTCATTTGAAGAAGAAAAAGGTGCTCTTTCACCAAGACAATGCACCGTATCACAAGTCAATAAAAACTACCGCAAAAATGGTCGCATTGGGTTTCGAATTGCTACCACACCCACCGTATTCTCTAGATCTGGCCCCCAGCGACTACTGGCTCTTCGCGGAACTCAAAAAGATGCTCCGTGGAAAGAGATTTGGCTCAGATGAGGAAGTAATTGCTGAAACTGAAGCATATTTTGATAAATCGTTCTACACTGGTGGTATCGGAAAGCTAGAGAAACGTTGGAATGATTGTATCACTCTAAAAGGAGATTATATTGATGAATAAAAATGAATTTTGGCAAAAAATGTTGTTTTCCTACTTCGGCCCGGGACTGTTAATTAATGAATATTAAAAACTAGCTAATGATTAATAAAAAGATTACAGTGTCAACCCCCGTTCCATTTACGTAGATGAAGTGCACATATTTTTTTTCGTAATTTCGCCTGCGCTCGTTTTGTAAACGCAGTTCTCGTACATTGAACACACGTCTCATAAATTGTAAGCAAAATTCGTACTGCTTGCCATCAGCCGAATGCTTTGATTACACCTTATTCGTAGAATGCATAAAATAAATTTTGTGCAAATTAGCGAATCGCTGCTCCTCTTCTATCATACCTGAACATATTGGTGTTACTGCTGTGGCGACCAAAATCATTTGCTTACCTCGAAAGAAAATTAAAAGCGTCACACGCTTTGAGTCAAACATTGTGAGTTTATCATCTATTATCTCTTTACTTCTCACGCGCTCCCTTAGCTTAGAGACATGGAACACTAATTCAGAATCTGCTCTTCACTAGTGAACTGGATCAATTCCCGAATCAAAAACATTAACAGAAAATCACGGTGAAACCTCTCTCTCCCCATGGATGCGCTTTTTTCAAGATCCATCTCGAGTCGAAACAGCAGAACTGTCAAACATGCATCCAACTATAAGATCACCAGGAAGACTAACATTTTTTCTTTTCTTTTTTCAATCGGGGGGCGACCCCGGCGTAGTGGTTAACATCCATACCTCTCACGCCAAACTCACGAGTTCAAATCTCACCCCGGACAAGTTACGAAAACACCCAAATGTAGTGGCAATTTTGTGCATTTTCATTGCTAAATGTTCATTAATTAGTGCCAGTATATATTTTAGTCACTTTCCTATCACAGACTTCAAATTCAAGTAATGTACGTCTCATACGTGCCAGGGCACGATATATAAGGGAGACACCTTGAAATTTTCTTCATTCGCTCGGCGGGGGGGGAGGGAGGGGGGGAGGGGGGGTAGGTGTGTGGGGGGGGGGGGGGGGGGGGTGTGAAGGGGGGGCGGGGGGGGGGGCCGGGGAGGAAAGGGGGGGGTGGGGGGGGGGGGGGGGGGGGGGGGGGGTGGGGGGTTTTTATTTTGTGGGGTGGGGGGGGTGGTGTGGGAGATGGGGGGAGGATGGAGAGATAAATTTGTGGGGGTGGGATATGGTAATATACAGGGTGTTTGGTTCCTTATTAAGAATCTTTCAGGAGCTGAAAGAAAATCATATTTGATGAAAAAAATCATTCTTCGCATATGGTCAAATCTCAACTATTACAGAGTTATTGAACTTTTTTATTTCGGTGGTATGTTTGCACTTAACTTGCACTAACGTAATGATTATACTTTTAAGAGTAAATCATTAACGTTCATTCGAAAGCTAAGAAAATTTGCTTTAAATCGTTATCACAAAATTGCGCTGTTGAATGAGACAAGTTACATTTTAAGGATAACGAAGTTTGAAATTGGTAATTTTTCGGACATTTTTGCAGATTTTTTCCAATAAATGCATGATAAACTTGATAATTTTTTTTTTTGACAGAACTGAGCCTCTTACTATGTTCTATGATTCGTTCTTTGACACCAAACATCTATCTCTTTTAGTTTTCGTGCAACTTCATTATTAGCACACGATGTTAGGTCTTCAATTGGCATCTTAAAAAACCACCCATTCCACCCCACTGTGCTAACGATTTCGACCCGTGCATATCGCGCATATCCATTGATGCCGAAGCCCGATATTTAGATAAATATGTATATTTGTTTAGCACCATGGTCCTCAAATTTCGACAGAATTCCAATAACTATTAAATGATGTATTTCACGCAAAAATCAGTGGGGTGGTGTACCATAGAGGGTGCGCTGCCCAACAAAAAAATCGGGACGCGAATTGTGCTGCAGGCTGTTGCTAGCAAACCGTTGGCTAGGCAACCGTTGTTAGGCAGCTATTAATTATGCAGTGGTGGACAAAGCAGCCGGTTGCCAGTGATTTAGTTGTAGCCGATGGGTACAACCACGAGGAGCAACATAATGTTGATCTGGTTGGTTGCCATCTTTTGGTAAGGCGCTACGTGCAACGGCTGAAATAACCTGCTTCTTCAAAAAACCGAGTAGGTTTGAATTCAAATGCGGACCATTTCAAACGACGACGAATTTAATTTTGAGAGAGTTTGTTTGATTTCAATTTATCTACTAACATTACTTTCCAAGTTCTTACCAATTGGCAATCACCGGTGACTAAAACAATTTCAGTTTTCCCTTCGCTGCAAACCTTGAGAGCATTGTGTAAAATTTACAAATGCCTGCCATCACGAAAAATTGAAACAGCGGACGCTAATAATTCATTCATTTCTTGATTGACTTATTTTTGAGAGTTTCGCCTTAACAACTAGAAGTTTTTACGATTGCAATTTTATTTACTCAAGTATTTAAAAATCTATATGTATCAAAATGGATTTCTGTCTGTCTGTCTGTCTAAACCTCATAGGCTCGAAAACTACTGAACCGATCAGCGTGAAATTTTGTATGGAAAAGTTTTTGGGACCGGGGAAGGTTCTTATGATGGTTTGAGACCCCTCTCTTCTCTGAAAAGGGGGGCTGCCATACAAATGAAACACCCATTTCTACATAACTCAACAACTAATCAAGCAAAAGAAACCAAACTTAGTTTCTAAGGTAACTCGAGACCCCTCCGCCCTCTGTAAGAGGGGGGCTCTCATACAAATGAAACACAAATTTGTGCATAACTCGAGAACTAATCAAGCATATGGAACCAAATTTGGCATGTGAAGGTTTTTGGAGGAGAGAAATGTTTGTATGGAAGTTTGAGACTCCTCCGCCATCTGAAAGGGGCGGGAGGGTGGTTTCCATACAAATGAAACACAAATTTCTGAATAACTCGAGAACTTATCAAGTTAATGGAACCACATTTAGCATGTGGAGGTTTTCGAAGGCAATCAAAGTTTCTATTGTGATTTGAGACTCATCCGCTCACTGAAAGAGGGGTCTCTCATACAAATGAAACACGAATTTCTGAATAACTCGAGAACTTATCAAGTTAATGGAACCACATTTAGCATGTGGAGGTTTTCGAAGGCAATCAAAGTTTCTATTGTGATTTGAGACTCATCCGCTCACTGAAAGAGGGGTCTCTCATACAAATGAAACACGAATTTCTGAATAACTCGAGAACTTATCAAGTTAATGGAACCACATTTAGCATGTGGACATGCATTTTAACATAACACGAGAGCCAATGAAGCAAATGAAACCAAATTTAGCATGTTGAGGTTTTTGGAGGCAAGAAATGTTTCTATGGCAGTTCAATACCCCTCGCCATTTTGAAGGCAACATTTCCCATACAAATAAAAAGCAAATTTCTGCATAACTCGAGAACTAATCAAGTAAATGAAACCACTTTTAGCATATGGGGGTTTTTGAAGGCTAGATTTCTATATGCATAAAAATGAATTTCTGTCTGTCTGTCAGACCCTTATAGACTCGGAAAGTTCTGAACCGATCAACGTGAAAATTTATATGAAGGGGTTTTTGGGGCTAGGAAAGGTTCTTATGATTGTTTGAGACCCCTACTCTCTCAGGAAGGGGGGCTCACATAAAAATGAGACACCAATTTCTTCATAACTCGAGAACTAAACAAGCAAATCGAATCAAATTTGGCAAGTGCGGGGTTTTGAAGGCAAGAATGTTTCTATGGTGGTTCAAGACCCTTCCCCTTTCTGAAGGGGGGGGGGGGTTCAAACAAACGAAACTCAAATTTTTATTATAATATAAGAGCCCAGTGTGATGGTTCGAGAATTAATCAAGCAAATAAACCAAAATTGGCATGGGGGGGGGGGGGTTTGAAGGCAATGATTGTAAGATGGTTTGAGAAACCGCCTCCCTCTGGAAAGGAGGGCTACCATACAAATGAAACACAAATTTCTACCGAAAATGAGAATCATCCAGGTTACTTAAACATAAAATGTGTATTTCTCGGGTAAAAAGCATGTTTTGATAGAAGTTTGAACCCCTGCTTATTCAAGAAAAAAAAAAAAAACATTCCGAAAAAAAAAACCATAAACGTGCCAGTTATATTAAATTTTCCTTCATTTTGTTGCAAGCGTAGCAGCTAGTTTTTCGATAAAACACTGTTATGAATAGTTATTCTGTTGTGTTAACGATTTGCGTTTGATAGAGTTTTACTTCTAGGAAACAATAAGTTTTGAGAAACTATGAAAGTGAGAATAAGTACGATGCCTAATCGTTTTGATGCCTACAGTACGTGCAAATTTCCGAAGCGCGTTCTGATCGAACATACGGAAATTCCTCCGAAACGACCATGTACCGATGTCGAGCGAGCTTGTGGTTATCGGGCGAAACTGAAAGCAACCAGAATTAATGCGTTACTAACTACTGGTTGGGACGCTGGAGTAGAACCTTCAACACGAGGCTGTATCATCATTTAAAGCTTTCTAAAGAATGTGCAATAGAATTTTCTAACAAACAGCTGATCTAAAGATCTATTAGTACCACACCCACACTATTTTGATCAGGCGGTAAGGGTAGGGGTCAAATGAAAATATGAAAATAACTGAAACATAAACATTTCTCGACAAATTTTCGAGATTATTGCTTCAATCAGTTGGAGGTTTTCACGACTGTCAACTTACAAAAATATCATAAATTTTTAACTTTGAATTCCCAAACAGACCCTGAACAATATGTAACGCGATAAGGATAATGGTCTCCAGCCGGTCGATCTTATCAACACCATCACTACAGCCAGCACAACCGTTGCCTTATCATACCAACATTCAATCCAAACATCCATTTCCACGGCTGTCAAATAATTTCTAAGAAGCGAATCATAGAATGTTTTACATACTTAAGCACTTACTTATGCTAACCCAACACCCCATTTGAACAGTACCTGTGTTGCAATGTTCCGCTAAGAAACTAAAGAAACTAATCAAACGGTTTAACGTAGTCTACGTCAACCGGTCGTGAGTTATACACAACCCCACTGATTTTTTTTCTTTCTTAAAATATACGAATGCAAACACGAAACCAGCTTCATAAATAGTAGAAATCAATTGCGTTACAGAAAATAACGAATGCATTGTTGAGTTAAACGAACGATTTCCTAGTGTAAATTAAATTTTTCAGTGTGTATCTATCAACTTGTCACATCTTGTCCAAGCGTGGATGTTAAAATGAAAATTAAAATAAGCCAATACAACTCAATAAACCAATCCCTTCCTTCACATTCATTCCTTCATTCCTTCAATTCAGTTACAAGTTACAAATATAGCTTTTTATAAGGGTTCTGAGATTTTCATATGAATAAATACCTCAAAACTTCAACCAAACAGGAAAGGCACTCAACCACATTTCCAACGCCCATAGACGAATTGTTGCACGTATTGCTGATTTCTTCAACTTTTCCTAGCCTTTTGCATAGTAAATGATTCCATTTTGGCCGTTTTCTTCCTCGAAATAAAAATAAATCAATCACCCCAGCTCGGTGCAAGCACCAGCCACAATCAATTTCGGTAATTTCGTACATTTTTCCTTTCTCTCCTCTTCTCTCTGTTGAGCAATTAGCAACTTCATGTAATTAGACTCAGATAATCGACACGCTCAGCGTGCCCTTTTACGCCTTTAAGCACTGCGAGCAAAAGTTGCTAAAGTTTTTTTTTCATATTACCATAATGATCGATTGCCAAACTTTATCGAAACGCGCAAGACTTCAATCGATTCATTAGGTATGACGAAAGCACGCGGTGTCACGTTGAAGGTAAGCAAAATAGTCCGTCTTCTGGATCAAAAGACATGTTTTCGTTCGATCAATGCAGTGTCATTTGGAGGTTGAATTCGTTCATGGAGTGTGTCGCATCGGTGTGGTCGAAAACCGTGGCAAATCGTTTCTTAATTTCAACCCAATCTCTGATCTGATCCGATCTGCCCCCGTTCATGCCAACATTGAGCTACAAATTGTACGTACTTTCAGTTAAATATAGAAGATCCATTTCAATCGAAGCAGGATTTAAAAAAAAACACAAAGTTTACGAACGATGAAGTAACCACTGGGAATAGGAGAAACTAATCCGAAATGATTTAATCCCCAAGGCCAAGAAAGATTCAATCGGTTGATTTCAATGTTTACGTTTTTTTTTGCGATCATCGATCTATTTCCGCGATCTAATCTGATTTGGTGCTGTCTGCTTTTGTTTATAGAAGATTGAATGGTCAAAATACTTGCGTATCCAAGCACGCATTATTCGTCAAACAGTCCCCAACTGAGAAGTGTGGTTTGCTATTTTCACTGCGGGTGATGATTGAAAAATCAGCTGAAATGGCACAATTTGTTGCTAAATCCGGCGAGCCATACTAGGGAAAATTTCCTGTCATTTACTCCCCACAATTGCAGCTTTTAAAGATAAATTGGCAAACCCAATTACGCACTGATGATGGCAGGTGTTTGATAAATTGGTGAGAAGCTTAATTAATTTCATAACCCCAAGACACCATTTATGCAATACTGAAGTCAACGGCTTTTTTCTCCTGAATATTGGCTGATGGCAGCCAAAGTATGCCTCATAAACCGCGACTGGTAAGTGGCAATCATTGATTTAATTTGACAAAATAAATTATTTCATCTCTTTTCCACTATCGGCTCACGCGCTGTGGGAAATAGCCATAATGCTCCAATGCGCGCTACTAATACAATTGCAGCTCACGGAGTCACTTAAAGTGGCATGTGGTTTCACTATACATTTTTCACTTTTGTTTTGATTTTCGGAGTGTTCCTCTAAACGGAATGCAGTTTTTTTTGTATTCACCACTACGATCATCGTCACCGATTGAGTCGAGTATCGTGTGGAATAGTACATGTGTGTCTAATTTTGGAGTGCGGTTCGTGCGGGGTATGATATTGTTTCAACTGTTGTTTTGTTTAGGATGACGAACTCAACCGAATAATAGGTAGTAGTGTGGCTTGGTTCGACAACATTTTACGCATCTTTTCCTTATTGTTTAGAAGGTTGATGGTATTTTGAATGTTCGTGCGGCCGTACATTGGAGCGAGCTTCATGAACTGTATGTCAAAAAAGTATATTCACTCCGGGAGTTTGACACTAAAGAGTGTATCGAAAAGTAGTTAGCAACATTGATTTTCGAATAAAAGAGTGAAAAAAACAAGTTTTCGATTTTTTTCAGAAAAATAACCTTTTGTTCCATTTCACTGTTTATATTGATAAAAAAATTAGTTTCTGTAAAACGCTCGCACTTTGGACTTGACATTCTTCATTTAATTCTGCACAGTTGCTTTTGTAAGTTTCCTGGTGGCTGCTGTCCAGTTTTTCGGGAACTCCTGCACAGAAAAAAATCTTGCAGTAAAAACCGACTATGCCTATTTTCAAAAGTCAAATTTACTACGTTTATGGTACAGCCTTCAACATTTGTGGTACATTTGACAGACCTCAAGTTGATATTAACCCCATCATGGTTGATTTAATCGCAGGCATGGTAAAATCTAACGCATTTATAGTCAGGTGAACATCGTTGGTGTTTGCGCTCAATTTAACCCTCGAAAGGGTAGTTTCTAGTGCGGCTTTTTTGCGAGTGCATGTTTTGGGACATAGCGAAAGTGCTGCTTGACACCCCTGATGAAAGAATACCTTTAACGAATGATATCACAAATCCTCCAATCATTTTTTTTAATGGTTTGGATGATACCCCAAATAGGTCGTTAAGAAAAATAACCATACGAAATTTATTAGGGAAGCACCTAATACCGTTGAATTGGCCGAAGATCCGGAAAGTTCAGCGAATTGATGTTCTTTTTCATGAATTGTACAATATTGTTTGCCAACCACTTGGCGTAGTGGGCGGAAACCAAATTCGGCCAGAAGAGAGCTTTATGTTTTCAATACAGGGGCAGCAATCTCTTCTTCAAACATTCTTCCTCGTTCTTGGCGTTAATTGTATCCTTCGTGAAAAAATCGATGGCCGCTAACCACAGGTACAAACCGCTTGCCACTCCAGCACCATCTACCAAAACTTTGGCACCGCCACCTTGGTGTCAGCGACGTCCAGGTCCACCGATTTCGTATCGGTGGACCGGGCAGCGCTCAATCATCGTCGTCCACCAGGATGTATCCGTCCTTGTTCTCCAGAATCCGGCTGTACAGTTTTCGCGCTCTTGTTTTGGCCCGAGCTTGCTACTCCAGGGACTTTTTCGGGACCTTCTATTTCTTGTACGTTTTCAGGGAGTCCAGGGAGTTTTGATCCGTTGAATCATCCTGATGCTGGTGTTGAATTGCTTGGCCAACGCCGATGGGTTTTTCCTTATGTACTTAACCACTTTCAAATCTCAGCCGGGCTGGATGGGACCCGGTTTCCTGCCGGATCGGGATGAATCTTTCGCGAAAAAGGTCTCACTGAACTTTTTGATCACATTTTTGACACTGTTGTGGTCACTTTCACCCGTTTTGCAATTTGGTTGTACGAGACACCCTTTTCCGAGCACCAAAAGTGCAAAATTTTCTTTCGCGTGTCCAGATCAATGCGACTCACTAGACCAATCGATTGCACATGATTGTTATTGACATGTAAAAAAACATGTCGCCGCAAAACACACTAACGAGGTTTAAGCCATTGTAGAGTAATTACTGTTTGAACTGTCGCTAACTACTCTTCGATACACTCTTTAGTTTTCGGTATTTTGAGCGTGAACTGTAAATTTTTCAACTGATTTATCAACTAGGATGGTATAGGAACAGTATCTGATACTGTTAATAATTCATAAAATGACAGGTAGTTGAACATACACTCTAAATTTCTCAATTTATAATAGGTAAATTTTGGTAATTTTTTCCCGATACACTTCAAAAAAAATATTAATTTCTATCTAGTATCCCACAAACATGGAGAATGCTAGCGTAAAACGTTACGCGATTAATAGATAATAACAAGAGATAAAAAATAGGCCAGAAAATTGTATTAAAACGCGATTATACGGGGTACTTATACTTTTTTTACATACTGTGTGTCGAAACTTTCCATAATGCCACACATGCAGGATTACAATTGGTGGGGCCGGGGCCACAAGATGTTTTTTCAGTTGTAGAATGGAAGAACTTACATCGATAAAAAATTTTTTTGAAGTGTTTGAATTGAGTAACAAATTAGATTTTAGTTTACAGAGTAACGAATTTTTAGTTCACATCATTCAATTCAAAGTGGCCGAGTAAAAGTGCAAATGTTTATTCGACTTTCACCGATTTGCACAAAACTTGGAGGAATTTTTCTTCTACGACCCATACGTAAAATTCCCAGTTTTTGTACCGATTGGACGCTTCCTCGGACCATGGGATCACCCCCCTTTTTTTTTTAAATTTTAAGAAGAGTACTTTTTTAAATTGCTTGCATCTCCAAAATCATTGTGTCTTAAAACAATCTGTTGGATGATTTTGAATGGATGATGGAAGAAAATTGTTCAAAAATTCCATACATTTTTTGGGTGGCAAATTAATTTTTTTTCAAATTAAAATGATACCATATTTGACGAAAAACGCCTTTTTGTCTCTGAATTATAAAAATAATGTGGCATTTTTTGTGAAATGAGTATTATTTGATTTGAAAAATTCCAACTCAAGGTATTCTGATCCATTCCAGAGATTCAGCAGTTTAAATCAAATAAGTCCATATTTATGAGTTATTTGTCAAAACTACTATTTCCTTTCAGCTATATCTCCTGAACTATTATGACTGAAAATAATGTGTTGTATGTTCCATGTAAAATACTGTCTACGGAATCCAGGAAAAATACTATTTTTTCTGCGGCAGAGTTGCCAAAAAAAATATAATTAAGCACATGTTCGTTGAAAATAGTGAGTATAGTAAGGAGATATGTAATTTTGAATATATGTGAGCAAAATGGAAAGAAGCAACAAGAAAGAGGTAGGGAGGGGGGGGAAAAGGAGGGGGGGAAAAGAAGAGGGAATAGAGAGGGGGTGGGGGTGAGAGGAATAAATATAATGAATTTTTAATATTAGGGAGGGAAAAAATTAAATGGTAATAAATATGAGATATAGGTTAGGGTACACAGCTCGAAAAAGTAGTGTGAATTTCTATTCAATATCATGCACATAAATGGAGCGTCACAAAACATAAACATTTGCGTTATACATCGTGTAAAGTTCTGGGACATTCCATACATTGCCGATATTATTGTATGCAAAAGCTCATCTTCGCTAGAAGTATTTCATGCAAGTTGCTGCTTCGTGTGGAATGAATTACTATTTTACATGCTGTGATATTTACATCACAATTAAAATTCAGATTTTTTTTGTGT
>JAHHFK020001029.1:0-136779 GCA_024533555.2 Aedes koreicus
AATCCTACTTTTTGTGATTTGACAAAAATGTCGCATAGTATCTAATGCAATGTTTGGCTTGAAGTAGTGAACATAACAAGCGTTTTGTGTCGTCTTTTTCGTTCTTTCACTGTGTAAATGATTAAAAGAGTTTGACGTCAAGCTCCGTCGTCTATTTAAACAGCGGAGGAGCACAAAGGACGACAAATTTGATTGGCATCACCTATTTACATCTCATTAACATGATATCGCTTCTAATCACGTTCACTATGGGTATCAGATCGCGTTGAAAATCGCTTCGATTAGGATCGCGTCGCATCGCGTCGCGTTCGCTTCCACTATGGGGTCCAGCTAAGCTGATTGAATCCTTGATTGCAGGCTTGACCTGTTCTGCTATCGCAAAATGATGATGAGTCATTTGAATTTTAATTCACAGACACTAGAAAGGCATAATTTTGTTAGTTGTAGAATGTGGAAAGAGGATGTAACAAACAAAAACTTACCTTATCATTCAGGCTTAGGTGTCCTATGCTGTAAACAGAAGTCATATCCATTTAACTCGATTAACTGCGCTGCAAATAAAACAAGATAATCTTAACTATAATCAAATAGTTGGTACGAGGATTATTATTTACTTTTCTGTTCCATTTGAGATGTACTGTCACCGGTGCAGAAGGGCGAAGTTAGAAATCAAACGACAATAAGGCGTTATCAGTGGGGCCAATTTGGCAGTTTGTCAAACAAAAGGTACCAAACCGAAAGGGCTTAATCAAAATTTGAGAAAATCAAAGGCGGAATTCGTTTTTTATGTTTTATTATTTATAAAAACGGATAGATAAATGCTTAATTACTATTTATTGACGAGGAAGGTTCCTCACAAGCGGCATAGTACAATAATAAGACCGTAATTGCTTTCTAATTTGAAATAATTTTATATTTTCGTTTCAGAATCTTCGATTGAGTTTTTCTCGGGATGACATCAATGTTAGTTTCGCCCTTTTCAAATGTTAGCGCCGATTTGTCGATTCCGGCCAAGTAACCACAAGCATTATATTATTGCATTTATTCAACCCAAAATCAACATCGGTAATGCGAGATCGCATCAATTCAACAGTTGTCAAGTAATGAAGCGTTAGATTAGCTTAAGAATGTAGTGATGCATTACCAATGCAATAATGCTACTTTACCAATGTCTTATGGCATTTCAAGAGATATAGCATTAGTTCGATCTTAGTGGGGCCCTTTTCAGCTTTAATCCAACTTCAATGATGCACTAGACGTAATACGTATGCCCTATGTATGCAGGCTATTACCATAGACTAACTCTAAGACCAGTAGGTCCCGAACAAATACGATTTTTTTCTTGGCTCAGTCAGTACTAGCACATCGGTCCCAAGCTCGGTCCCAAGCTTAATAATACGCCCCTAATAATGAACTCACACGAACACACTCTCAAATATTCTGTCAAAATAACACAGCAAATCAAAACAAAGGCGCAAATATGTAAAGTTAGGTGCAGCTTCAAGGTGAGGAGGGAGGGGATAGCGGGGGATGGGTGGGTACGGGGGGGGGGGGTGGGGGGGGAACCCGGCTTTGTTAAAAGAATTTTGGAGGGGGGGGGGGGTGGGGTGGGTGGGGGGGGGTGGTGGGTGGGTTTGGGGGTGTGGCTTATAGCGAATTCGTTTTTTTATCCAGTTCCAAACTGGATCGGGTATCAAAATTGGGTCAGCTTGTTATTTGTTAAACGTCAGTGTGTATGTTTTCTTTTGTGACTAGTATCGGATTGAGGTTTGCACTGACAATAAGTTCGGGTATCGCTGGTTGAAACTAGTTCCAACCTAGGTTCAAAAACGAATTCGATATTACTCATTGTTATTTGGTTTTTTTTAGGGGTGTGTATATTTAGGGGGGTGGAGTGGAAAGCGTTCTCCCCCTTTTTATTTTTTCGGGGAAGGGGGTGGGCTTAGGGGTTGATTTTTAAAGTTTTAATTTATGGTGGCATTTTGAATCATGGTTTTGTTGGGTTCTTGTGTATTTTTTGGGTTAATGTCGGTATGTTTTTTTCTTTTCTTTACTGTAAGTTGTTGTGGTTCGAAGTTGTGGTGTTGATTTTAATAGTCTAAAGGTGTTGGTGTGAGCTTTTTTGTGTAGGCTGATAGTATTCAGGTGGAGGGTAATATTAATTGTTCTAAAGGTTTGGTGTTTGGTACATGACACCTGTTTGAATCATTAACTGTTGTGCTATATGGTGGTAGTGAAAAAGAGGCTAGTTCAATGTTACTACTACAGCCTTATATCTGTAACATAATGTTTATAAACAAAAAATCAGGTTCACTCCGACGTCCATTATCAACCTCCACTCCCCCAATGAAGTCTATACAGCTCATTGCCTCTCCCCCATCGTTACGTATTTTTTAATGGATCGTCAGTTTTTGAAACTCTCCTTTGGTTCTCCAAACGTTGATTGATTTTCCAAGTATAAAAGCTTAAGACTACAGATATAACAGGGTGTAATTATGGACAAGAAAAAAATCATTAAATAGTGTATTGAAGGATTGTCACCACTCTCTCTTCATATCTTTCTCTTGTAAACAAACTTCCTGCTATATGATACTACAATGTTATAAAATGTATCATCAAGAAAAACTTAGCTGTTTGAACAAAGCATAAAAAGCAAATAAGAGCGTAATAGTTTATGCATTGCCAGTATGCAATCTAAACTCCGTTACAAACGCAGCTACGCACTGAACATAAGTTACTTGTTAATTTAATTATTTTAAATGATTCATTCCAGGTCAGCACAACTTCGATAATGTGGAACTGGGAACGGAGATGGTGTGGTGTGCCTCAAGCGAGGTAGAGCTGTACAAATGCCGTAACTTCACACTTGCATTAGAGCGAGACCATGGACTGTTTGACAATTACTTCCTAAATGTATCTTGTTACTTTGGATTTGACCAGGACCAATGCATGCGACTTATCGATGAAGGCAAAGCTCATGCAATGATGCTAGATGCTGGAGAAGTGTATACTGCCGGACGACACCATTCACTGGTTCCCATTATGCAGGAAGGATATGACGGAGGATTTACGCAATATCATGCAGTCGCTGTTATTAAAAAGGACAGCTTGAGAGATGTCACTAGCTTGCGACATCTAAAGGGGAAGAAAGCTTGTTTCGCATGGGTTGGAAGTTACGCAGGTTGGATTGTTCCAATTTATACGGTACGTTCATTCTATTTTCATTTATCGTATGTATCAACAACAACAAATTCTATTCAAGCTGCAACGTGACGGTGGTATGGAAATAACAGACTGTAACAATCATGTTAAAACGGCTACCGACTACTTCGGCCCGTCTTGTGCAGTAAACGCCTTAGTTGACAAATACAACCCAATTGGAGATAATTCAGACAAGTAAGGAAATGCGTATAGAAACTGGAAGTGTAAAATGATCGATCCTCTTTTTAGATTGTGTTCGCTTTGTACAGGAAAAGTTCCAGGAGGGAAATGTACGCTATCAGATCCTTACGCTGGATTCGAGGGAGCTTTCCGTTGCTTGTTAGAAGCTGGAGATATAGCTTTCTTAAAACACACTACCGTGAACGAGATGGTAGAGAGTGGTTTAATTCATGGTGTCACCGGTGACCAATTTGAGCTGCTATGTAAAGATGGAACGAGGCAATCGATATCCGAATACAGGCAATGTAATTGGGGCTTGGCTCAGTCCCATGCTTTGGTTGTGTCTTCTGCTAGAACAACAGCAGAACGACGACGATACAAAAAATTCTTCACTCAAGCTGTAAATCTATACTCGGCGAGGTCGGTACGATCCAATAGCACTCTGAACTCAGCGGACGATCGCTATCGCAATCAAAATGATCGTTTCAACTCCAACAATCGATACGATAGCGGTAGATCCGACGATCGTTTCAATCGTTTCACAACAACCACAACAGAACGTTATAATTATGGTGCTTTCAACGATGACCGTAACTTCAGTGAGCAAAACGAAACGCAACTTTACGAAAAATTCGAATTGTTCGATTCCCGACGATACGGCAAACAGCTTAATCTTATGTTTCAAGACACGGCTCGCTATCTTGCGCCCATCGAGGAAAACAATCAAAATTTCCAAAATTATTTAGGAAATGGTTTAGATTACATCTACGGTGTTCGATCATGCCCCGTAAGCAGAATGACTCTATGTGTAACATCTGAACCAGAGATGGAAAAATGTATAAAGATGAGGGTAGATATTATTTGCATAACATATTCTCAGAGATAGTAAAAAATAAATTCTATTCCAGACTGCGTTAAAAGCACAGCTCATAAAGCCGGAAATGTTGTGCTTTAAGGCTCACTCTCATATAGACTGCATGCGTCATGTAAACTCAGGACAAGCCGATGTAATCGTGCTGGATGCTAGTGATGTCTATACCGGTGGTCTTAAGTATGATTTGCTTCCCTTTATGTCCGAAGTGTACGATCTCGGTCAACCCGAATACTACGTCGTAGCCGTTGCAAAAGAAGAGGATCCTGATACTGAACTGACGTATTTGAAGAACAAATATACATGCCACTCGGGAATCAATACTGCCGCCGGGTGGATATACCCAATGGCTTACTTGATTTCAAACGGATGGATACGTCCATATGGTTGCGATAGTATTCGTGCAGCAGCAGAGTATTTCACAAAATCATGCGTTCCTGGAGCAATAAGTAACGAATACAATACAGGAGTGCCTTATGATAATTTGTGTGATTTATGCCACGGAAGTAGTTTCCGATATTGTCGAAGAGATGCTTCCGAAGATTATTACGGTAATACCGGTGCCTTCCGCTGTCTAGTGGAAGGAGGAGGCCACGTAGCATTTGTGCGGCATACAACTGTTGTTGAAAATACCGGAGGAAAGAAACGCGAGTGGTGGGCAAGAAATACACTTCCAGATGACTTCGAACTACTCTGTCCTGACGGTACCCGGGCAGAGGTGAACGAGTACAAGAAGTGTAATTTGGGGAAAGTAAAAGCAAATGCTCTCGTTACCAGAGGTGGTCACAACTACAATGCTACTCAGCTCAATGCCTTCATCAATCTTTTCACCTACGCTCAGCAATTTTATGGTCGGAGGGATGCAGATGAATTCAGGTATGCTATTATGGGAATGGGCGCTACTTATGTTATAATTTGTTTTTTCTGTTGACGATAAAAATCAGCTTTACAAATTACAGTCGAGAGGCTAAACATGCTTATCATATACAATAAGTTTCACTGGTTGGCAGGTAAAGAGACGAGAGCTTGATACTTTACAATTCAGGTTAAAACCTAGGTGTACTGCATATCCGACTCCATTTCGGATAGTTAAAAATTGCAATAGAGAGAAGGTTATCACATACGGGTTAATATTTTTACTGTGCAGTGAGTGGAAATCGTTGTGCAAAAATGCTTGGAAAAGTCTGCCTTCACCTTATTTTTGCGTCTTCAGCGCAGTATTCCTTGATTTATTCACATAGTAAGAGTGTTTGTTATAACATTTTTTCAATCTGATACGATACGAAACGAAATGTTTTTGGCTTCGAAAATTCCGCGGAATCCGCTGCATGAAACCTGTAGATTTATGTTCTTCCGACGAAACGAAAAGCAATTTAAAACGTAAATCTGCGACCCTTGACGGAAATGCTTCAAAATTCTCTGAAATTCCCAATGGCTAGTTTTCGTACCTTGCCGTTGGTGAGTCCGAATAATCGCATGCTTTATAATGGAAAGTTGGAGACGGTGGTTTATCGTCATCGCTGATTCATGTCGCTTACTTGTGCAGCATGAAGAGGCGATGAAGATTATTTGAACTAGGTACCCACTCTGATGAAATATTGCATTAGAGAACTAACTAGAGATTTAGCCCGCAGTGATCGTATCACACCTGTTACACTTTATTAACTGCCATGTTGTAGTACATTTATGTAAAGGCATTGAAGTTGGGTGTGATACTGTAACCCTCAAAGAAGATTCCACTTTAAATTCAATAATTTGGTGAGAGTATGGGTTGAAAAGATAATAAAATTTTTGATTGTAAATATGAATATTCATGCCAAAAGATTGTATGAATTACATATATCAAATATTAAATGATTCCAAACCAAAAATTAAACGCTAGAAGACGAGCCTTGCACAGAACTTATTTGTAGGATATGCTGCTAAGATAAACGAGTCATATCTTTTTTGAGCATAGTAGGAGCTAAGTAGAGATAATCGAGCTTGAGATAGTGTAGGGAGACTCGGCTGCTCAAATATCAATACTTCGACAGAGACAAAGCCCAACCTAACTCGAACGCACGACGTGCCGAAGTCGAGCAACTCCAGACGATCGCATGTGGTGTGATGATAGTACGATGATGACGATGACTACCTAGGAGCTTTTGGCGAGGATATATAAACCCTCTGCACCCCTATGGGGGTCTTATGATCCCGGGAAGTGAAGTTATACGGAGTGCTTAAAGTTCGACCAAGTTAATTACCAAGTTACCAAGTTAACTGGAAGGCAGAAGTGTGCGATTAATGTTACCTACGGTTTTTGAGAATATCTTGTGCGGATTGAAGTAAAATTTAGAGGTAAAATTAGTGAGTAAGTTTAAAAGATTGTGAGTGGTGTCAAACGTTTGTGTTTCTTTCTTTATTTAGTGGATTGAGGTCCTTTTTGAATCGCGAGTTCTGCTTGAGTTTTTTTTTTCAATTAAAACTACTTCTACGAAAAAAGTTATTTATACTCAGTTATGTGAGCGATTTAACTTAATACTAAAGTCAATTCGTGCTGGACACGCGGTGCGCTGCGCTTTTTTCGTGGCGGCGACCATCCATGATTCCGTCATGGTGCCAACCACAAATTCCGTCCAAGGATCATCGACACCCGTGTGTACCGTAAAGGCCCGCCTCAAGAAGGTACACACTTAGAAAATTTTACAGTATTCGGTAATCTTTTACCGAACTTTAGAGCTAATATACATGGTCATGTTTGCTCTTGCTTCCTTTTCCGTCGAAACTGTCCAGCACGAATAAACAATACTATAAATAAGAATGATTTATTGTTAGTTCAGTTAGTTAAGTTTAACGTCAATTGCAAGGAATAAACGAATCACTAATTTCGGGAGCTTAATTCGTTCGTTACTCAATTTAGTAGAAATTCTTTTGCAGTCCCTAAGATAACTCAGCTGCTGAATGGAGAGGAGGTTTAGCTTGTGTCATAGAAATTTTGTCAGTTTTCCTCATTAACCGTTCAAGAGTTTCTCCTGAACAGGCAAATAAAACGTGACCGGTGCTCTCTTAGTAGTAGCGTAGCCGGCCTTGCGATTGAAAGGTGAGCCAACAAAAAAAGGCAGTTCCAGCCCACCCCAGACGATCTCCGTGACGGTGACCGGAGGTCAGGGGAATTTTGGACGTGGCCCTTCTGGTTCACTAGTTACAAGGTTTTGCCGTAAATCCCTTATGAATAGGAAAATTGAGGTTTGAAATGTAGTTTGAATTTTCAAAATTTCACAATGTTCCTATTATTGCACCTTCTACTTGCGTGGCAAGCTTTTATTATTGTTTCTTTTGAAATAATATTTTAGATATAACCTGAAATATTATTGCCTGTTTCATTTCCGGTCTGTGGTGGATATTTTGACTATTGCTCGAGATTCTCACTGCATCGTGCTTCTATTGATGTATTAGATTGTGTGACATACTGGGAAGCTGCCCAGACAACCAGAAGTCGTATAGGAAAAAAAACACAACATCGTTCCTTCTTAACTTATTTGGCGTAAGGACTGTTTATTTTATAAAGAGTATAATTTTGTAACGCGATAAAGCAGAAACTTTACTCAATTATGATGAAATTCGCTTCATCGTGTAATTCAATACACTGAAAGACGACTGTCATTTTTTATCTGAATCAAAACAGTTTGAGTTTAGCAAAATGGAGCGAATTGATAAGGACACTAGAGTTTTGATTATTCAAAAGTACTACGAGGGACTGTCTTGTAGACATATTGCTCAAATTGTGAAAAAATCGCAGACTGGTGTGTACAAAATCATCAAAAAGTTTGGAGAGGACTGGCATACTGTGGACGATCTGCCAAGGTCCGGAACCAGGAGCGGACCTGTCAACCCGCAAGAGAAGAAAACATGTGTTCAGTTTCTGTTATCCGAAAAATCGAACTCAGTCCGACAGGTTGCCAAGAAACTGGGGGTATCCGTTGGATTTGTCCAAAACGCAAAAAGATAAATAACATCTGGATATACAAGGAGCAAAAACGCCAAAACGGAGCGCAAAATAGCTGGAACGAGCGATACCGGAATCTTAATAAAATGTTAAGAAAGCATCTCAATCGTTGCATTTTGATGGATGACGAAACATATTGCAAACTGGACACAACTACGCTACCTATGGGGCCGCAGTTTTATAATGCGGTTGTTTGAGAAAACATACCTGATGACAGAAGACCGATCGTTCTTGGAGAATGGAGAAGTTTAGTAAAAAAAAGTTCTTGTGTGGCAGGCTACTTGCACATGTGTCAAAAACAGTTAGCCATTTTTCACCACTGGGACCATCAACGGTGAAGTTTACCGCAAGGAATGCATAAATGTATCGTGAAAACAACGTCCCCCCACTGTTCTAGCCTGATCTTGCATCCGCTCACTACGCTTCTGCTACCCTGGATCTGATGTATCTATTTTGTGCAAAAAGAGAGAAGTCCACCAAATTGTCCTCAATTGCGTCCGATCGAGCGCTACTCGCAGTCTCGTTAATACACAACAATACATAAAACACAGTGTTCAAACTCCCAACATAAGCTAGTTGTAGACAAAAAAGAAAAAGAAATTACTTGAGTCAAGTCCAACTCCAACTTGACACAAAAAAAAAAGTTTAAAAAATAATAATAAAGAAGTACCTACATATCGTAATGAAGATTGTTTCGCTATCAGAAGTATTGAGTTTTAAGTACCTTGAACTGCTCGTACAATTTTCTTGTTCTTTTCTTAATTTAATTGAATTCCTTGCTTCTAATAGACATGGAATTCATCAGCATCATCAATCTTCGACGTTCTGTTTTTTTTATTACCAAAAATAATAGAGACGTGCCAATTGCCATTTTCACCGAGCACCAAATGAGATGGCCTCACTTTTGATTTACTTATAAACTTCACTTAAGCCACAGTTTTGTTCATTTCATTTCGAATTGTTGTCGATGTAATACGCATAACTCATCATTCCTTTATATTTTCAGCTTCAGTTTGTTCTACTCAAATCCTCCATATCATGATCTGATCTTTTCGGATTCCACGAGAGAGCTGCGTCTCGTACCTGGTGATAAACGATGGTTTGATGCTTATCTCGGTGCGGACTTTTTGCGGGCTCGCCGTATCACCGATTGCCATGCAGGTGCGAAATCATTAAAGTTCAATCCATTGATTTGTGTTTTACTAGCAGTAGCTTTAGTTTTCAAAAGAATATTGTAGATAATTTACGATTTATTGATTGTATAGTTTTAATCGACATTCCGTCCGTAGGGTTAGTATGTACAAATCCAGTAACAATAGCCGTCCAAGTTATTACATTTTACTAAACCTTCTGAATTATGCATGTTACGTTTAAAAAATCTTTTGGCGATCAAACTAAAGCATTTTCTCTAAATTGTTATCTGCAGCAAACAAGTGAACCATCCAAACTTTTAGAGATGTAACGACAAGATATACTCGGACCACATTAGAATTACAGTTTTATTAGATATAGGTATAAAATTTTAAATGTAAGCGGCAAAAAAAAGTTTTCAGAATCTAAAGCCGTTGCCTTAAATAATGATTGATTATTTGACATATGTATGAAAACATTCTGCATTTATGCTATTTATGAATGCTAAAATTAATAATGATATTTTATATAAAATGATTTTTTTTTCTTTTTTGATGACAGCCCAATTGATGATTCATTGTTAGTTATTCAGTATAATTATGCGCGGTGTTTGAGGTGAGTTGACTCACTTACGAGGTGACAATTTCCATTTGGTATGAACGAAGACACCTCATCTGAAGTGACAATTATCATTTCTTAGATGAGTTTTAGAATTGCATTCAGGGATATTAAGGGCATAATAAGCACCATTTCTTTCAGCAAAACCATGCAGTTTTTTTTAAAGATATTTCATAGGCATGTCAATCACTATTGAATGTACCATACATACTATTTTCATTTTTTTCCTCTGTTCGGGAAATAAACCACCGCGACCAGTAATTTGATCTATTATAGTATATCCCGTATCCTTTGTTTAGTGCATGTCGAGTTACTTCACCACTATTGAGAAATGATGAAGTATTCGATGTTGTTACAGTTGTCATTGTTTGTTTTGATGGCAATGAATGAAGCATTATGGAGAGTGTGAGCTGTTTAGTGGAATACCTGTAACTAGAAAATAAGAAGAATGATTAGTAATTTCCATTTAATTCCAACTACCTTTATTGCTTATCTTGACAGATACGCGTATTTCGTCTACAATGTGCA
This sequence comes from Aedes koreicus, assembly GCA_024533555.2. Taxonomy (NCBI): domain Eukaryota; kingdom Metazoa; phylum Arthropoda; class Insecta; order Diptera; family Culicidae; genus Aedes; species Aedes koreicus. Next base: position 10,515 of record JAHHFK020001029.1, read on the forward strand.
GACTTCTTCAGTGTCGTATACTAATACTCGACTGCCGAAGTAACGTAACGTAACGTAACGACGTAACGCTTAGAACTAAGGAAACTGGAAATAAAAATATCAGTCATCTGAAACCAATAGACCTTTCTCGTCACACCTAACCCCCATTTTTTCTATTTTTCTCCAAAAGGCAATGAACTTCTTATAACGTTAGCGATATTGCTGGTTGCAGTTGTGATTGGACTCTAGTAGTGCTTTTTGCGCATTTTAAAGTGTGGTGCAGTGCACGTTTACGTCAAATCGTTTTGTTGTCTTCGGTGCACTTATCCTTTATGCTGAAAGGTATAAGTTCACTGAAGACAGGAAACGATTTGTCACAAACGTGCACTTTTATCACACTTTTTATGTTTTTTGTCGGAGTCCAATTTTAACTGCAATCAGCAATAATAACTTTTTTTTCTATGCACTCCTCATCTTGTTACAAATTTTTGGAAGCTCCAATTTATTCCACATTTTATGGTGACTATTTATTTTTTTTTTTTTTTTGTTGGGTGTATTATCGCTGCGACCATTGTTTTGATCTATTGTGATATGGTGACTATAGCCATGTGGAACAAATTTGAAGCGTTTTGGCAACTCTGCAAAGTGATGAAATTATTTTCACCACGAAATTCAAAACTTTTTCTGGCAACACTTCGGTTCTTTGTTTATATACTGTTTATTGTTGCCTATCAGTTTGATTAAATTATTTACCTGCACTTAGTAATTCAGAAAAAGCACCAAAAAAGGATAGAAGTGTCACTAAATTATTAAGGCCTGTGCCAACAAATAATGTGTGATCAGCATTAAAAATTTAGAAATGAGCAATAATAGATGAGAAATGACCTTTGGATAATCTAATTGTGACCGGTAAATCTGTCAAATAAAGAAACAGCTATTAGTATATTTGCAAATAAATATGGCTTTATTTCCGCCAAATGATATAATTTGAGCACTAAACTACTCGCATGTGTCTTGGAATTTTTATTTGATTTTCCCATAAAAATAGTAAAATGAGCAATAAATAACTGAATAACCACAATAAAAAATACTCAAATGTCCTAGGTAGTAGATACAGTTACCCATCTTTAAATTCAAAAATAATTTGATATCGTGAAAACTTTCCCATGAAATATTCAACAACACCATTTGAAAACTAAATGGGTTCCAGAGAGCAGAAAATAAATCCAGGCAAAAAATTGGGAATGAGCCATAAAAAGTTGTGATGTGTTTTAGGACAAATAAAAAAAAATCATATGGAAGAGGTAAAATGAGCAATGAATATTCAATAATACGCAAAAGACAATGATATTTTTGCAAATGGACTTATGAACGTACACATTCCAAATAAGAGTTGTTGAGCTTCTACAATTGATATTTTTATCAAATGATATGTTGAGTTTACCAATAACCATAAGACTGTCGCTTGAATGGAAAAAATATTGTTGGTAAGGATGATCATTTAATGTGGTCACTACTTATAAATACGGTTGATAAATGTATCCATGCCAAGGAAAAGTACAACAATCAACCTGTGATAATTTTGAAATAGTCATCAAACCATTATCAATGTTCAGGCGCACAAATCAAAACAGCAATCGGAAATAAAAAATATGAGCAATTTTATAATATAAAGCAGCACTTAGAAAAAGACTACTCATTTAAATGGCTTAAATTTGTCAAAGCAGATTGGTAACAACGCCAGTAAATTCTTATTGTTGACGAACATAATTCGTCATTCAAACGTCCTTGTAATTGATCTACTCATCCACCACACCGCGATTCCACACAGTTCAAGGGATTACCAATGGCTACCAAAAAGAGTGTAGGGGATTCCGTTAAGAGGTTCAACTAAAATAACAAGATTGTTTGCTTTTTCAAAGTCAGATAGCTTCAGTTTATCACACATTTAAGAGTATTCGAAAAACATCTTATTCCAATTTATCATCCAATTTCCAAGAATCAGCATTGAATCTTATTCTAATGACCCTGTATACCCCGGATCAAGTTGACGCAAAGTTTTTCGTTGGAGCGGCTTTATCTTCCTAAAATTTATGTTCGGTAACGAAGCATGCATCACTACCCCGGTTGCCGTCTCAAATGAACTAAAACGTCTACAGCAGACGTACAGTTTAAAGAGACGTTAATATAATGAATGAATGAATCATCACTACCCCGCTACCTAGTTGTCACTGGAAGGAAACAATCGCCTATAGCGGGCCAGCGGTCACTCATCGTTGAACACTACAACAATCCATCGAGCGCGTACATTATGGTCTACCGACACGGATGTATTCAAAAGCAGAGCGAAGGGTATTGACAACGTTGGCATCGATGATACGAATCAGTGCATGTATGACGACCCGACGAGTAGCATCCACCGTTCGACCGTTCACGTCTGGATGATTGTGCCTCCTTTTGTGTGTAGTTAAATTGTAATTAGTTTAAGATATAAAATTAAAGCTTAAGTACACGTAATGGTTTCGTTAGTTAAATAAACTGTTGTTATTCTTAACTTTCGTGTGTGCCTTGTGATCGATTCGAAAATTCATGCTGCTGGTGGATTGAGACGTATTTTAACTAGACGGGAATGTTAAGTGCTAGAATCAAAAATTGAATTGCGAAGAAAACGGTTTGCTGTTCCCTGATCTTGAATGGTATTCAAACATGGTCCTTCGAACCGGATATGGGCATCGATAGGAATCTGCCCAGACCAAAATTTGGATCACAACATGGTCGTTGCGCCATCGAGGAAATTGGCATTTTATATAGATCGAATGGCGAGCGCGCCATGTATGCAGCAATAAATTAACAATACAAGGCATTTTCAATGCCTCACTAAGGTGAGTGTGGTTTCAACCATTATTGAATTGTTAATTGGTCTACGAGATCGTTTTTCTTTTGTACATGTTCTCAAAATTGATGCTGCGATGATCGTGTTGTTTCGAAACGGAACGTTGTGAGCTGATGATTAGTTCGATAATACCGGGATCCGTCCCAGACCTCGAGATCGGTGGATGATAACCTTTGCAGACATTGCTGATTTACATAAAATTGTGCAACCGACACAAACGACGCACGGAGCGACTCAAATGCAATCAACTCGGATTGCAGCTTTGAACCTGAAGGAGGAGGCGAATTAAATATAATACAAGGCATGAACTGCCTGTATCCAGGTGATTAGTACTCCAATCGTTTATACCATCTAGCACGGTCTACGCTGTTCTTTGTTTGTAGATCGTTGCATCGCTCTGGACATGTCGGCTGCTGAACGGAAACTACGCGGTCTAAAGAACCGAAAACGCAGCATCATATCGTCGTTTGCATCGATTAGCTCCTTTGTATCCAGCTACCAGGCCGAAAGAGACAAGTGTGAGGTGCCCGTTCGTCTAGAAAATCTAATCACACTCTGGACAGAGTTCAATGCTGCTCAGGCGGAGTTAGAAACATTGGAAGAGACCGAAGATGTTCTGGAATCATATTTGAAGGAACGCACGGAATTTGAACGAGCTTACTATCGTGTTAAAGGTACGCTACTTTTACTGAATCAAAATGATGCCCAACTTACTACTGCGCGGCCCAATGATAACTCGAACAATGTGTCCCACCTCAAATTACCAGACATCAAATTGCCAGTTTTTGGTGGTAATTACGAAGACTGGATGAATTTTCATGACTTGTTCGTTTCGCTCGTTCACTCCTCGACGAACTTGTCCACAATCCAAAAATTTTATTATTTACGTTCCTCTTTGGCTGGCGAAGCACTCAAACTAATCCAAACGATCCCGATTAGCAATGAACAGTACTCCGTTGCATGGAATTTGTTAATAAGTCACTACCAAAACCCTCGACGTTTGAAGCGAACATATGTTCAGTCCCTGTTTGAATTTCCCTGCATGAAGCGCGAAACAGCAGCTGAACTTCATTCACTAATCGACAAATTTCAAACTAATGTAAAAATTCTCAAACAATTGGGTGAAATTACCGAGCACTGGGATGTTCTATTAATTCATCTGTTAAGTACGCGATTGGATTTAATCACGAGGCGGGCGTGGGAAGAATACGCAGAAACAAACGATGCAGCGAAATTCCACCAATTGATCGAGTTTCTACAACATCGGGTTAACGTGCTAGAAACGGTTAACACCAAGCCATCGGAGATGCCAGTTATTATCAAGAAACACAATCCACCACGTGCAGGAAATCATGGCGCCGTACAGCAAGGGTCGCGCAAATGTCCAGCCTGTTCCAACCAACATTCCTTGTACCAGTGCGGCGAATTTTCAAATATGACTGTGGATGACAAGGAGCAAATAGATCGACGTGACCAACTCTGTCGAAACTGTTTACGTCGAGGTCACATGGCGAAAGATTGTCCTTCCGAGAGTAACTGCAGAAATTGCCGCAGGCGCCATCATACGCAGCTGTGCTTCGTGTCGAGACCAACCAGTCGCAGTAGTCAACCAGCTTCAGCCATTCAATCGGATCAATCCAATGCTTCCAGCCAAGCGGGCAGTTGTAGCCGACCAGTGTCATCCCCACCTACAGCACATACAGGCATTTCCAGCTGCATAACTCAAAACGGTCTCAGAAGTAGGGTACTGCTAGCTACAGCAATCATCATTTTGGTGGACGATAGTGGAAACGAGCATCTAGTACGTGCATTGCTGGATTCTGGCAGTGAGTGCTGTTTTGCAACAGAGCGAGTAGTTCAACGCATGAAGGTTCGACGTTGCAAGGTAAATCTTCCGATCGCAGGGATTGGTCAAGCATCTACTGAGGTTCGCTGCAAGTTTCGTTCGATAATCAAGTCTCGGATTTCCAAATACTTCACCACCATCGATGCTTTCGTTTTGCCAAGGGTCACTATTGATCTACCATCAATCTCCGTCGACGCGTCGACTTGGTCGCTTCCCACTGGTATTCAATTAGCTGATCCGTCCTTCTACCAGTCCGGAGCTATTGACGTTGTGCTTGGAGCCGAGGTATTTTTCGATCTCTTTGATGTACCTGGTCGAATCACGTTAGGTGCATCTCTTCCGTGTCTGGTAAATTCGGTTTTTGGTTGGATTATCAGCGGCAAAACTCCTGAAGAACATCCAAGATCCGCCATTGTCTGCAACGTTGCTACCACTGCTGACCTTCATCGTGACATGGAGCGGTTTTGGACCATCGAGGACGATTCTACGATCGCGTATTCTGCATCGGAGATCTACTGTGAAACATTCTTCAAGGAATCTACTGTTCGTTGCGAGGACGGACGCTACATGGTTCGAGTACCGTTCAAGAGAGATGTTTTGGATAAGTTGGGTGACAACAGACGTACCGCTCTCCATCGTTTCCGCTTGATCGAAGGTCGCCTTGGGCGCGATCCGAACCTAGCCACCGAATATCGGAAATTTATGCACGAGTACGAGGAACTGGGTCATATGCAGCAAATCAACGATGCAGAAGTAGCGCCAGGGCCTGCGTATTTCCTTCCACATCACGCAGTCTTGCGCGAAGAAAGCAGTACAACCAAGGTGCGTGTTGTCTTCGATGCTTCGTGTAAAAGCTCAACCGGAATCTCCTTGAATGATGCGATGCTAGTAGGTCCAACCATTCAAGAAGAGCTACGATCAATAACCATGCGATCCCGTCTTCATCCGATCATGTTGATCTCAGATGTTGCCAAAATGTATCGACAAATTGTTTTGTTTCCCGACGACTGCCGATTTCATTTGATATTCTGGCGTCCTTCACAATCCGAACCGATCCGTATCTACAAGTTGAAGACCATTACCTATGGGACCGCTTCAGCCCCGTATCTTGCCACTCGAGTCCTGAAGAAGCTTGCGCAGGATGAACAAGAACGTTATCCGCTCGCAGCGAAGGCAACCAACGAGGATTTTTATGTCGATGATTTCTTCTCGGGAGCAAAAACAGTCGCCGAAGCAATCAAGCTACGGCAGCAAATGGATGCTATGTTTAACTCGACCGGAATGCAGCTGCGTAAGTGGGCAAGCAACTGCCCGGAAGTACTTGAAGGAGTTCCTGACAACAATCGAGCTCTACAGCCATCAGTGGAGTTTAACAAAAAATAATCCAACAAGACGTAGGGACTACACTGGGAGCCCGGTTCTGACCAGCTGAAATACGTTGTTTCTTAACCAACAACCTACACTCCAATAGTCGTCACGAAACGAAGCTCTCTTTCCTTTATTGCTAAACTGTTCGATCCACTTGGTTTGGTAGGCCCGGTAGTAGTAATCGCAAAAACATTCATGCAGGCATTATGGGAGTTGAAAAATGATAGTGGAAAGCAATATGGATGGGATCAGGAACTACCGGAGGAGATGAAGAAACGCTGGATTGACTATTTCACTGAACTTCCCCGTCTAAATTCTCTGCGCATTGACCGTTTCGTTGTAGTTCCAAATGCTACTTCTATGGAGCTACACTTTTTCTCGGATGCCTCTTTAACTGCGTATGGATCTTGTGTGTATATCAGATCGTCGAATGAGTCAGATGAAATCAAAGTCGCTCTGTTAACATCGCGCTCGAAGGTGGCTCCACTCAAACAACAAAGTATTCCGCGCTTAGAACTTTGCGGAGCACTTTTGTCGGCCGACCTCTATCAAAGAGTTTCCCAAGCGCTACGAATCGCATCCAAGGCCTACTTTTGGGTAGATTCAATGACCGTTTTAAGCTGGCTCAAGGCGACACCTTCAACCTGGTCAACTTTCGTTGGAAACCGAGTTTCTAAAATCCAGCAGAAGACGGAAAATTGCGAGTGGAATCATGTGGCAGGCCGAGAGAATCCTGCTGACATTATCTCGAGAGGACTTTCCCCTGCAGACTTGATCAAGTGTAAATTGTGGTGGGAAGGTCCCCCATGGCTTCGAGGAGAAAGAAAATCTTGGTCAGTTCCAGTTAATGAAGATATTGATAGCGAGGCAGCAAAGGAAGCTAGAAAATCTTCGCTTATGGTCGCATCTGTTTCGTCAACCTTCGTCGAGGAATACGTCGGCAGGTTTTCCAACTACCAGCGCATGTTACGCATCACTGCCTACTGTTGGCGTTTCTTCAATAATCTTCAACTATTAAAAGCCGAGCGCACGGCTTCATCGCCGTTAACAACTGCTGAGCTTCGCAATGCTGAATTTGGACTTATTCGACTTGTTCAACGAGATATTTTTGCTACGGAATTGAAGGCCCTGCAGGAAAAACAGTTTGTCTCACCGAAATCACGGCTCCGGTGGTTTAATCCGATGATTGCTCCTGATAACGTTTTACGCGTCGGTGGACGGTTGAGTCGTTCCACTCAACCATACGATTCTCGCCATCAAATACTTCTCCCAGGATCACATCCATTTACAACACTTCTCGTTCGCTGTCTGCACGAACGTCACCTACACGCAGCTGTTCAGCTTCTCACCAATACTATTCGGCAGCGGTTTTGGATTCTGGGTGGCCGCAACATCATTCGTCGTGTTGTTCACAGTTGCGTCACATGCTTTCGAGCAAAACCAAAGGCAATAGAGCAGTTCATGGCTGAACTTCCATCCCAGCGTGTTACCGCTTCGAGACCATTTTCCGTCGTTGGTATTGATTTCTGGGGACCAATCTATCTCAAGCCTCGCCATCGAAGGGATGCCCCTCCGAAAGCCTACGTCGCACTGTTCGTTTGTTTCAGCATGAAGGCAGTTCACTTGGAGCTTGTCGTAGACTTAAGTACCGTCAAGTTCCTTCAAGCTTTCCGCCGCTTCTTGTCTCGTCGAGGATTGTGTTCAGAAGTCTACAGCGACAACGGTAAAAATTTCGTTGGTGCCGCAAATGAACTTCGAAAGCTGTTGCGTGATAAGGATTTCCATCACTCCTTTGCCAACGAATGCACCGCCAATGGCATCCGCTGGCATTTCAATCCACCTCGCGGTTCACACTTCGGAGGACTATGGGAAGCAGCAATCAACTCTGCACAGAAACACTTCGTCCGTGTATTGGGCGATCGTAAGCTGGCATTTGACGACATGGAGACTCTTCTCATCCAGATTGAAGCGTGCCTCAATTCGCGACCACTCACAAAACTTTCCGAAGACCCAACAGATCTTCAAGCTCTCACACCGGGTCACTTTCTGATCGGTTCATCGTTACATTCCGTACCAGACGTCGAATATGAATCGATTCCAGCCAATCGTCTCCATCAATGGCAGCTAATTCAGAAACTACTTCAGGAAATCTGGAAACGCTGGCTCGTAGAATACCTTGCATCGCTACAACCACGCAGCAAGTGGTGCAACCCACCCGTACCGCTTCAAAGAAACCAGCTCGTCGTCATAGTAGACGAGAACCAACCTCCGATGTGCTGGACTACTGCAAGAATCCACGAATTGCACCCAGGAAAGGACGGCATTGTACGAGTGGAAACTTTGCAAACTGCAACTGGATTCCTAACACGTCCTACAGTAAAAATCTGCGTACTACCTTTACCAGCATCAGTCGATGATCAACAATCAGCTGCAGCAGCGCCGCATTCGCGGTCGGGCTAGAGGTTTCCTAAATGGATCAACCTGGCCATTTTAGCACGGTTTCTGTGTGTCAGATCAACCACGCTGTCGAGGTTGCGGTGTCGTCAATATTAATTCAAGGTCCTCAATGAGAAGAGTCCAGCAAATGCTCTTCACTATTGACAAGACTCCGCAACGATCATCAACGTCAAGGACTACACGTCTGCCGTGGGCGGAATTCATCGTAGAATATCAGCACACAATGCTCTTAGACGCTAGAGTTCAGGTGAGGAACTGTCCAACACGTTTTATCTTTTGGAAAGTCCTACCGGGTGTTTTCTTTATTCCATGTCGCCGAGTCCATTCCGCTGATGTCCGGATCCTGTCATGAATCTCCAGAAATGGTCATTTCTGCCGGGGGCAGGATGTTCGGTAACGAAGCATGCATCACTACCCCGCTACCTAGTTGTCACTGGAAGGAAACAATCGCCTATAGCGGGCCAGCGGTCACTCAACGTTGAACACTACAACAATCCATCGAGCGCGTACATTATGGTCTACCGACACGGATGTATTCAACAGCAGAGCGAAGGGTATTGACAACGTTGGCATCGATGATACGAATCAGTGCTGGATTCGTGACGACCCGACGAGTAGCATCCACCGTTCGACCGTTCACGTTTGGATGATTGTGCCTCCTTTTGTGTGTAGTTAAATTGTAATTAGTTTAAGATATAAAATTAAAGCTTAAGTACACGTAATGGTTTCGTTAGTGAAATAAACTGTTGTTATTTTTTACTTTCGTGTGTGCCTTGTGATCGATTCGAAAATTCATGCTGCTGGTGGATTGAGACGTATTTTAACTAGACGGGAATGTTAAGTGCTAGAATCGAAAATTGAATTGCGAAGAAAGCGGTTTGCTGTTCCCTGATCTTGAATGGTATTCAAACATCAAGAACTATGTGCGATTTATAATGTTGATTTATAAGTTTTGTGACACTCCATTTATGTTCACCATGTTGAATAGAAATTCACACTATTTTTTTTTGGGGGGGGGTTGTTTGAATTTTTTTTTTTTTTAAAAAATGTGTGTTGTAAAAAAAGGGAAAAAATTTTTTGGAAGGAAAAAAAAAAAAAAAAAAAAAAAATAAATGGAGGGAAAAAAAGGGTTTGGAAAGGGGTACATTATTTCAGTGACTCTAGTGGAAAGCAAGCGTTACCGAGATCAAATGCAACTAAATTAAGTTACTCTGCTGCCTTCCCTAATAAATTTCGTATGGTTATTTTTCTTAACAACCTATTTGGGGTTTCATCCAAACCATTAAAGAAATGGTTGGAGGATTTGTGATATCGTTTGTTTAAGGTAATTTTGACGTAGGACTACGTCTGTGTTTTCAATACTGGGGTACACGTTCGAATTGCGAAAATTTGGAGCGTCACGAAAAATATATAGGTTTTGAACGTTAATAACTAAGTCATTTCACTATCGATTTACAAAATGTTTTCACCAATCGGTCGGGACATTTTCTACGCTTCGATTCCAATATTTAAATCTATTGATTTATTATATTCAACTATTGAAATTAACGCAAATATAAGGTAATGTCTTATAATGTCGATTTTTTCAGAGTAAATTTACCAAATACAGAGTACTTTTCTAGCACAGATTTCATATTTAAGTAACGAACGTCTCCTAGGCAGCCATGAATGTTATATAACGGGTACACCTTCGCATTTTGAATTAGTTCTTCGGTGGTCGTGGAGCTGTGCAGAGTAGGTTCTGCAGTTGGATCGTAGCCGGAAGCAGCACTGGCGAGCAGTCGTTGCCCAGAGAGGCGTTGGTGCAGTTGGCTAGTGTTGCCGATACTCCCGTCAACCTCGCTGCGAGAAACATGGCTGCTGAAGCCTACGATTTGGCGGGAAAAAGCCGCCCCTGACAACGAGACAAGAATCAACTATCCCACGTCACCTGAAGATGGCCACCCGCAACGACGAGTAGCTGAACCAATAATACCAAGAAGAAAGCCCAAGTTCAATCGCGAACCATGTTTCTCCCCCATCAACTAAATCCGTCATTTTAAGGACGACCAAATCAGTTTGCCAACTAAAGAGTTTGTGTGGTGAAAATTTTCTCTTGTGCTGTTTCAAATTAATTTCAATTGCCGCGCCCCGGCTGAACATAGCGTTAATTAAACGCTGCGTCCCGGAGTAAATGACAAAGAACGTTGAACAACCAACGAACGAAATTCTAGAACGGATAATTCGAACCGAACTGCGACACTTCAGACCGACCATGTGGTTGAGTTCGTTGTAGTTCCTAGTTGTGCATAGCGGATTAGTTGCTGGTGATAACAAATAATTAAGGCATATTTCTGTTAAGAAAATCATCCGTCTAGCGTGCCGTAATTAAAACTAATTATTGTGGCGCAATAACTGAATTTCGTCCCCTTTGGTGCAATTTGTATCACATTGCCTTCGTTGGTACCGCCTTCCTTCCTGCACTAGCATCCGACCCCTTTACTACATAGCTTTTAGCAGAACATGTTGATTCAGTCTTACGACAGTCGTTAAGCTGTGCAGTGGTCTTAGGATCGCAGTTGGCGGCGGCGAGCAGTCGTTGCCCAGAGAGACGTTGTTGCAGTTGGCTGTTGTTGCCGATGCTCCCGTCAACCTCGCTGTGAGAAACTTGGCTGCTGAAGCCTACAATTTGGCGGGAAAAAGCCGCCCGTGACAAGGAGACAAGAATCAATCATCCCACGAGATGAACCAAAAAAGAAAGCCCAAGTTCAATCGCAAACTGTTTCTTCCCCGTCAGCTAAATCCGTCCTTTTCAGGACGACCAAATCAATTTTCCAATTAAAGAGTTTATTTGGTTAACATTTTCTCTTGGGCTGTTTGAAATTTCCCTTACCGCGCCCCGGCTGAACATTGCATTGCTTTAAACGCCGCGTCCCGGAGTAAATGGCAAAGCGCGTTGAACAACCAATGAACCAACAGATCCATAACTATCTTCTACGCGTTAGAGATAGTGGCCATCGCGAACTACAACCGGGGCCGTATCATAATTAAGAGCCTGCTTTCTAAAGAGTGTACAATAGAATTTTCTTGGCCCTTTTCAGAACTGACTTAAATCAATTAGCGGATGGCCCTGACGTGTATGGGAATTCGATTGCTGCGTAGTCCTACGTCAACTTTGCGTACAGCCCCATTGGGCTGTCCCTTATAGTTTTTTATTAGGGTTTACATACAAATAAAATTAAATGATAGGTTCCTATATAGTTCGAAGTTTTAAGGAAAGGTGAATTCTCGTGGTTTAAATCTATAAATTTATAGAAAAAGAAACCATTTTCATTATGATATAAATATCAGAGCATGTAAAGCCATATTTTCTTCCACACGAAGCAGCAACTGGCATGAAATAGTTGTAATAACGGCGAGATTTTCAATACAACATTTTCCGCAATGAATGATATGTCCTTGAACTTTTCTCGTTTTTTAATGTAAAGTTGAAATTTTTGTGACGCTCCATTATGTGCATGATATTGAACAGAAATTTATACTACTTTTTCAAGTTGTGTATTTGATTTAATAATTTCGATTGTATTAAAAATGCATTAAATTTAGTTATTGAAAATGAATTCTCGTGTACGATCAACCTATTCTCTAATTCTGTTGAGTATCATATCAAATTGTAATAAATTGATTCAGGGTTGTGTTAAGGCCTTATTTAGTCTGTATAAACCTAATAAAGATAAATAAGTGTGAGTTGGAAAAACAATCCGACTAAAGAATGTTCGGCAGAACATTAACAGTACTAAGGCTTGTTTGCGTCAAAACTGGACACCCCAAAATACGTTTATCTCTGGAAATACTTCATCAACGCGTGAAAAACAGACAGGAAGGCTGGAAGCGGAACAAAAACGGATCTCAGGAACCACCAGAAGGACAAGAAGGTGAAGCATGTATTGCAGAAGAGACAAGATCTTTCGGTACGTACTGTGACTAGAAAAATAAAAATGTCCCCAACTTTCTGTGCATACTTCCAAGCACCGGCAAGGTATAAATAGAATGTGACGGCTAAAACCCGGGCTCGCAAATTGTATCGCGAATATTTGACGAAGTTTTCCTGCGTGATAATGGACGATGAAACTTATGTGCTGGAAGACTTTAAACAGCTTCCCGGAATGTCTTATTATACTGCCATGCAACGTAATGGCGTAGAGGAGCATTTCAGGACGAAGAAAACGGCCAAGTTTCCCAAAATATATTTGGTTTGGAAGGTAATATGCAGCTGTGGTCGAGCAAGCCAAAGCTTCATCACTACCAAAACGGTAAACAAGGAAATATACCGTGAAGAATACCTAAAGAAGCGAGTGTTACCATTCCTACGCACCAATGACGCACCCTTGCTATTCTGGCCTGATTTGGCATCATCATCTGGCATCGAATGGAGTCCATCTTGTACCGAAATAGGCGAATCCAACTAACAGCCCTGAGTTGCGACCTACACGGAAAAAAATCCGTTCCCATATTCTAGAACAAAAAATCACGACATCGTGAACTAACATCAATTCCAAATATTCGACTTTCTACTCATAAACGTGATTGCTTAAATCCTATTTCCATGAAAAGAATCACGATGTCGTGAATTCAATTCATGACTGTTTGGTATTTCGTAACACAATAAAAATGACTGAGAATCATGATCCTCGATCATAATAACGTGAACTCTTACATCCATTTGCGTGATTTTGTTCCTCTTTTCGTGAACGTTGTTCATGAGCTGTTATTTTATTGTAACGCTTGTAAAAACTCTATTCAGTCATTGTTGTAAACGATGTGTAAACGAAAGTGAAAGTTTTAAAATGCTTTTGAATTGAGTACCTAGATAAACAATTCGAAAGTGTTTCTTTACAACCGCAAGCTTTTACAAAACAGTCTGGATGTTTACACAATGATATTTATTCGGGATACATGCCTCAATTCTAGAAATGCCAAAGGTGACTCAAGATCAGAGCTGGTAAATCTCACGCCCATCATGTGACGACGAAAAAACAGGCCATCTCACTGTCACGAGAAGAAATGAACTATCATGAGCTTTCCTGTCAATCTCACACCATCATGCAGTCATGAGATTTTTTCGTACACGATTTTGTTTCACAAATTTCTAAATAATTTATTTGAAATTAGCCAAGCAATAAAATGTTATCGATAGAGTGGAAATTTTAGTTCGAGTTTTGTGATAAAACTTACAATTATATCAATTAATGTGCTTGTAATAGCGATGACCAAAACACTGTCACGTGCTGTCATGACGAAAATATCGATGAGATTTAGAAAAAAATCTTCGTCATCACTTTTTCGCCCGATGAGATTTTCAGACGTAATTCGGTAAAAATCGTTGGTCATTTTTCATTGAAAATGACATTTGCCAGCCCTGCTCAAGATGTTATCAGAAGCATTTCTTAACTAAACGACCTAATCTAACCGAATGTAAAATTCATAAGAACCCTAAATTTAACTTTTCTTGTTTAACGATAATTTTATTGAATGATTATTCCTTTTCATATGTTTTAAATTCATAATTACAATAAAATGCAATACGCATGCATGCGTATAGTCGAATACCTTTAGCATTTTTTCTACTCCTCATGCGAAAGTATACTCTCATGTTATTGTATTAATTCATGAATTTTGTTCTTATATTCATGAACAAAAACTTCGTTCCAAATACAGTCCGTGAACTACGTGGCTGCTTTTGTGAACTGTAACACGATATAAATCCGATTTCGGAAACATTAATCATGAATACGTGAACTAAATCATGATTACCAAGAAAAGTTTTCATGACACACGTTGCATGCAATTACGTTACTCTAGCGTTATATTAATTTAGCGGAACAAAGTTCACGTATCCATGACTTTTGTTCATGGTGTATTTTCGTAAATGAAATTTTGACTTGTTCTGAAATTCGTGACTCGAGGTTGACGTATTCCGGAACGACTTTTTATCCGTGTATCGAGCGGTATTTGGCTCTCGTGAAGAGAGAACTCTCTCAATACAAACAACAAGCTACAACTATAGACAAATTACGAAAATCTTGGACAAAGGCAGCTAAATCGGTCTGTACAGACCCTTATGGCTGGAGTAAACATAAATGTTTGCCTAATCAAGTAACTGTAATTAGTTTAAGATGATGACTAATAATGCACAATTAAGTGAATAAAAAATGCATCTTAGATTGAACTTACAGCAAATTTGTTTTATTCCAAATTTAATCTGTCCAGATTTTGTCGCGAACAAGCCTTATTGGCCCTGCATTTAGAAAGTGACGCTTAAGACCATCCCCACCGGTGGATTCGTATCTGGGTAACATTTTGATGACAGAGAGCGTTCCTATTTTGATTTAGCCACCCACTTTCGCACCAGTCGTTGGAACAAAGGTAACAAAATAGGAATCAACTTTATTCTTGCACCGGTCTACTAAGTTTTGTTTCGCTTCGTGCAATGTTTACGTTTACGTTTGACGTTTACGGAACTAGCCCCCTTCGTTATATTTTTGTTTTGTTTTAATTCCTCAATATTTTTTACACACGAGCTTGAAAACAAATATTTTTGAAATGGACAATTCCAAGCTGTTTGTGGAATACTTGAGCTCAAGTGACGACGAATTCGAAGAGCTGATGTTCACGCAGCAGTTAGTATCCCGTGCACATACAGCGGTGACTGCACATTCAAGGGGTGGAGGATCTCGTCCCGGCAAAGGAGCAAATATAAATAGATTTGCGGATGGGGGGGCTCAAGGGTTGTTCGACGATTATTTTGCAGTTGATCCTGTTTACGGGGAGGAACAGTTAAGAAAACGGTTTGGTAGGAGGGGGAGGCTGTTCTTGGGAGTTGTGGAGGCAGTCAAACAAAACGAATATTTGGTTCGGAAGGCTGATGCGAGGGGGAGGGGGGGGCGGGGGATTTGGGGAGGGGGGCGGGGCTTTTCGTATATTAGGGTGGGGTTTCGGGTGGGGTGGGGGGGGGGATTGGCGGGGGGGGGGAGTCTACTGACGTTATTGTGTTGGGGGGTGGGGGGGGGGTACACGGATAAAAAATCGTTCCGGAATACGTCAACCTGGAGTCACGAATTTCAGAACAAGTCAAAATATCATTTACGAAAATACACCATGAACAAAAGTCATGAATACGTGAGTTTTGTTCCGCAAAATTAATATAACGCTAGAGTAACGTAGTTGCATGCAACGTGTGTCATGAAAACGTGAAAACTTTTCTTGGTAATCATGATTTAGTTCACGTATTCATGATTAATGTTTCCGAAATCGGATTCTTATCGTGATACAGTTCACAAAAGCAGCCACGTAGTTCACGGACTGTATTTGGAACGACATTTTTGTTCATGAATATAAGAACAAAATTCACGAATTAATAAAATAACATGAGAATATACTTTCGCATGAGGAGTAGAAAAAATGCTAAAGGTATTCGATTATACGCATGCATGCGTATTGCATTTTATTGTAAGTATGAATTAAAAACATACGAAAAGGAATAATCATTGAATAAAATTATCGTTCAACAAGAAAAGTTAAATTTTGGATTCTTATGAATTATACATTTGGTTAGATTATGGCGTTTAGTTAAGAAATGCTTGTATCCCGAATAAATATCATTGTATGAACATCCAGACTGTTTTACAATCCGGTGCATACTTAAGGCTTAATACGAACGATACTTGTAGGCATAAGCATATAGCATGAAGAATATTATCGGCTTTGTATTCTGCGCCACCAAAGACAATAAAAAATCCAGCTGCTTTGTTCGGCGTTCCAACCATCACCACCTGCCGTTGTAAAGAAACACTTTCGAAATGTTTCTCTAGGTACTCAATTCAAAATAATTTTAAACTTCCACTTTCGTTTACACCTCACAACAATGATTGACTAGAGTTTTTACAAGCGTTACAATAAAATGACACTTCAAGAACAACGTTCACAAAAAGAGGAACAAAATCACGCAAATGGATTTAAGAGTTCACGTTATTATGATCGAGGATCATGATTCCCAGTCATTTTTATTGTGTTACGAAATGCCAAACAGACATGAATTGAGTTCACGACATCGTGATTCTTTTCATGGAAATAGGATTTAAGGAATCACGTATATGAGTAGAAAGTCACATATTTGGAATTGATGTTTGTTCACGATGTTGTGATTTTTTGTTCTGGAATATGAGAACGGATTTTTTTCCGTGTAATATATTCGGAGAAGAATACCTTCGGTCTCCAAACCATGCGGATCTTCAAAGATTGGTGGGGTTCGGGGGAGGGGGGGGTTTTCCGGGAAGGTGGGGTTCTCTGGATTGTACCAATGGTTTTGGAAGAAATTGTGGGAGGGTGGGGGGGGGTCAATACAGAGGGAAAGAGAAGAAGAGGAGTATTTTGTGGGGGGGGGCGTGATATGTGGAGGTGTGGGGGTGGGGTGTGTTTTGGGGGGGGGGGGGGGGAAAAAAAAAAACTAGGGGGGTGGTTCTTTTTTTTTTTTTTTTTTTTTTTTAAAAGAAAAAGTTGTGGGGGGGGGGAAGAAAAAAAAGAGAAAAAAATAAAACAACGGAACATAGCGGGGGGGAGATAATACCCCCCATCAACTATGGTTGTTTCAACTTCAGCACCCGTTGGCCAAAAAAGAAAGGTATGTACAGAAATAGTGTTTATTATTATTATAAAGATTTATTTTACCCAATGCGATTTTTGGACGTACTTACTTGATTTTGCGCGTCCCGAAAATTCGATTTTTTTGGGACCTGTATACCGTTCTTTGTAAGAAAGGTAAAAAATGCGCACAAAAAAAAAACGCTTAAGGATCTTGGGAAGAAGTTGACGACACAGATTTTTTTTATAGATCCCTAAACTTGAACAAAACTAAAAAAAAATGCCAATTCTTTTTACAGTTTTCAATGTATTGCTTTTTTATATGTGTTTATTGTTTTTCGTTAGAGCACTTCGCTGAAAGACAGGAATCCGCGAGAAAGGATGTGGAACGCGCGTTTGGCGTACTTAAGAGCCGATTTGGTATTATCCAAATCCCTGCCAGACTGTGGAACAAGGAGGAGTTGAAGAAAATCATGCGCACATGCATTATCATCCATAATATAATTATAGAAAGTCAGCGAGATTCTTCAACGCCGTTGAACTACAATGTAGACAGAAACATTCCGGATGATACGGTTAACGAAGTAGATTTTACGGCGTTTCTATCGCGTTTTGAACAAGTTCACTATACGCATCTGCATTACCAAGTCCAGAACGACTTGGTCGAACATTTGTGGAATTTGAAGGGGGATGAGCAGTAATAAATTTGGTATGCTCCATATTTCCATGTGGTGTATTATTTATACAAAGATTGAATTTCTCTCGGGTTTGTCCAGAAATAACTTTCAATCAATTTGAAACATTAAGGATTCCCTCTAAACATGCACCTTTATTCTTGTTTCTAAACGAATCATTCGAGTCGTACAACAAATATTTGGGATCGGCATCTGCCAAAGCAACGGGATGCCCAATTTGAGCACGATTGCTTCGGTTTCCTTGAAAACCTCGAATTCCTCCGGGGTCTATCCCGGAATACCGAGAATCGTTTCGGCAGCTGTTGAACCATGGGATTCTACGATGCAGTTTCATCTTGAGTGATTTCATCTGTGCTTTTCGATGGCTGAAAATGTAATAAATCACATCATGCGACATTCAAGTGTACCATAAGACAAAAAACTCACCTTATTATGCTCCGTTTTGATTTCAATGACATTGCATTCTTCGACGTTCAAATCTATAATCCAACCTCGACTTTTCTGATGCATATAGAGCCGATTCATTTATGCTTGTAGCGATTTGAGCTCGTCGGTCAATCGATATAAGGGTGCACTGATAAGCTCTCTTAGCGGTCTACATTTGGTCAAAGGCTCAATTTCTACCTCGATGGGTTCCCTACATACCGAACATAGGATTTGGTTTGGTTTGGATTCCTTTTGCTTCCAGCCCGGCATTTTTACTAGCTCCTCTTCAAAGTTTCGTTTCGATGCATTCAAATGGCACGCGAAGCAAGACTGCAAATAGTGATAGCACACGATTTTTGTAAATGCATCGTCTTCCTGGAAACCGTACAGCCAAATGAAACATAAAATTCTAATTTGTTTCCTTTAGTCAACGCAACCTGTGTTTTAGTTAGGTATACTTAACTCCTTTTAAGGTGGAAACAACAAAAATATTAGTATATCAGAACAACCATATTTTGCGTTGTATTGTGTTAATTTTTTCACGTTAAAAGATCCAACCTGCCTGTTTATTTTAAAACAAACTCGCTGGTCTTAAACAACAACTAGTTTTTTTAGTTTGGATGTTAACAAACAAGTTCGTTGTTTCAACCAGGACTGTTTTTCTTCCGTGTAAATGTAATTAAATGTATGATTTATTTTTTGAATCTCAAACTGTTTACTGCATCTTCTTTGTTATAGATACTTAACAGGTCAATAAAAAAAACTTAACAAGGAACACGTTAAAAAGAATCTTCGATTTTGAAAAATGACTTATGAATCCAGAAATTCTGAGATCATGATGTTCTCAGATGTTTCATTGTTTTCATCATAACTCTCGTCGTTAGAATCCAAACGCTGGTTGTAGTCTTCTTCGCTTAGAGCTGAAGAATCAGCAGCATCTACCTCTCGGCACGCTTCCTCGTACGACTCCGAGAGTATACGTCGTTGCTCCAGTATATAATACTCCTGTGCTACGGCATTCAACCCGGTAAAATCAACCGACATAATCGAATGGTTAGCGAGCCTCTTGAGTACCTTGGTCCGTTCTGCGCTGTTTTGTGCCTTTTTATGAGCTGCTTCAGCCAGAAGCTTGCCGGCTTTGGCAAGTTGCAATGTCTCCGTGCCAGCAGTTTTCTGTAGCTTACTTGCGTTTCGGCCTATTGGTCGCCCCTTTCCAGTATGGATTTGGTTGGAGGATTCTCTTTCTTTGTTGGAGGAGAAATCTTCAACAGCGTCGTTTGAGATCTGCTGGATGGTGCGTTTTGCTGGAGTCTAAAATTTAAAAAAAAAATCAAAAAGTAATGCTTTAAGTTAGCTGTCTGTTGTTCTGAAAAGTTATTAATGAAACTTCTTGTTTATTTTAAGGACATAGTAAAACCGTTCGAAGGGTCTTTGATCTTGACGCTTCAAATTAAGGCTATTTAAAAGGGCCTTTAAACACTTGCACAGTCAATATGGACTTTTTTTTTAAACTGGAGAGAGAGGCGAGAAATTTTATTTCAGAAGCACTTACCTTCACATGGTACTGTTGCCACTTTGGAGCAGACCCCAGGATCCGATAGCAGTGCATCAGAAGAAATGGACATTGTTCTTTGGCAGCATACAGCGTTAACGCTTTCTTCAGGTTGTCCTCCGGAGAGGCACCGCTTTGCTGGTGGGAACTTATCTGCGACACACATCCAGCAAACTTGCTGACCGATTTGCTGATCGAATGCCATCTTCCTTTGATGCCAGTTGCGGCGCGCTGTTCCGGGAGAGCTAAACCGTTCTCTGCACAAATTTCTACGAACTTTTTGTAGATTCTTCCGTACAGGTATTCGGCTTTTTGGTTTGTCCCAATGATTGGATCTTGGGACACATCCAGCTAAGCCCTGCAAAGCGCTTCGTCCTCTTGGTGCGTCCAATTTCTTCCACGGGGTTTTGATGCACTCATTTTTTTCACAACTTCTCACAATAAACGTGAAATTAGCACAAAGAAAAAAGAAATCTTTAACACTCAAAGTCTTCCAGATGAAGATGATATTTTGACGTTTCAACTTGTTTTGATTATTTTTCTTCAAATAGCAACGGTCGGCTCGGTTGGATCGGGTTGTCAAATTTACGAACCGGCTGCTCACCGAGCGAGCGAATTGTTATTTTCCAACCCGGTTACCAACTACCGGTGCGGTGTCGAGTTGTCAAACAGGGTAACAATTTACCGATATTACCGGTTGGTCTAAGGTACACACGACATTCCACACGTGTTTTCTTATTTGCCTTTGGGAACAATTTGAGGATTGCAACCTAACATTTGTGACTTCTTTCGCGAGAAATGATGCTAATGTTAATGAGACTCAACTTTCGTCAATTTTATTTTATTAATCATCAGGCAAAACTGTAGAAAACTTCACCATTATCATTGGCATTTTCTGTAGCGATTCCATCACAACCGACTTTGATGGCAGGGCTTTTTCAACGATTAAAATATTGAATACACCGAATTGAACGTTACCGCAAAATCCACCGCTTATCTCCCGGCTCTTCCAAACCAATGACCACGGATATCAAGATTCAAATTAATGTCATTGACGTGTCAAGCTATGCGGTTTTTTTTGTTTTTCACCAGACTGAACACGGAAAAGTGCGTTCCACATCAATCTACCGGTTAGTATCTCGATCCAGAATGACAAAAGGACAAACCATTCGTGAGGTTTCTTTGTGTGCGCCGCAGCCATAAAAACGACCCTCGACTTCGACTAGTGTCCTGGTTACGATTACGCACACATGTTAAGTCCATTTTCTATTCAAAGGGAGCGTTCATTCATTCTGCAATGCAGGCAGCATCCGTATCAGCAAAGCAATCTGTCTCTCTGGGTTTTACTATTATCGTGTTTGCATCATCTTTATTGCTTATTGTTGTCGCTGGCATTGTGAAGAATTTGAGGGTGAAAAAAGACAATCAGAATGGTTATGTTTGGTTAGAAGTAAACTGAATGCAATTTTATCTATCATATAAAGCAAAGCTACGGAAATCTTTGAGAGTTCATTCATTCACTCTCTGGGATTTATTTTATACATATTTTTTGTGCATTTAGTTACGAAAAACTCGTCACTTACCGGAATCAGTCTTATTTGTTGTAAAACAACCTAGGTACGAATTCCATTAAATCTATTGAAATGGATGATTAATTTGAACTAGATAGAATCAAAACAATAAGCAATCAACTTTTTGATTTGCAGGTGAATCAAACTGAAGAGAACTATTAGACCGCAATGTCTTTCATAAATTGTGATTTAGGATTGCATCTAAAATAAGTTATCCACATATTTTTCTTTCAAATCATTTAAAAAACTATAAGGGACAGCCCAATGGGGCTGTACGCAAAGTTGACGTAGGACTACGCAGCAATCGAATTCCCATACACGTCAGGGCCATCCGCTAATTGATTTAAGTCAGTTCTGAAAAGGGCCAAGAAAATTCTATTGTACACTCTTTAGAAAGCATTTGGTGGCTCTTAATTATGATACGGCCCCGGTTGTAGTTCGCGATGGCCACTATCTCTAACGCGTAGAAGATAGTTATGGATCTGTTGGTTCATTGGTTGTTCAACGCGCTTTGCCATTTACTCCGGGACGCGGCGTTTAAAGCAATGCCATGTTCAGCCGGGGCGCGGTAAGGGAAATTTCAAACAGCCCAAGAGAAAATGTTAACCAAATAAACTCTTTAATTGGAAAATTGATTTGGTCGTCCTGAAAAGGACGGATTTAGCTGACGGGGAAGAAACAGTTTGCGATTGAACTTGGGCTTTCTTTTTTGGTTCATCTCGTGGGATGATTGATTCTTGTCTCCTTGTCACGGGCGGCTTTTTCCCGCCAAATTGTAGGCTTCAGCAGCCAAGTTTCTCACAGCGAGGTTGACGGGAGCATCGGCAACAACAGCCAACTGCAACAACGTCTCTCTGGGCAACGACTGCTCGCCGCCGCCAACTGCGATCCTAAGACCACTGCACAGCTTAACGACTGTCGTAAGACTGAATCAACATGTTCTGCTAAAAGCTATGTAGTAAAGGGGTCGGATGCTAGTGCAGGAAGGAAGGCGGTACCAACGAAGGCAATGTGATACAAATTGCACCAAAGGGGACGAAATTCAGTTATTGCGCCACAATAATTAGTTTTAATTACGGCACGCTAGACGGATGATTTTCTTAACAGAAATATGCCTTAATTATTTGTTATCACCAGCAACTAATCCGCTATGCACAACTAGGAACTACAACGAACTCAACCACATGGTCGGTCTGAAGTGTCGCAGTTCGGTTCGAATTATCCGTTCTAGAATTTCGTTCGTTGGTTGTTCAACGTTCTTTGTCATTTACTCCGGGACGCAGCGTTTAATTAACGCTATGTTCAGCCGGGGCGCGGCAATTGAAATTAATTTGAAACAGCACAAGAGAAAATTTTCACCACACAAACTCTTTAGTTGGCAAACTGATTTGGTCGTCCTTAAAATGACGGATTTAGTTGATGGGGGAGAAACATGGTTCGCGATTGAACTTGGGCTTTCTTCTTGGTATTATTGGTTCAGCTACTCGTCGTTGCGGGTGGCCATCTTCAGGTGACGTGGGATAGTTGATTCTTGTCTCGTTGTCAGGGGCGGCTTTTTCCCGCCAAATCGTAGGCTTCAGCAGCCATGTTTCTCGCAGCGAGGTTGACGGGAGTATCGGCAACACTAGCCAACTGCACCAACGCCTCTCTGGGCAACGACTGCTCGCCAGTGCTGCTTCCGGCTACGATCCAACTGCAGAACCTACTCTGCACAGCTCCACGACCACCGAAGAACTAATTCAAAATGCGAAGGTGTACCCGTTATATAACATTCATGGCTGCCTAGGAGACGTTCGTTACTTAAATATGAAATCTGTGCTAGAAAAGTACTCTGTATTTGGTAAATTTACTCTGAAAAAATCGACATTATAAGACATTACCTTATATTTGCGTTAATTTCAATAGTTGAATATAATAAATCAATAGATTTAAATATTGGAATCGAAGCGTAGAAAATGTCCCGACCGATTGGTGAAAACATTTTGTAAATCGATAGTGAAATGACTTAGTTATTAACGTTCAAAACCTATATATTTTTCGTGACGCTCCAAATTTTCGCAATTCGAACGTGTACCCCAGTATTGAAAACACAGACGTAGTCCTACGTCAAAAATTATGTTTTATTCAAACAAAGATGATTCTTAATTTTATGGGATTGATCACAAATAAAAAGAAATATTGAATGTTCTGCGTTATATAATGCACATAAAGGGAATGCTAGATTTGGCAGAAAAGAATGGGATATTTCAAGAAATTTAAGCCAGATAACGCCAGAATCTAACCTGTTGTATGATACATTGCAAACATTGTTGTATGGCGCATGAAAAATTTCAAACAATTTTGTTGTGTACGCCTTCTTTGACTTGGAATTAAACGAGGGGAAACGATACGCGCTTGTTAAAATTCATTATATTTTTTGTTTATGCTGAATTTTACACTTGCGTGATAAATTCCAAAGCGCTTCGCCAATTGTCGCATACACAGTTTGAAAGAAACCTGTAATTTGCTGCGTTATCTAGTGCACATAAAGGGAACGCTAGATTTGGCAGAAACTAATGGGAATATCATGTAAATTTAAACCAAATAACGCCTGAATTTAGTCTGTTGTATGAAAGATTGCAAACATTGTTGTGTGGCGCATGAAATATTGTTCACAATTTCCTAGTTTATGCTTCCATTGGCTTGGAATTAAACGAGGTGAAATTTTATGCGCCTGTTAAAATTCATTTTTTTTTCTGTGTAGTTACACACAGCTCGATAAATTAGTGCGAATTTCTGTTCAATATCATGCACATAAATGGAGCGTCACCAAACATACAAATTTAAATTACAAATCGTGTAAAGTTTTGGGTCATTCCATGCATTTCCGATAATCTTGTATACAAAAGCTCGTCTTTGTTAGAACCATTTTATGCAAGTTGCTGCTTTGTGTGAATTAAATTAAATTTTACATGGTCAGATATTTACATCACAATGAGCATTCAGATTTTTTTTTCTGTGCACCCTTTTCACGTAGCCATGTGTCCAAAACCTTAATTTTTTACGTCCTTTTTAATGCGCGACATTTTGAAAACGAAGAATTTAAACCGTGCAAACACGTTAAGAAACGAAAGATGACAATCAAACGCACAGCATGCTATGTACACATTAAACCATCACAAATACACACGTACAACGCAAATGTGCGTGGATAGCTAATTTTCTATACATTCCTTGCATTGACGACAATCTATTCTGCATATACAGAACGCTGTTTTAAGCTGATTTTGATTTTTATATTTCACCCGTTTACAGAATGGTTAGACCTTGATGGGTTTTGGAAAAAAAATCCGTTGAGATTTGTCCCATGCACAAGCACTCAATCCTGTCACCTTTTGTCTTCTTCTATGCAAACATGTACACGGATAAAAAATAATACCCAATTTGAGTTCTATTCCGCCAGGTCGATGGTTCCGTACGCCAAATTAATTTTGAGTTATTTTTCAATTAATTTCGAGTTATTAATTTTGAGTTATTTTTAGTTTAGGTATTGTTTTGTAAAATCATGAAGTTTGATGTGTCGCAAGCCAGGGTTTGACATCATTCGAAATCTGGCCACTTCCCTGGGGGAACCCGGAATCCGGAACGTCACCAGGTGTGGCCAATGTAAAAGAATACTCTCAGGTTGACTACCAGTGGTATTGGTTTGTAAAATCATGAAGTTTGATATGTCGCAAGTAAAAAGTCCATTTGCAAACCGGAAATGAAAAATACAGTCAGCCAGAAGTGCAAAATCCTACCACAGATTCCGTGATTTTCAAAAGTCTACCACAGCTGTTATTTTCTGCGTTATATACTGGACATATATGGAATGCTAGATGTCATAAATTGAAGGTATATTTCGTGTTCAAGCCAGATACCACCAAAATCGGGTTTGTTGTATGAAAATGATATGATGATATGATATGATGGAAATAATACGATGTTGTAAAGAAATACTGCATAATGTACATATTATAACTCAATGCCGCTATTTGCCTTTTCCGCTGCGATGTTAGATCATTGAAACTCTAAAATAGCGAAAATTCCAACGTGATATTATGAAATAAAGTTGATCACCTGGTAGCATAGAAAATTTAAGCAAACAATTATGCGAAATAAATTTCATATGAGTATGATTACTGCACAAAACCGGAAACTCAATAAATCCAAAACGAAAAAAATTACAAATATATGACAGGAAATTCTTAGATAACTCTTTTTTCTTACAAGGCCCATAAATGTTTCTTTAAGTCTGTAAAATTGAAAATGTAGGATCACAAACAATGTTAGTTTTTGAATTAATTATTTTGGACGATATTTATTTTGTAGTTTGTCGTATATGCTCCTCTTTCTAAAAAAATGTGAAAAACCATCCTATCTTTCCAAATACATCACGTGAGTTAGGTGGGCTAAAACTTACAACGATGCAAATGCCAAGCTGAAAATAGCATTAAAAAATATTGTGAAGGGATGTTATAATATAAAATGATAATAACAATTATATTTGTAATGTCTGCATGTCTGCTGATCCTGCTGCAATGTTAGACGGCCAAAGCAACAAATTCAATTTTAAGGTACACTTGAAAAAGTTCTCAAGACTCATTTGATAAAACCACGCATAAAACTAGATATTCTACATAACATCGATAAACCAGCCATAAAACCCTCATAAGTTCAAAAAGGCCCATATTTCAGGAGGTTCTCAAGACTATATCCCAAGGCTCGCTTAAAACTTGATAGTTTTATCGATACATACTTGTGGTTATATTCAAGACATGCTTAAAACTATGATAAAACTACTACAAGTCTTGATAGTTTTATGATTTTCCTCTTTAAGAACACTTCCAGTCCGTCACAAATATGTTTAAAAGATTCCATTTCTGGATTCGATCTGCTGAATGGGGACTTTTTTTTATTTATAGTTGAGTGGAAGCTATTAAAGAAAAAAAATATCAATATTCTTTTCCTAAATGGATACTTATGTAAATAAATTGTAGAATTGACCTTAAATGCATGAGTTTTTTGCCTGCAATTGATAAATTTTTCATGTGACGTTCAGTTTATTGATGTTTTATAACATAAAAATTAGAAAATTTTAATGCGCCACCGAATCATTGCTAGAAAATTAAATATACTTGAAAATTCAACAATTAGGTGACAAGGCTGATTAATTGTTAGATCTTGAATAAATTGTGTCTACAATCCATTTTATGTTTCAAAATGTATTTTAAACAGCAGAAATTGTTTGTAGCATTGGAAAAACGAGAGTTTTGTTGTATACATATGTAAGAGGCTACCATGGGAATCCAGAATAACTACCCTTGCCATTTTTTCAATGGTTTTATCTAAAACTACCATAAAATGCATATAAAGCTTTTATTTCTTGCACAAGACTAAGAAGATTTTTTGAGGAGCGCGATAAGATCATTTTTATTTGTTCTATTCTTGAAAAAATGAGTTACGCTTGACTAAAACTTGTTTGAATTGCTCAAGGTAAACAAGTAAGATAGCCATAAAATCATTGTGGAGAAGGCACATCATAAACAAAGAAAATGTGAACGTTCAAATCCAAAGTGCCTATGCATAGTTGTTGTTCATAATTACAGCTTATAATTTATTGTTTTTAATCACCAGCGTAAGTCGATTAAAACATTACAAAAAACTCTAACTTGATATGCTAACAATGGATTGGGGAAGAAGAACAGATAATAATATTGCGTCGATGGCTGAAACATCAGTTGAGCGAAAGATGATTTTTCTCTTGATCTGTACGCTGAACCTAGCGTTGGAAGAAGTGCACTGTGTAGTGGATCACTGAGCGATTCCAGCGCACTACTTCCGACTTTGGATTCAACGTATAGATCATGAGAAAAATCGATTTTCTTTCAGATGATATACCAGTTTTTGGTGTAGCCTTTTGGGAACTGAAATGCACGACTCGGGAGATTTCAACATTAACATAACATTTTACAATCGTAGTGCACATTAAACCTTACATCAAAAGTACTGCGCTGTATTTCCACGGTGGTGCGCCATATAACGCACTACCTGAGACGATAGGTTTAAATTGCACAACTGGCATAAAATCAAATATCATTAGTAACGCATTTCGGTTTTCAACTGGCGACACATTGCAGCATTTAATTTTATTCGTTACAAAAAATAGGACGCATAACGCATAGACCCTTCTGATAAGTTAGTCTCAGTAGGCTGCGAATCTGCGAATAGAATGGTCAAAAAAAAAAAAATGTCTTTGGTGACTGAGATGAAGGAGTGTTAAATATATTGGATAGGTTTTTATTGAATTTCCGCTTGAACAATCCACTAGTTTTTAATTTCTTCCACCTGTGGGCGTCCATTGTGACAGTTTGTTTATTTTTCACATAATGTTTTTTTCTCAAGAATATGTGCTCTTATTTTAAATCAAATGGTTCTAAGAGAGTTTTATGGCAGCATTTCCAAGATACATTCATCTTAAAGCTGAATGTTATAAAACTTTTACTAAAATTTTATCAGGTTTTATACAAGTTGCGAAACGATGTCTTGAGATGGGGATCAAGTATCTTGTAAAATTACTTATAAGGTGAGTTACACTTATAAATGATGTAGTTTTATGGAGGTTTCTTGAAGTGTTCTTTAATCACTCTTAAGAACTGTTAATGAATTAAAACCACCTTAACTTGGAAAAAGCCCTGATAAAACCGGATGAACTCCATTAGGCTTTGATAAAACTACCATAAAACATGAATAAAACCAATTTGCATTTGAATTGCTACTTGGGAGACTTGCATTATCATAGCCACGGGGGAAGAAAACAATTCAAAATGATTATACAATACTTGGGAATTCCATGGATGATCTGAAATTATATACCGTATAAAGAATACTTCCATTTTTCATGGTAGTGAAAGATTTCAGCATGCTAATTTACCGGGGTCACGCTGCCTACATTGCTTTGGTGCGGCTGCCACCTAATGTATAGTTGACGTGATACAGCGTTTTTTACTCAACCGCTGGATGCCAGGACAGACGCTGTTTGAGCCGCACCTCCTCAAACTAGCTGAAGTCAGAAGGACAACAGTGCTCAGGCTGCACTACCAGCTAAGTACGCAACCCTTAGCTGGCGGTCTTTGTCATCTCTTGACCCGTGAAAGCATGAGGTAGGAACTTGTGAGGACCAGAGCTATTTTGCGCACGCTCCATCCCAGGTGTCTACTCACCATTTTGCAGCCCATTTTAACAATATATATTTTTGACAGACAAAAGCCACGTGGGACTTTTGAAATCAAATCATTTGAATAGGGCCTTATGGTGCTGATGCAGTTGATATGCAATTGAAGATTTCTATGGAATTCTATGTACCACCCTAGATGTTTTGCCTAGTAGTTTCAGACATCGCCTATAATCATCAGAGGGCCGCTCATTATTCCAAATTTGTCCCCGTTTTTTTCCGGTTAAAAATACACAATTTCCCTGATTTTCAATTTGTTTCGAACTGAGAATATTGCTATGTAGCATAAAAATTACAAATTTGAATTCGAAAAATCTTTCTTAAATACGTTTCAGTGTAGGGCAAAAGAAAGTGTTACGCTGTAGAATAAATTATAGCTCATTATACTTTGCGTGGATCTATAT
The DNA here is from genome assembly GCA_024533555.2 of Aedes koreicus. Taxonomy (NCBI): domain Eukaryota; kingdom Metazoa; phylum Arthropoda; class Insecta; order Diptera; family Culicidae; genus Aedes; species Aedes koreicus. The sequence goes on from JAHHFK020001029.1 coordinate 39,577, forward strand.
CCCTTTATGATTGCTCACTCATGGCTGGCCCACAATTGATAAGTTGCAGATGCGTTTGCGTTTAACAGAATCCTCATAAATTTTCTGTCAGATTTACGTCAAAGGAACGCAAACGTATCTATTGTGGGTGGCCCTTTACACATACTGCACAGAGAATTATTAGACGATACATGGCCATCAATTGTACTAAGTTTTCAGTCGTTTTTGACTCATATTCGCCAAAAGTGGAGTCACTCATATATGAGTAAACGTAACTGTGATTGACAAGTCGACATATCAAAAACATCCATCTGAATAAGGTCGATGTCTTAGTAATATCAACTTGTCAATCCCAGTAACATTTACTCATATATGAGTGACTCCACTTTTGGCGAATATGAGTCAAAAACGAAAAAAAATTGAATTTAAATTCCTGGCCGTGTAAGAATACACATGAACTTCAGTGCAAATATAGCCTTTGAACTAATCACATCGAAATTTATAGTTTTACCTCAAATCCAAAGAAGTTGGTCGTTACCACGTCCTTTTTCCAAGTGTGGCAATACTAAAAAGAGTCTTGCCAAGTTTCGTTAGGACGGTGGAATCTACCTTGCTTTTGGCAAAATCGTCGTGAATAGAAATTCGCGAGTGTGTCGTGTAAACAATTCAATGGCGCCGCGTAAAATAAATGAAAAAATGTTGAGTTTTCAAGTTCATCAATCATACACCTACGCTGGTAAACTAGTCTAGCTACACTGTTATAGTTCTGCAGCACGACGCATGAAAAATGTAACTTTCAAATTTATGTTCTCGGAGCTACTAGGATCTCTGGTTTCAACTGATTAAAAATGTAAATGTTCTTTCATGATTGCCAAAAATAACAGCTTAATTTTTTTTCCTCCCTGACCCGTGAAGTAAATGAAAGTGATTCTCCACTCATCTGCTTCGTCTTACTGGAAAAGCAAATAAAAAACGAACTTTATCCGGATTGATGAAGCAATTTAATTAGAGAGTGAATTTAATTTAGCTCTTCTTCGCAGTTTTGTGCCTAGCTGAAAATGGAAACCTTTTGCCTGTCCATCTTGCTGGTTCGCAGTTGTAGCCGCAATTGCCGGAGAAAGTAATGGTAGTAGAGGTAGTTTCCTTTTCAGGACAGCTTGGCAGGGCGTTGCCTTTCATGTCGTTTAATTAAGAAGACATTCCGACTTGGCACCATTAAATGTGCGAGCCAACGGCAGTGACACGGGCACATCCAGTGCGAACTAAACTTTGGTTGCCCCATACTCTAGAGGTCAGTCGCTACAAAATCCAGTGTTATGAACTAAGAGGACAACGAGCGATGGTCGAGTTTTCCACGCGCTTAATTCATTTAGCAATCCTTTAAAACTAATTTAATTCTACTACTTTTACTATCCTGGTACTGCGAAAGGAGGGAAGATAGTTTGGTCGAAGACGAACATCACTGCAGACGGAACATTTTTTTCCGGCAATGACCTTGGTTGGCACTCCTTTAGCTATGAAGAGTAATCATGTTATCGATTAATTTTCAAGTTCGCTTGAGCATGCTTGTCACGTGCTGAGCCGAGATTTTCTGGGTCAGTGATTATACTAAGTGTTTATTTTTCATGTTTCATTATGATAGCGTTTGCAATACGTCCATTAGTAACTCAACGATTTATACATTACTGTTCAACCTTAAATTGTGGATAATGTCGTTGACAAAATGTATATAAGCGCATCTTAAATGCTGTTTTATTAACAGTTGAGAAGTACTGTTCATTGAAAGAGTATTCCAAAAGAGAGGGGGGTTTAAAAAAAAATTTTAAAAAACACACACTTAAAAATTTTATATTTTTCAGGGGTTTTTTTTTTTTTTTTTGGGGGCGAGGGGGAAGGGCAGCTCAATGTCTTTCATCTCCTTCAAAATTGGATTGAGCGCCGATTTGAAGGAAAAAGCTCTCTCTTCATCAACGTGGCCGAAAGGCATCTATTTCCGGGAATTTAAGGATAGCAGATCAGCCGCAAATTTTTGGAAACCTTCCCAAACGCCGACTCTTGCATCATTTGGAAACCGAACGTCTCGAACTGTTCAGTCGGCGTCGGGAGATGGCGCCATGGAGGAGGAATAACTACACCGCGACGCGCAGTAAACAGTACCATGGAGACCTCTTCTCAGTTCGACACAGTCCCGCCTTTTGCTGTCGTCGTTCATCGGAGTCGTTGCGGTCCTGATGTCGCTTCTGACGAAGAGGTTCTCCAAGCTGCGAATTCAGGCAAGTACCCGCAGTTTGTAGAGCGTACGCTTCCTGATATATCTTCCGATTCCAGCCATCTTTCTCCTGCTGATGCTTCCACTAGACCGCCGTTATCAACGCCCGCCAGCCTGCTACATACCTGTCATCTCGCCCATGCTCGTCATCAACACACATCGACCGTCACTTCAACCGGTCTGGGACGCACGTCACAAAGCAGTATGGAAGCCCTGGACCCTCCTAGCTCAGCTGTGCCCACTGCCGGTCTCAACGATGTTCTAACTGCTAGTTCCAGCCGTCAAAGTCGTCCCGGCCCTGGGTCTAGCGATGGGGACAGGGCTCTCCAAGCTGCCATCCATGGCAAGTATCCTTCATCTAATGACGTTGCTCGGGCTGATGCTGCCTCATCTTTCAGATCGCTGCCTGCCGAATCCTCTGCCCCCTCATTGAAAGCCCTTTTGTACTACCAGAACGTAGGTGGTATCAACAGTTTGCTCGCCGAGTACCAGTTGGCATGCAGTGACGCATGCTACGATGTTTACGCCTTCACGGAAACTTGGCTTAATATAAACACATTATCGAAGCAACTGTTCGACAACACGTATTATGTCTACCGGCAAGACCGATCGTCGCTCAATAGCAACAAGAAATCTGGTGGTGGAGTTCTTCTTGCCGTGCGCTCAAAATTCAAATCTCGACTTCTGAAGCCTCCAGAGGACTCAACGGTTGAACATCTTTGGGTGGCGATATCCACTAAAACCGGGACACTGTTTATCTGTGTGGTCTATATTCCCCCCGATCGTGTTAGTGACAGCAGCCTTATCGAAAAGCACGCTCTTTCTTTGGATTGGATCGTGTCACAAATGGGACCCAGCGACAACATCATTATCGTGGGAGATTTTAACCTCAGCACGATTTCATGGCATATCGATACTAACGGCTTCCGCTATCCAGACAATTCATGTTCGTCATTCAGACCGGCTTCGCTCTCCTTGCTTGATGCTTATTCTACCGCCAGACTTCGGCAAGTTAATGGCATTCCGAACGCGAATAACCGTTTGCTGGATCTATGTTTCATTAGCGAAGAATTGGGTCAAAGATGTTCCGTTCTTCTAGCTCCGACACCGCTTGTCAAAAGCTGCAGAAATCATTCCCCTCTGCTACTGACACTGGAGTTTAATCCTAAGTACAGCTTCCATGACAACATCGAAAACGTTTATTATGACTTCACCCAAGCTGATTTCGTGAAAATGAATAACTTTCTCGCCGGCGTGAATTGGAACACGACCCTTGCAAACGGGGATACGAATTCTGCTGCCTCGACTTTGTGTAACATTTTGCTGTACGCCGTTGATCAATTCGTGCCTAAGAAACTCAACCGTAAGCCTCCCAAACCTGCTTGGTCTAATTCCGACCTCAAACATTTGAAACGAGTTAAAAGGGCTGCTCTTAGGAAACACAGCAAATATCGCACCGATTCTACGAGGACAATTTACGCACGCGCCAACGACGACTACAAACACCTCAATAACAGCTTATACAACTCTCATCAGTCTCAATTGCAGAGCCGTCTCAAAACGAAACCGAAAAGCTTTTGGCGGTTCGTGAATGATCAACGGAAGGAAACCGGCTTACCATCCACCATGACTGACGGCACTCACGAAGCTGACTCTGTCGCGGATATCGCCAACTTGTTCCGTACGCAGTTTAGCAGTGTCTTCTGCGACGAAATGCTGGATGCCGAGGGCCTTGAAGCAGCTACTAGCAATGTTCCCCGTTTGTCTGTATTTGGATCTGCACTCACTATCCATAGTGATATGGTGATTTTAGCAGAGAAGCAGATGAAAAGCTCAACTGGATGTGGTCCTGATGGTATTCCTTCAATTGTCCTGAAGCGTTGCCTTAACACACTGGCTGTGCCCCTGGTATGGTCTTCAATTTGTCATTAACTTCCGGTATGTTTCCTGAATGCTGGAAAGAGTCGTTTGTTTTCCCAATACACAAAAAGGGATGCAAACGATCCGTCACCAACTATCGTGGGATTGCTGCACTAAGTGCTGTATCTAAGCTATTCGAACTAGATGTAGAAGGAGATGTCTCGCTCATCGCCATGAGGCACCAAGAGTGGACAATAATGTTTTTTGCTAGAATGAAAGATATGAAGAGAAAGTTGAAAGTTCCGTCAGTGTACGGTAGGCTAGAAATAGAACAGAGGTATTGAAAATTGAGTGAAAGGGCATGGTAAAGTAGTATTCGAACCACAGGCGCTTCGTTTGCCTAACATCCCACTACCCCATAGTGGGATGTTAGGCAAACGAAGCGCCTGTGGTTCGAATACTACTTTACCATGCCCTTTCACTCAATTTTCAATACCTCTGTTCTATTTCTAGCCTACCGTACACTGACGGAACTTTCAACTTTCTCTTCATATCTTTCATTCTAGCAAAAAACATTATTGTCCACTCTTGGTGCCTCATGGCGATGAGCGAGACATCTCCTTCTACATCATAATCGTTACTCCACGCACGGAGAACACAAACATAACAATTAATGTATGTATTCGAACTAATTGTTCTTCAAAGGCTGGTCCATGACTATTCACATACTATTTCTCCTGAACAACACGGTTTTATGCCCAAGCGCTCGACGGCGACCAACCTCACCGTATTTACATCGTTCGTCATCCGCGAAATGGAACGCGGTCATCAAGTAGACGCCATATACACAGATCTCTCTGCGGCCTTCGATAAAATGAACCATCAGATTGCAATTTCCAAATACGACAAAATGGGGGTTCACGATCAATTGTTGAACTGGCTCCGCTCATACCTGACTGGTAGAACTATGTCTGTGAAGATCTCAGATTATGCCTCGTCCAGCTTCGCAGTAACATCTGGCGTTCCGCAAGGCAGCCACCTTGGTCCATTTCTTTTCCTGTTATATATGAACGACGTGAACTTGGTCCTCAGATGCCTGAAATTATCCTACGCGGACGACCTAAAGCTGTACTACGTCATAAAATGTCCAGAAGACGCCGATTTTCTTCAACAGGAACTACAAGTGTTCGACGACTGGTGCCGGATCAACAGAATGTCCTTAAATGTATCCAAATGCTCGGCTATCTCCTTTGGCCGAAAACGTGCGATGTATCTCCACGAGTACATCCTTCGAGGAACACGCTTGAAACGCGAAACAACAGTCAAGGATCTGGGAGTAATGCTCGACTCCAAACTGTCATTCGAGAATCACATTGCCTATATTGTTTCTAAAGCCTCATCGCAGTTAGGATTCATCTTCCGCTTCGCAAAAAACTTCAAAGACGTTTATTGCCTGAAGGCACTATTTTGCTCTTTGGTTCGTCCTTTTTTGGAGTACTGTGCTGTCGTTTGGTCCCCTTTCTACCAAAATGCAGTCCAGAGGATCGAAGCCGTTCAGCGAAGGTTTATACGCTTTGCTTTGCGACATCTTCGTTGGCAAGACCCTCGCAGATTGCCAAGTTATGAAAGTCGGTGTAAGCTCATCAGCCTGGAATTGTTGGAAGGGAGGCGTATGGTGGCCAAAGCGTGTTTCGTTGGTGACCTCCTTCAGGGAAACATCGACTGTTCAACTTTACTTGGTCTCTTGAACATCAACACTCGACGACGAAACCTACGTTTACAATCTTTCTTTATAAACCGGCACTCAAGGACCAACTACGGCAAACACGAACCTGTGCTAAGCATGTGTCGCGTTTTCAACAGCTGTTATAACGTGTTTAATTTTAATGTATCCCGTGATGTTAATAAGCGTTGTTTCCGAAGATGTATGTGTTAGTTATTGTATGTAATTAAGTTTTATCTAGTTGTCATTGGGATAAACATTTTTATCTGTTGACGAATAAATAAATAAATAAATAAATAAATAAATATATGTTTGTAAAAAGTCGGGGAACGTAAAGAAAGATTTCGTGTAATATTGTGTCTCCTGAAACTGACACATCCGCAATTCGACGAAAGATGTGTTTGATTGAATTTATTTTCTCATCTCTTTCAACTCATTCTTATACGCTAAAGGACGCTTACATGTGTCAGTCTCAGGGGATGACATTTTGGTAGTGTGCACGTAAGAAATTAAATAAAACATATACTGGTATAAAACAACACAAAATGATACTACAAGATAGCTCTGAGAGCCTTCGTAATATAAGTTTAAAGAACACCATTTTTTTTCTATGCAGATAAATGTGATACATATTATTTCTAAAAATCACACCTCTGAACAATCATAGTTCAAGATTCAAAATCGGTACAAAACTGCCAATAAAACTCTACCTCCAGATTTTTGCTACATGCAGTTGATGGACCCGTAACCACAGAGAACAGACGTTCATCTTCGGTCTACTACTTGTGTAAAACTTTAAACCGATATTTCAAATGTATGTCGTTATGCTCCTGGTAGGCGGCGCTGCAGTTGTGTGATAACTGTCATGTAAATGTTTATCAATAAAAAGCCTAGCACATAACCTAAAAAATTTTGTTTGTTTTTCTCTGCACTTACTTTTTATAGCGGCTGACTATATTAACTTTTACACACGTTTTTGAAGAAAAGGTATATGGACATCAATGTCTGTTCTCTGTGCCGTAACTCTGGTACGTAACCCTTATTACATTTTATGTCTTGTAAAAAGTGACAATGCTCGGATTGAGCCACCAAGGATGAGCTTGGAATAAGGAAAACATCCAAGCAACAAATTAAATTTTAAGGTACACTTGAAGAAGTTTTCAAGGCTCATTTGATAAAACCACATAAAACTAGATATTCTAAATAACATCGATAAACCAGCCATAAAACCCTCATAAGTTCAAAAAGGCCCATATTTCAGGAGGTTCTCAAGACTATATCCCAAGGTTCGCTTAAAACTTGATAGTTTTATCGATACATACTTGTGGTTATATTCAAGACATGCTTAAAACTATGATAAAACTACTACAAGTCTTGATAGTTTTATGATTTTCCTCTTTAAGAACACTTCCAGTCCGTCACAAATATGTTTAAAAGATTCCATTTCTGGATTCGTTCTGCTGAATGGGGACTTTTTTTTTTATTTATAGTTGAGTGGAAGCTATTAAAGAAAAAAAATATCAATATTCTTTTCCAAAATGGATACTTATGTAAATAAATTGTAAAATTGACCATAAATCCATGAGTTTTTTTTTGCCTGCAATTGATAAATTTTTCATGCGACGTTCAGTTAATTGGTGTTTTATAACATAAAAATTAGAAAATTTTAATGCGCCACGGATCTTTTGCTAAAACATAGATTTATTTAAGAAATAAAAAATTCTTGAAAAATCAACAATTAGGTGACAAGGCTTATAAATTGTAAGTTTTTAAATAAATTGTGTCTACAATCCATTTTAAGTTTCAAAATGTATTTTAAACAGCAGAAATTGTTTGCAGCATTGGAAAAACGAGAGTTTTGTTGTATACATATGTAAAAGGCTACCATGGGAATCCAGAATAGCCAAGCTCGCCATTTTTTCAATGGTTTTATCTAAAACTACCATAAAGCGCAAATAAAGCTAATATTTCTTGCACAAGACTAAGAAGATTATTTGAGGAGCGCGATAAGTTCATTTTTATTTGTTCTATTCTTGAAAAGCTGAGTTACGCTTGACTAAAACTTGTTGGAATTGCTCAAGGTAAACAATTCATTTGTAAGATAGCCATAAAATCTGTGTGGAGAAGGCACATCACAAACCAAGAAAATGTGATTGTTCAAATTGTTGTTCTCAGTCATAATTCCAGCTTATAATTTATTGTTTTTACTCATTAGCGTAAGTCGATAAGAACAAAAAGAAACTCTTACTTGAATATACTTCCAATGGTTTTGGGAAGAAGAACAGATAATAATATTGCGTCGATGGCTGAAACATCAGTTTGAGCGAAACATGATGTTTCGTTTGATCTAAACGCTAAGCCAAACGTCGGCAGAAGTGCGCTGTGTAGTGGATCACTGAGCGATTCCAGCGCACTACTTCCCACTTTGGATTCAACGTATTAATCATGAGATTTTCTCTCAGATGATATACCAGTTTTTACTTGAAACGAGTATAAATATTTCGTAGCCTGTTGGAAACTGAAAAGCACGACTCGGGACACTTTAAGGGAACCCTCCCCTGAATTTGAACCAAAAAATCGATTTTTTTTTTTAAAAAATGAAAGCCACATATTCGTAGAATACATGTGTAGAAGGATTTTTTGATACGATGAATATTTATTGAATGGCAGCGTCTTGAACACACCTGTCTCGCGTGCGCTGCGAGGGCTTTCTAAAAACTTTGAACGCGTTTTTCTCGAAACCATGTTTTTCAATCGAACTTCAAGCCCCGGGCTTGAACTATTAATCCGATTCCCCCCATCAAATAACTGTTTGAAAGTTTATAATTTTTTGTACGGCTTGAACTAAAAATTGGCATTAATAATTAATTATTTATAAATTTTGAACACAGTTGAAATGAAAAAAAGTAGTGAAAAATTAAAATTTTCAGTTCAAATGATCACTCTGCAATGAGTTTAAGTTCAAATTGTCTGTTTAGTTCAAGCCGTAGAAAATTTCATTATATTTCAGAAATGATAACTAGAAATGATAGATAGATTTGATTTCTGTCCACTACAAGAGGCTGCAAGCTTGAAGTTGTCGCTCCGTATTTTGCGCGCAGAGGCTTACGGAAATCGCCATTTTGTAGCCGCCATTTTGAATTTTCACAATTTTTTATCTCTTTGAAATCTTGAATAATAATCAAATTTAATCGTCAAAACCGGAAGTTCGTACGCCTTTTCATTCTCCCACAAAAAAAAAATACAAACTTTGCCTTATTTTTGCCCAAATCCAGGGGAGGGTCCCCTTAACATTAACATAATATTTTACTATTGTAGGTTTTTATTGAATTTCCGCTTGAACGATCCCCTAGTTTTTGACAGTTTGTTTATTTTTCACATAATATTCTTTCTCAAGAGTATGTGCTCTTATTTAAAATCAAATGGTTCTAAGGGCGTTTTATGGCAGCATTTCCAAGATACATTCATCTTAAAGAAGAATGTCATAAAACTTTTTCAAAGCTTTTATCAGGTTTTATGAAGTTGCGAGACGATGTCTTGAGAGGGGGATCAATTATCTTATAAAATTACTTTTAAGGTGAATTACACTTATAAATGATGTAGTTTTATGAAGGTTTCTTGAAGTGTTCTTTAATCGCTCTTAAGAACTGTTAATACATTAAAACCACCTAATTTTGGAAAATGCCCTGATTAAACCAAATAAACTCCATAATGCTTTGATAAAACTACCATAAAGTATGAATAAAACCAATGCTTTTGAGTTGTTACTTGGGATGGTTAGTCTTGATTAATGTTAATTCTCATTTTCTATTAGAAGCTCTATAGATTTAATTGGTAAGGACTAGGCTTCTGATGCATGGTCCATGTTTGTGATCGACAAACCTCCCATACTAGTACGTGAGCAGGTAACTCGCTCTCCTATCGTTGTCGCCTAACAGTCCGACAATGCTAGGGTTTTTTTTCATTAGGGCGAATTTACAATTGAGAGATTCTCTCCGGGCTCGCTCTCTTTCATTCATAAACCAATCACCTTTACGTTTTTCATTCTACTATTTGTAGAGTGTGCTAGCCAGCACTGTTGTGTTTCGATCTGTACTAAAGAATCCCTCGAAAGTTTTATAATGGCGCTGTAATGAATGAAAGAGAGCGAGCCCGGAGAGAATCTCTCATTTGTAGATTCGCCCTAATGAAAAAAAAAAAAAATCCCTAGAATGATCTGTCCAGCGCACGATTTTTGTTGTGCTGGTGATAATAGAAGGCTATGGTCCCTTGATCGTGCCTTCTTTCCATGTAGCTGTTAGATGCAACGTCTATTGAAGCGGTGATGATGAGCAGGGATGAAGTCTGGGAGAGTTGCCGATCACAAAAATCTTCACCCTCCCGGAAATTACAAATTTCAGAAAAGAACAGAACAGAAATATCCTCTTACACAGGATGGTTTACATTTGATTGTAGGTTGACTTGCAGTTGACGGCAGATTATTCATTTTCATGTTTGTAATCCGGTATAGGCTAAATGCATAGCCTCTCCACTGGATGAGTTAAGACGTCCGTAGACGTTTTTACGGTTGCTACACGTTCTATATTGTCAGCACCTGAATGAAGCTTGAGTATGCGTCCCATTCTTCACTGTATTGGAGGTAGCCTGTCGGCTTGGATCACGACCAATTTTCCGATTTCCACTGGTACCGGCGGCTCCCACGCCTTGTGCTTGCTTGCAGTTGGCATAAATATTCTCGACGCCAGCTACGCCAAAAATCTTGCAACTTGCGTTGCATGAGCTGATTTTGGCTAATGCGGTTGAGGGGAGTGACCGTGATTCTAATTGCCAGGAAGTCTCCCATAAACTGTTGGATTGTGGATGATTTGGAGCGATAGCATTCAAGACATTGGTGAACCAACTGTTTGGCCACACTTCTACCTCCCAATGGCAAAAACGCAGTTGCACCACTGACAGCATGATTTGCGGGTCTGCGTGTAGCAGCCTTGCAGGGTAATGCCGCAGCAGTTTGCATGTCAATGGATGAACAAATGATGTAATTGGATGCTTGCTGTTTTCTGATTCGAGAGACTTGTTCAAACGGCCACCGACGCGGATGATTGCATCTTTCTCCATTGTTGGATTGTACCATCGTAATGGAGGGTTTAAGGGAACAGCTAAGCGATTCAGTGCTTCTCGTCTTTATTTACTGAATGCCTCCATCTGCACTCCTCTGATCAAAACATTTTCCGCTTCTCTTAATTTGGCTGTAGACAGAAAAGAGTAATTCTTTCTATCACCCCTTGGTTTTTCCAGCAACAGACAATCTTCAGCATTAACCCATGTCTGCCGAACCATCCTTTCTACATCCGAGATAAGAATTATTTGTTTGGTGCGGCTCTGCATGACAAATGACCGCGAATCTTCAACTGCAACCAATATGCAGTACGGCAGATCAGATTGGTGTATGATGGGATTTTCCAATGTATTCTTCGTTGAGTTCTGATAGTGGTGAAGCTACATTTTCCATAACAGAACGACGTTCCTCCTTATCTTCTTGTTGTCCAAATTCTAGGGGTAATTTCCGCCGTTGATCTGGTTCTAATTGTAGCCAAGTTGGTCCTTGCCACCAAATGAAATTTTCTACGAAATTCCGGTGAAATTCCCCTAGATATCATGTCTGCGGGTTTGTCTACTCCGGGTACATAGGAGCAGTTTTCTGTAAGGGATTGTAACTATGCTACGTATGTTGTCCAAGTGGGCGAAGATGGTTGAATCCAGCGCAAAACGTAGGTTGAGTCGGTCCAGAAATAACTTCGCATTGTTCCGTTGATGATACTCGCATCCTTTCATAATGCTGAGCTGCTAGAAGTGCTCTGAAAATCTCTAGCCTATGAAAAGATTGGCATTTCAGCGGCGAAACACGAGACTTTCAGGTCAGAAGCTTAACCATCACCTTCTGAAGCGTCAGAAAAGCAGTGCAATTCTATTAATTTCGCATCAGGAATTAAAACGCATCGATCAATGGTTATTCCGTTGAATTAATCTAATTGGTTCTAGTTTTCGCCAGTTCTCACCCACCGTGCAAGGAAGTTGCTGATCCCAGTCGAGTTTTTGGCCATTCTCATCATGTATTGACCAGAGCTGCTGCATAAATATCTTTGCAGAGTTAATGGCAGATCCAAGTAGCCCTAATGGGTCGAACAAAGTGGCGATTACTGAAAAACGATGTTTCTTCTAGAGCAGGTAGATCAAATTGTAATTTTAGGACATCTGATTTAGGAACCCACGTCAGCCCTAAAGCCTTAAATGAGATGAAAGTCTGGCTATAACTAGTTTAGAGTAAGTTGTTTACATGGGCAAAATTTCATAACAATCGGTTCAGTGGTTATTGAGATGTCATCGAAACAAGAAGAAAATTGCCGGAGAATTTTGCGCGCCATCATGGAAAATCCGACTGCGACCATGAGATGGATCGGAAGACAACTGTCTCGGATGGTAAAATCGTTTGAGGAGTCCCAGACGACCGAGCGGCGGGCTGGAAGTGGAAGAAATCGCAGACAGCTGACCCTATGCAGACCCGCAACGATTCAAACTTGGCCGTGAATTCGTGTTAGCTCTTGTGGAGATCTGCATTTATCTCTTGCCTACGATCAATAATTCTTCACATCGGATTTCCTCCCCGTACTACCAACATCGGCCGAACCTGACGACCCACTGCATCCCGCTATCGAAGGACAACAATGTACGAACCTGGTGCGTCACCAATGTTCGAGTCGTGGACTCTGTATTTGCCGGGATCCAGGGGGATTTCGCCATTATTTCAGAGGGGCGCACCTTTGAAGAGTGCTCTCACTCCTCAAAGGGTTTAAATAGCATAAACATTCAATAAAACTCGATTCATTGTTAACAAAATAAACAATGACAACTGTAACAACACCGGATACTTCATCATTTATCAATAGTGATGAAATAACTCGAACTGCTCTAAACAATGGATACGGGATATACAATAGATCAAATTTCTGGTCGCAGTGCTTTATGTCCCGAACAAATAAAAAGAAGAAGTTGATGAAGACGCAGAAGGGGGGGAAGAGTGGTGGCGGTGGGGTTATAAGAACATCGCTCGCCGGGGGGGGGGTTTTAAAATTCCCCTTTTTGGATTGTGTGGTGGGTGTGTGGAGCCGGGGTAGAGACATTGGTTGGTGGGGGGTAAGCTTTTGTGTTGGGGATGAAAGAATTTTTTTTTGTTTGGTTTGGGTGGGTGGTGGGGGAATTGTTTTTTTTGGGTTGGGGGGGGGGGGGGGTTGGGTGTGGTGTTTTGTGTGTATAGTTGGGTTGGTTGGTTGTGGTGCATTGAATGAGAAGCAAAATTTCAGCATGTAGTTGCTGCTCAAGATCTGTTTGATGCTCGACAAGAGAATTCAATTCGATTTTAGCTTGCAGAAACTCTTGAACAAAAGTCGCAATTACCGTGACGTACGAGCTCACGTTCACTTCATTCCTGTAATTCCTCCACAGTGAGCCCCGCTAGGCAGTCACATCAATGCAGGTTGCATGATACCTTCATTGGCACACTACACACGACTACATAACCGTTTCGACAGAGGTGTCGTTAACGCAAATTTCACAATTGTCAAATCACTGCACGGAAAAAAAAAACATCTGGGCACGGGCCCAGATCCGTGAACTGCAGTCATGAATTCGAGAACAAGCAAAACCGTGAACTGAATCACGTTATCATGAACTAAATATCGTTTAAAGGGAAAAATCCTGAATACGTGAAATTTTTAAATGAGTAGGTTCACGGTCCGTTTCCATTTTCGGGAACGCTTTTTTTGGGGGGCAAAAAAACATCACGCAAAAAAAAAATACACAGCAAAAAATTTTGAAAATTACACGTGATTGAAATCGACCTCATTTGGAAAATACATCAATGGACTTCCAAAAAGAAATTGAACTTTCAATTTTCATTCGTGCACAAAGACCGAGCAGTGAAAACGATTCAAAAACGCATTCATCTTATGTTAAATATGTGCTACAATGTATGTTTAAATCGCGATGTAGAAATAAATTAATGCTCTCTGTTTTTTTTTCAATTTATAGAAATTGAAGTTTACATGAACGTGTAGATGTCTATGTTTGTTCACTAAAGTCAATAGCGCCCGTTTCTTTTGTTGCCTCGCAAGATGGCTGTCACTCACCATCAGCAAATAAAGTTAGCCAAAATCTCGTGCTAGATTTTCATCCGTTTAGAAAATAAATCTGGTTGATATACCTAGGTAGAAATTATAACCTTATCAAGAAGTGAAACTGCCTTTGTTAGAAAGATCAATATTAATGGTGATTGAGAAACATCAAGCAGCTCAGCGAGAAGGAATTTATCAAAAAGAAATCGTTGAGACCAAGTTAATATATTAAATGTTATTTTTTTTTATTCGATGATTCTCGAACAACAAAATGCTTTTAATAAAACGTACAGGACACATTTCGGCACAACAAATTGGCAATTTAATTTAATTTATAAAGCTGATTCCAGGCCAAAAATTCAATCCAGTTGAAAATTACATGAGATGCCTTCAAGTCGTGTAAAATTAAAATCACACGTAATTTTTAATTCCTATAATTTTATTTTCGACTGTAGTTTTAAATCTTTTTAAATGCTCCAATTATGTGCATGAAATTCAATTGAAAATTACAAAATTTTATTAACTGTGTACCTCGTCGATAGCAATGTATGTAGGTGCGGAACCGGTTATGATGACATCGATCACGCAGTTTGGTATTGCCCGGATACTGATGCCTCCAGAGCACGACTATTGGATACCCTAGTGGCCCGAGATAGACAACCGTTCCGCTAGGTAAGAGATGTTTTGGGAATGCGTGATCGAGCCGCAGCCATGAGCAGCAATTATTAACTTAAATAAGTTACCTGCCTAGTCTCTTCCAAGCGATAATGTAACCCATTAACCTCGAGCCAGCCGCGAGTAATTGGTGCCCCACTTACTAACACCATAAAGCAAATCATTGTAGATAACAAACTTGAATATCGGCTCCGCAAAGTGTCACACACGTCTGAGCCTTGCAAATAAACAAACTAAGGAAAAAAAACTGATTGAAGATCGAGCTCTGAATAGATAATTTTTGACCAAAGGCACCCTTAACGGCGAGATTCACAAAACTGAGATCCTCCAAACCGGCTTTTAGCGTTTTTGAGACAGCATAATCAGAAACCTTGGTTTGATTTTGTTTCATGCCACAACTCAACAGGGGGCGGGGGTGGTGTGCGGTTTTTTTGGGGGTTTTGGTGCGGGAAGACATGAACCCACCAAACTGTCGGAGCCGGTCGAGTGAACCTGTGGGGCAAGGGGAAAAGGGGAATTTAGGAAGACAGGGGGGGAGGGGGAGGAGGAAAAGGAATGGTTGGGGGGGGGGACATAACTTTTATATCACAAAAATATTTAAAAAAATTTTGGAAAAAAAAGAAAAAAAAGTTTTAAAATAAAGTTCTGTCCAGTTAGAATCCTGAATCACTTATTTGTGTTGCAGCGGCACGGAAAGTGACCACTGCAAGAATTCTTTTACAGCGGTTTGTTAACCTAAGTGCCCACTTTTTGTGGTTTAAAATTCACGGTGTTTCGTGCAGTGAGTCAAAAGTTATTCTAGATGGAAGCCGAGAGGCGAGAAAAAATTCTGCACACCCACGTTGATATTAATAATGCAATAAAAATCGCAAAAACGTTGAAAATCGCCAAATCAACCGTGTATGATGTGCTCAAACGTGTCAGGGAGTGAAAGTGCGTGGATTGAGTGCCTCAAGGTAAGCGTCGTAGTGGAACATATGACCGTAAGCTGAACCAGAAGGTGTTGAGAACCGTCAGAGCAAACCCTGGACTATCAGATAATGAAATCGCACAAAAATACGCTGTTGCTCGCAGTACCGTTCGAAGAATTCGTTTGCGAGCAGGATATCGTTCTTATCGAGCCAGCAAGCAACCAAACAGAACGTTGAAGCAAAGTTTCGTCAACAAAACTCGAGCTCGGAAATTGTACCAGCAGGTTTTGACGAAGTACCAAGGATGCCTGCTCATCGACGATGAAACCTACGTCAAAATGGATTTCGGACAGCTTCCTGGCCAAAAATTCTACATGGCGACGGCACGAGGAGATGTTCCTGCGAAGATTAAGTTTGCTTTTATGGACAAATTTGCCAAAAAACTGATGAATAAGAATAAGACGATGGACTCGAAGCTGTACAAGGAAGAATGCCTCAAAAACCGCGTACTACCTCTCTAGAAGTTTAGGCCACATTTGGCGAGTTGCCACTACAGCCGGGAAGTCATCCAGTGGTACCGCGATAATAACGTAGATTTCATCGATAAAAACATAAATCCGGCCCATCGAGAGATTTTGGGCAATAATGAAGCGGAAGCTTAAGAAAAGTGGAAAAACGGCTCGGGACGTGATTCAGATGACCAAAATGTGGAACAAATGTGCCAAGGAAGTTGACTCCGGAGGTGTGCAGCGTTTGATGGGAGGAATAAAGAAGAAAGTGCGAATTTTCATTAGAAACGAAGAGAAATGATTTGTATTAATATTTTTAAATATTTTTTAAAGTACCTTTGTTTTGATGTATTGAACTTATTTGTACGTCAATCCGTTACCGAGATACAGATGATTTTATTATTCCGGATTCTAAATGTACATAGCTTTAAAGTGAATATATTTGATCAGTTTCTTAGGGTTCGCATATTGCCCCCTTATCAGTGAAGAGGTACCAAAGCAATAGAGATAATAGAGCGCGTTCAGATCCTCGTAAGGACGTAACAGCGAATCAAGCAAAACAAAAAATCCACGGAGATTTACAATTCGTTCAATCATTTGGTAACTGTCAGCTGACTAGTCGAAACATGTCTGAACTCAATTGAGTGACATCCATTGACTGACACGACCAATTTCTTTAACTTAGCAGAGGAGTTTGCTGTTTTCTGGCGCAGGACAAAGAAAGGCATATTCCACTTAATCAGATTCCTTCCCTGCTTTCGTTCACGACGTGTTCTGTTGGTATTTTCATCATTAATAACGTTGTTTGCCACTGAAGCATACCATTGCGGGGCGGGGGTGAATGAGTGACTGAGTGTCTGCATCTTTTCAACCCAGCTCGAGATTGAAACGAAACGTAACCGATTGCGTAGTGCCAGAACCGAAATCAGTTTCCTTCGAACTGAACCAGGAATCGTTATTGTGGGTGTAGCTGAAGGTGCACCTTAGGAAGAAGCTTTGACGATCGGTATACCATCCGGAGGAGTAATATTGAGAGCAAAATCAATTTGACATGACAGAAAAGTTTGTTAAGCTTAATTCGATTGGAGCTTATTGCATTTGCCATCGTTGTTGTTATAGGTACCTGCTTTGTTCGATGCCTAGCCCAGAATTGAGGGGTCGGTCGGGATGTGCTCTGAATCATCGGTCGAGAAAAGTTTGATGATTGATGTACGGGAAACTTATTAAAAGGGTTGAAGAGTTCTAACCAGGTTATGAAAGAAGCATGACACTTAATATGAGTCAGAAAACATTCCTGTAAATTGAAGCGTTGTTTCAATATTCTCCGTCACATGTCACAACTTCAACATTTTGATCATCAAACTGTTTCTCTTCATGTATGCTACTGAAAACAAATATTATGAATGAAACCAGAAAAAAAACTCGTTTTATCTCGCATTTTTTAAACAACTATCAATGTGGTAGATTTATTTGTTTTGGATACAACGAACAATGTTTAATTCTCGGTCATCATGTTCAAATTAAGCCACCTACAAACTTGTGCACGGTGCATCACATCACAGCATTCATTCAACGCAGTTGATGCAAATCAACTCTACTGCTGGTACGCGGATGTTGTTGTTGTTGTTGTTGTTATTGTTGTTCTAGGTATCTACTTGTCGCATAATGCACAGAATTATCGAAGCGAATGCCAACGAGTGGAAATCGGATTTCCGGTCTCATCCAATTTACGAATTCAGGCAGAAGTTATGCCCCTGCGTCATCTCCTATAGACAGTGAATTATCGGCTGCCAGCAATCCTCCGAAAACAGGAAACGCTTAATACGTACAAAAGCTCACGACAATGGCAGCTTCTGCAGCATAAATTACTCGCTCGCTCCAATATTGATGAATGGGTGCACGGGACACGGCAAAATGAAGTCCGCACTCGTTACGCGTTATGACCGCAAATAATAGAATTCGAGTTTTATTGTTTTATGTGTGTTTTTGTTTTTTTTTTTTTTTTGATGGGAAAAACCCCTTTCCGTGGGGGGGGTGGGGTCAATGACAGATTTGGGTTATGGGGTATGTGTGATATAATTTTTTCAATCTAATAAAAAAAAAAAAAGGGGGGGCGGAGAAAAGAGAGTTTGGTGTGGTGGTTGTTGGGGTTTGTTCTCTTTTTTTTTTTTTTTTTTTCTTTTTTTTTTTTTTTTTTTTGTAAAAAAAGAAATAATTATTTAATAAAAAAGAAAAAAAAAAAAATAAAAAAGGGGAAGGGAGCTCTAATCTAATCTTATCTAATCTAATCTAATACAAATGCAGCCAGTACGAGAAAGCATCCTGGAAATAATTGGGTTAGATGACGCCCAATTATTTTTTTGTCAATATTGATGATTGCAGCATATCAAAGACATGATACAAGCGTCAAAGTGGCCAGGCCTACTGCGTTGCATTAACCGCAAAAGATGATTCTGTAAAATGAGTTGGATTCAAATGAATAGATTTGAACCACAACGCATTTTGTGAATCTACAGGGGAGGAAGGATGCGTGGACATACCGTACCATACGCTCCGAGGTAAGAATAATAAAATAATATTTAAATAGATGATGAAAATCCGAGTAATGAAAAAACAGGAAATGATAATGATGAAAATGTAAAATCGGTATGCAATCTCATATAGAACAAAAGTGAAAAGATATTATAATGTGAAACCATAATAACTATCACACATGTATGTTTATTGTTGTCCTGTTGTAATTGTAGAAAGACTTGCGTTTCCATTATTAAACTTAAAGCTTATACAATGTAGCATAGCCTCGAATAAATTATTTAAGAAAACCTGGGAATCCCAAAGACAATCTGAAATTATATGTCATATAAAGAATATTATATTTAAAATTTCGAGATGCTCTTCCGTTTCTTTACCGTTTTAGTCATTTGAAGTGGATCTCAAAGGCTCTACACTGATTTTAGTTTTATTATGAATGAATTACCTAAATAACTATTTAATAATAATAATGTGAGAATGACAGCTAAATAGTTGAACTTAGCTAAAATTGAAATAGGTGACTTAGCTAACTTAGCTGATGAACCTCTCATCGAAAGACTTCAGCCGTTGCAGTAAGATTAGTATTTGTATTCACAATAATAGTCAGAGAACACAACATATGTCAGTACAAAATATATCCGACATCCACTGGTTGATCACTGAAATCATAAATTAGGTACGTATCAACATTTCAACAGCCCCTGAAAAAACTGAAAACAGAGCAGATCACTCCAATCATCAAAGCTTTATACTGCTTATAAGCGCATATCCGTCTTTTATGAACATAGTAGTTGAAGTTCACAAGTGCAATTTTAAAGTAAATGTTATACTGGAATGCTGAAAAATATCTGGATGCTAGTCATGTTGCTCCAGGCTCTTGCTATAAATGGTTTTGGAATGCAAAAATGATTCCAAAGCGTGCTGAAATTATGAATTGAATGAGAATGGAAAATAGAAGGATATGATTTACAGGTATGGGTATACAATATGATTTACAGGTACACGATCTTCAGACGCACCCCCTCACTTCGCTATTGTCAAACTGACAACATTACCCAGGCTACGCCAACCAGCGTCTCCATGTTTCAGCTCCATGTGCAGTTTCCTTGAACCCTTTCAAGGTAAGAAAAATAAATAGCTCACTCACTCCGAACTGCTTAAGGCTATTGAATATCTGACACGGTCTAAGCTTTTGCAAATGTAATTTTTAAAGTTGCGGTTGGGTGGCGCCCAGAGGGGGAGAAAAAAAAAACAGGGTCTTTTTTTTCACCACAAGGGAAAAAAAAAAAAAAAAAAAAAAAAAAAAAATTAAATTCTCGCTGCGTAACAAACGAAACTAAAATAAACCTAAACAAAAAAAAGAAAACAATTATAAAAAAAAAAAAGAAAAATGAGTCAACTCTTACTTTGAACTTTAGCACTAATTGAATTTGGTTCACCTAGTGTATGTTTACAGTGGTGTTTGGTATAACAGAGAGACTAAGCCTTGCTTAACCATTTCATCATTATCTGTTTCACACTCTACGTTTCTTTTCCTCAATTCGCGACAACTATAATTGGTGTGTGACATTTCATCCATTTTGTTCAACATTATTATTTAAATTTGGCGCACTGTACGCAATAAAAACATAATTAATTAGTATTGCATTTCTTTCTGTCAAGAATTGCAAAAAAAATTACATTTTAAGTTATTCAGAAAATTATTTTGACTGATAAGATCCTTTTCAGGATAGCAAAGATTGTACCAAAAAAAAATAAACACTTTTTTTTGTGTATAACTTTTTATAGCATGGGTAAAAATTGCTGAAATTTGGGGTAAAACTGCACCGTGTCCAATATATTCGCATACAAAATAAAACTCTATTTATTTCAAATAGATAATCCAGATTTTATTGATAACTTTACCCATTATATTGAAATATAATACTGATCAACTATAGCATATGATTTGGAATAACACCGCCATTAACCTTCTTGACCTGCTCTAGACGTTTTTCGAAACCGTCACAGGCGGCACGCATGACTTCCATCGGCATTTCGTCCCCGATTCGTTTGATTACGGTTTTGAATTGGTTCATATTAGACGCCCTGTGGTATTTACCTTCGCCAGCATGTATGACCATACGAAATAGTCCAAGGGATTCAGATCTGGTGAACTGGGAGGACATTCCTTCTTGTCCAAAAAGTCGGTCAAATTTTCTCGGCACCAGCCCTGAACGAGATTTGCAGTATGCGAGAGCGCTCCATCCTGCTGAAATACATAGTGATCATCTCCAAACACCTCTTGTACATATGGCTTGACAACTTTCTCCAAAACTTCCGTTTTATAATATACGGCATTCACTTTAATGCCTTTTTCGATTAAAACCAGTGGTAATTTGCCTCGCTTGCGAATTCCTCCCAGAAACCATCACTGACGCAGCACTTTGGAACCGTAGAATATTTCTATCACTCTCTGGAACAGTTCTCGAAGGGAGAGCCCAAAATCTGTCGTTCTAGACATTGTGGGATTGTTGCAAGACGAATAACTTTTCGTCGGAAAAGATAAATTCTTCCCCGCCGTGCCGCGACAAAAGCAGACTTGCTCTTTCGAGTCGTTTCTGCTTGGAAGGTTCCGAAACTCCGTGAACCTTACGTTTCTTGAAAGCTTGGAATCCGAGGTCATTTTGCAGTATATTGTGCATTGACGATCTCGAAACATTCAGATCTGTGGCCATTTTACGTACAGAGCGCTGTGATTTTCGTCTAATCCGTTCCCTGACCACTTTAACAACTCGTGCAGTCCGCACCGTACGAGTATGACCGGATCTCTTCCGGTCATCCAACGAGCAGGTGTCACGGTACCTTCGGATGGTTCGGTACAGAAAATCCCGCTTTACTCCGAGGTTTTTCAAATTTCTGAAAATAGCGCCCGGGCGCTCACATTTCAAAAACTGTTAAACACCGAATGAAAACAATCGGACATAACCTTATAGCGTTTGTATAAACATAGTGCAAAACTACACCAACACATACGTGAGGCATGTTGAGTAGTTGCACGACACCAATGCAAGGAAAAAGTTTTTGAGAATATATTGGAAACGGTGTACACCGATATAAAACAATGATAATATCTATGATTTTTTGCAATATAATGAACAAATTATATCTATTTGTACCCACACAAACTTCTTATGTCTACAAATAACAACTATGTGTGGCCACTCATACTTTTCTTTTGGTACATAAACTTCATTTGTGTTTCTCAGAAGATTCTGGTTATGTGTGAATAAATGAATATTATATGGATATAATCTTATGATGATTTTTTGCCAAATAAATATGTGTGAATTATTTGTCTTGTAGTTGAGTAATGTTTACATGTGCAAAATGTCGTGACAATCTGTCAAGTGGTTTTCACGACCGCTTCCAATCAAGAAACGCTTGAACAAAAAATTATGGGCGTGGTCGTGGGAAACCTAGGCCAGTCCCACAGACAAGACGATGAAGTGCACGCAAGGAAGGTGTCAGATTATTTCAAGCGCAATCTGAACTATTCGATTCGGGACGTGGCCAAGGCCACTTCATCAAGGTTAGGAAGGCGCCTAACCGAATCGATAATCAGAAAACGGTGGCCAAATCCCACGCCAGGAAGCTGTACCGCGAGTGATCGGTGCAGCCGAAATGCATCGTAATGGACGACGAGACGTACATTAAAGCGGACGCTAAGCAGATCCACGGCCTGGTGTTTTTCGTCAACAAGTCCCGCCTGCATGTTCCGATGAAGTTCCGGAAGAAAAAGGTCGAGAAATATGCTAAGAAGTATTTGATGTGGCAGACGATCTGTAGGTGTGGCAAATTTAGCAAGTCGTACATAATGACCAGCACCATTATCGACCAAATATCTAAAGAAGAATGCCTCCCGAAGCGCCTGCTGCCCTTCCTTCGGTCCCTTGAAGATGACACTCTGTTTTGGCCGGATCTGGCATCGTGCCATTAAGCGAAACCGGTGAC
The DNA here is from genome assembly GCA_024533555.2 of Aedes koreicus. NCBI lineage: Eukaryota > Metazoa > Arthropoda > Insecta > Diptera > Culicidae > Aedes > Aedes koreicus. Next base: position 62,196 of record JAHHFK020001029.1, read on the forward strand.
GGAGTGTTACGAAGCCAGAGATGGTTTTGTTTATATGCGGAAGGAAGTAAATCCGCTAAACTCGCCAGAACTTCACCAAATAGAAAAATTCTGGGCGATTATGAATGGCAAGCTCAAGAAAACAGAGAAAGCTTTCAAAAACGACAAAGATTTGAAGAAAGAGTGGATAAAAGCGTGTAAGCAAGATGGCGCTAGTGTTGCACAGGATTTGATGGGTAGCGTTAAATCAAATATACTATATTAACAATAAAAGCCACTTCCTTTTCCCAACTATACATGTTAGGCGACCCGTGTAGCGCTGCCAACAGAACCATCTGATGATAAAAAAGGCAATCAAAATATATTTTACCTTTCAATTTGGTTAATTCATTCTACCGTGTATCCACGGTAAAACTAATAAATCTATATAATAAAAATGAGTTGGGGTTTCCTTTGTCACGATTTAACTCGCGAGCGGAAGGACCGATCGGCGTGAAATTTTGTATGCAGAGATTTTTAGGGCCGGAGAATAATCTTATGATGGTTTGAGACCCCTCCCTTCACTGGAAAGGGGGGCTCCCATACAAATGAAACACAAATTTCTACACAACTCGAGAACTAATCAAGCAAAAGAAACCAAATTTAGCATGTGTGAGTTTTTGAAAGCAAAGAAGGTTTTTATGGTAGCTTGAGACCCCTCCCCTCTCTAGAAAGGGAGGCTCCCATACAAATGAAACACATATTTCTGTATAACTCGAGAACTGATCAAGCAAAGAAACCCAAATTTAGCATGCGGAAGTTTTTGGAGGCAAGAAATGTTTTTATGGTAGTTTGAGACCCCTCCCCTCTCTATAAAGGGAGGCTCCCATACAAATGAAACACATATTTCTGTATAACTCGAGAACTGATCAAGCAAAGAAACCCAAATTTAGCATGCGGAAGTTTTTGGAGGCAAGAAATGTTTTTATGGTAGTTTGAGACCCCTCCCCTCTCTATAAAGGGAGGCTCCCATACAAATGAAACACATATTTCTGTATAACTCGAGAACTGATCAAGCAAAGAAACCCAAATTTAGCATGCGGAAGTTTTTGGAGGCAAGAAATGTTTTTATGGTAGTTTGAGACCCCTCCCCTCTCTATAAAGGGAGGCTCCCATACAAATGAAACACAAGTTTCTGCATAACTCTAGAACTAATCAAGTTAATGGAACCAAATTTGGCAGGTAGAGGTTTTTGAAGGCAAGAAATGTTTCTAAAGTAACTCAAGACCCCTCCGCCCTCTGTAAGAGGGGGGCTCTCATGCTAATGAAACACAAATTTGTGCATAACTCGAGAACCAATCAAGCATATGGAACCAAATTTGGCATGTGGAGGTTTTTGGAGGAGAGAAATGTTTCCATGGAAGTTTGAGACTCCTACGCCATCTGGAAGGGGGAGGGGGGGGGGTTTACATACAAATGCAACACAAATTTCTGCATAACTCGAGAACTAATCAAGCAAATGGAACCACATTTGGCAGGTGGAGGTTTTGGAAGGCAAGAAATGTTTCTAAGTTGACTCGAGCCCCTCCCTTCTCTGAAAGGAGGGCTCATATACAAATGAAACACAAATTTCGGAATAACTCGAGAACTTATCAAGTTAATGGAACCCAATTTGGCATTTGGAGGTTTTCGAAGGCAAGAAATGTTTCTAAGGTGGTTTGAGACCCCTCCGCCTTCTGGAAGGGTAGACTCCCATAAAAATAAAACATAATTTTTAGCATAACTCGAGAGCCAATGAAGCAAATGAAACCAAATTTGGCATGTTGAGGTTTTTGGAGGCAAGAAATGTTTCTATAGCAGTTCAATACCCCTCCCCATTTTGAAGGGGAGGGGGGCTCCCCCTACAAATAAAAAGCAAATTTCTGCATGACTCGAGAACTAATCAAGTAAATGAAACCACTTTTAGCATATGGAGGTTTTTGGAGGCTAGATTTCTATATACATAAAAATGAATTTCTGTCTGTCAGACCCTTATAGACACGGAAAGTTCTGAACCGACCAACGTGAAAATTTATATGAAGGGGTTTTTGGGGCTGGGGAAGGTTCTTATGATTGTTTGAGACCCCTTCTCTCTCAGGAAGGGGCGCTCTCATACAAATGAGACACAAATTTCATCATAACCCGAGACCTAATCAAGCAAATCGAATCAAATTTAGCATGTGGGGGGTTTTGAAGGCAAGAATGTTTCTATGGTAGTTCAAGACCCCTCCCTTTCTGGGGGGGGGGGGCTTCAAACAAATGAAACTCACATTTTTATTATAATCGATGAGCCCAGTGTGATGGTTCGAGAACTAATTAAGCAAATGGAACCAAATTTGGCATGTGGAGGGTTTTGAAGTCAATGATTGTATGGTGGTTTGAGAAACCACCCCCTCTGGAAGGGAGGGCTCCCATACAAATGAAACACAAATTTCAACCAAAAATGAGAATTATCCAGGTTACTTAAACACAAACCGTGTATTTCTCGGGTAAGAAGCATGTTTTGATAGAAGTTTGAACCCCTGCTTATTCAAGAAGAAAAAAACTCATTTCGAAAAAAAAAACCATAAACGTGACAGTTATATTAAATTTTCCTTCATTTAGTTGCAAGCGTAGCAGCGCACGCACCGGGTTCAGCTAGAACGAGGCAATGTGGTTTCGTTAACATCTGGGTGTAGAGCTTCCGTGCACGTGTTTTACCTACCGTATTCTACCGTTCATCGCGATTAGGCGCCTTTTGGACTTTGTACGTATGTTGTCCTTCACTTTTTTTCGCACGAAATTTTTGGTTAGATTCAGTTTCTTCGCCACATCTCGAACTGAACTGTTGGGATTCCTCTTGAAAGCTTGAACTACCCGCTTGCACGATCCTCAACACTATACGGAGATCCATTTTTGCCACTTTTTTCTTTCCGATCGATGGTAAAACGTTCGTGGTATCGATTTAAAACTCGAGACACCGTAGAATGTACCATTCCCAGCTTCCTGCTGATGGCACGATGAGAAAGATGCGGATTTTTGAGGTACGTGCGCAAAATTTCTTTGCGCCGCTGCTGTTCTTCCAACTCCATCGTCGCAACGATTGCACATCTGTTAGTAAAACTTACGCAGCGTAAAAAAAGACATTCAACTAATTCTACCCAAAATTTCCATAGAAAATACCCAACTGGTAAAAAGTTATAGCCATTTAAAAGTGGTGCAATTCGATTTGAGTTGATACAACCTTTAATGATGGTTTTTGTAATGATAAAGCAGGCTTATCAAATATTTGATCATAACTCTGTTAAACAAATATGAAGGAGGTTCATTATTGAATTACTAAACGGTTTTATGTGGGTATAGAGATCCTCGTCAATTATTTTTTAAAGCTAGACTATTTTAGACTTCACCTTCCTGCTGCAAAAGGTTATAAAAACAGCTCTAACTAAAATAATTAACTATACATCTTTCGCATAGTTGAAAACTGCTTTTAAACAAACTAGCATGTCTATTGCAAAAATAAAACCCTTATAAATTTAAACAAAGGCTAAAAGGCAATAGGATTGTTACTTGGGTGGAAGCTTTTTAAGATAATATTTTGAATTGTTATAATACATAACAATGCGTGTGAAAGGATGCATATGGAAGACGGGTTGGACGAACAAGAGGTAACGGATATCGAAGTTAAGAAGCTTTTCAGAAAGTAAAAGGTGTCCCACATCAAATTGAATCAACCGTGTAGAAAATTAGCCATTGGGTATTTTCTCTTGAAAATTTGGGTAGAAATTGTTTAAAGTGTTTTTTTTATTTTATTTTTATCGTCAGTTTATTGTCAGGTTTTCTAAAATTGGAAAAAAAATGGCGTCACCCGAAGAGCAACGTCGCTAATGTCGTGGAAGCGTTCGAGCGCATTCCAATGCTTCGGTCAGGGATGTGACTAATAAGTTGAATCTATTCAAGTCTTTCGTCCATATAGTCAAGGACCGGGTCGGACTGCATACGTACAAAGTGCAGAAGGCTCCAAATATCTGCTCATATGGCTAACGGAGTACGCCGTTCGTGACTACCGGGACTGTTAACGGGAAGATCTACCTCAACGAGTGTCTACAGAAGCGTTGAAGCAACATGAGGGCCCTACGATCTTTTGGCAGGATCTAGCTTCGTGCCACTATTCAAATGTGGTCCTGGAGTGGTACGAAAACAACGGGGTCACATTCGTACCCAACGACATAAACCCCTCAACGCACTGGAACTAAGACCCATCGAAAAATACTGAGCTATTATGAAGCAGGCACTACGGAAGCATCCCAAGGAGGTCATATCTGAGGAAGACATGATTACATAATTTCCTTTTTTTTTTGTAGGTTACTGATGCCGGGATTTGTTGAAGAATCCATTTGAAAGAATTATAAAACTCAATGTTTCGACATAGTTCCACACATTAAAGGCAATAAACGAACAATTCGACAAAGATTTTTCATAAGGGCCTAACCGACAATCGTAAACAATGACTGTTTCTGAGAATATCTCGTCATTGAAAACTCGCTTAATCAATCCACCACGGTCATTTCGAAGAGGAAAAGTTCATCTATCCGACAGAATTGGAGGCTTACGTGGGTAGCCTTTGTGCCACGAGAAATTTACGGAAGAAGCCATTGCTTACGTTTGGCAGTTAGGCCCTAATGAAAAATCTTTGTCGAACTATTCTGCGCTTCACTTTTTTTATCATGCATTCTGATACTGAATCAGCCCTGCTTTTCTTTCATATGAAAACGGCAGTTTCCCTTTTCATTGTTCCTCTGCATGCTAGGAAGAGAAAAATGAAATAACCGAAACAACTGTGGAATTCTGCAGCATTCCCAAGTTAAAATTTGTTTTTTTTTTTTATAAATTTTACTGAACTTCGGTATTGATTGATGATGTGTTCAGTAAGGAAAGTAACGCCGTTGGTCCCGGCCCATGTGTTGATGGGTTCGATATGTAGCATACAGGTCGTCTCTCTGGTGTGACGAACCAGCCGCAGGTTGAAAGTCGCGTAAATACGAAAAACCAATCAACCAATCCAAATTATATTTTTCTATGAAAGTGCATTGAAATATCTTTGTTATGATTGTTTAACCTTCTTAGTACGTCAGTTCATTCTAAGGAAGGATTCAAAGTTGAGAGCATTTTTGCATGATTAGAAACAACCTAAACGTAAATGAAAAAAGTTAACAGACCTGCTAAGCAAAAATAAAAAATAAAAATATGTTGGTGTTTGCTGCTTTCTTGTTGAGGTGAGAACGAGTGTCATCACCATCATCATGATATCTGATGATGCAGTTTTTTCTTTCAAAATCAAAGGACTGTTAATGGAAATGTCTTCACTGTTTTTTTTATTTACCCCACTGGAACGCAGCAAACACTTTTCATTAACAGTAATTTGATTTTGAACAAGAAAAAACTGTTTTGGATTTGAAGATGATGATGATGATGACGGTCCTTTAGATAATGATGACAGCTGTTTGCACCTTAAGGTATGTGTTCTAAAAATTGCATACCTGATTACTATGAGTATGTAATTTAATATGTTTCATCTTTAATTCGATGGTATGAAAGTATCCAGACAAAATGAAAGAATTAGCTTTTCAATGTCAATTCATTGCACATATACAAGAACATATGCATGATTAAAAACAGTCACGTAAAATAGAAACCACTTTGTTATTTTTTGATATGCATAAACCTCAATCACTAATAAAGTCGAACATTAATGCAATCATCAACCATTAATGTAAACTGAAGATTTTGATTGAATGTCCTTTGCTACCATGGCTAAAATAGCTGCTCTTTTCGGGAAATATGACATTACGAGTTTTTCACAAGTAAGCCCCAGATAGATGCGGAAGCCCAAAACTCCTACCCTCGCTCCAAAAGTATACAGAGTAGAAGCAAAAATCCGGATTCGAGCAATCAAACAAACCGGGAAGCCGGGATCATTCAGGTCACGTTTTTCTCAAAAGATTGGATAAACTAAAATAAAGATATGGTAAAATATTTGCTCTGCTCTCCAGCTTCGGTCGCACACATCCAGAAATCATTCGGAACCGGAAAAGCGAGTGCTATATGCTTGCTTTTTCTCGTCGGTTGCTGTACTAACCCAATACCTTTATTTATCGGCGAACGGAGTATAGAGAAGAGTGATGGTTTCGTTTCGGGTTACTTGGAAAACACATTCTCAGAAGGAAATAAATGAAAAGCTCCCACTGAACTGACATTTACGGTCAGCGAGAGTATCGGTGTTTCTTTGGCTGGTTAAAGGGAGACCTTTAAACGAGCTGCACAGATGATAAATATTTTTGAATGTCATTGTTTTCTTAACTGTTTGGATAATCCCGTTGTTCTTATCGCTGATTGCAATTTCACAGTAAAAAACCAAAACTACACTGGAAATGTTTGAATATGATTTTCGACCCAGTCTATGATTTTTTAAATTGGAAAACCACCCGAAACTTTAGAGAACACAAATTACCGTCTGGACAGTTACTGTTATATTCCGGAACTTGAGGTGACAACGCCGTGTAGTTGGTTTTCTACTTAGCGCCAAGGTAAAGGCTGCACTCATCAAGTCGAAATCAATTGATGAAAGAATAATCATAGCAAGATTCAGAACACAGGTTCCAAACCATACCATAATCCAATGTTATGCGCCGATCGATGGTGCTGAGCTAAAGGACAAGGAGAAGTATTACAGTCATTTAAATGTCGTCGTGGATAAAGTTCCAAAGGGTGATATCCAGATCTACACTTCAATGCGACTTCAATACGACTCCAATGCGAGAGGCGTCTCCACCAACACGGACTATGAGCGTGTTATGGAACGCCATGGTCTCGAAGAAAGGAGCAACCTCAACATGGTGATCGGAGACTCGCTCTTACCCGTCGACCTTGCACGAAGTTGCGTGGGTCTCTCGTGAAGGAGATACAGAAAATCAAATCGACCACATCTGCATCAGCTGAAAATGGAGACGGAGCCGTCTTGATGTCAAAAAAAAAACGCAGTGTCGACATCGCATATGACCGTCAGCGTGGAAGAGCAGTGGACGGCCATCAAGAATGCTTTTATTGAGACAAGCAATAAAAAAAAAGCTGGGTGAGCTGTGCACACAGCAAAAAGAGTGGACCACAGATGAAACCTTGAAGAAGATTGATGAACGTAGAGAAGCAAAAGCCACAATAGATCGAGTGAGAACCAGAGCAGCCAAATACGAATCGTGTCAACAGTATTCGGTTATATAGAAAGCCGCAACAACTGGCGATATCCACCTGCTCTACGATATCACACGGCACCTGTTTGGAAGAAGGATGAATCCGTAGATGTTAGTGAAAGACGCGACTGGACAGTTGCTAACTGACTCAACTGACCAGTTGAAGCGTTGGCTCCAGCACTTCGAACAACGTCTTTAAGTTACGACGTCCAACCAACCATCAACATCTTGGCATGATCCACCGATTGTGTGGCGCACAACCCGCGTCAACCTCGAGGCCCCATCACTGCAGGATATCGAACCAGCTATCTGAAACTTGAAATCCAATAAGGCTCCTCGGATCGCTCGCATATCAGCAGAGATGCTCAAAGCTGACCCTATGCTATCCGCACAAATGTCTCATCAATTACTTTTTAATATCTGGGACACCATCCGACTGGATGCAATGCGTCTTAGTAAAGGTCCTTGCGAAGAGGGATCTGACTGTCTGTGAAAATTGGTAACATGTTATTGTGTATTGTTCTCAAAGTTCTGTGCAAAGAAATCATAAATCGGATACAGGAGAAGATGACTCTCCGGAGGCTGCAGGCAAGATTACGTGCGAGAAGATTTTGTGTGCACCATATGGTCACACTCCGAATCGTCCTGGAGCAAGTCAACGAATTCCAATAGTCCCTCTAAAGCTTTTGACAGACTCAATCATCAATGTGGGGCCTGAGACACAAAAGAGGCCCTGATAAAATCACCAACCTAATCGAGGTGCAGTCCGAGACTTTTTCGTGCAGAGTCATGCAAGATGCTGTTGACCGTCACTATGGAGCACCTCACCTCGCTGAAAGCTCCTCTGCAGCGGTTCTCACCATCAATGTCAACAAGATCAAATCGTTAGATGTGAACACGAACAACCCTTCCAGCTTATAAGTAGCGCGGCAAACAGTGGAGAAAGTAGATAGTTTTCTATTTGTTGCAAGCCAGATAGCGTCAGACAGCAGAGCGAGGAGAAACACAGGTGCATGAATTAAGAAGATTAGGGTTGTTATCGATATAAGGTGTGATATAGTTTGTCTACCGTGGTGCACATTGGAAACGCTTAGCTCTACTTAACGGCTAAACGAACTACGGAGGGAGCGCCATATGGCGCATTGGGGTCGTTAACAGTTAATTCCCAGATACGGAAACTGGCCGCAAAACGGAATTCTTTCACGGTACCACGACTTCGGGCTGGCACCTATGTCGTCTGTGCTTCATAAAGCTAAAAGTTATCATCGACTTTACGTCGACCCGTAGCGGGGGTCCTACGGGTCGTTAGGTGAGTGGCCCCGGTGCCAAAAGTGCTAGACTCAGTTCGTCGGCGAGAGCAGTTTCAAGCGCCGAGCGCGGCACAAGTGCCAGGGCCAGCCAGGCAGGGATAATGAGGCAAGGATAATGAAGTCCTCAAAGCTATGATTGACGACTCTAAGCTCGCGGGTCTGGGAGCCGATGTGTGGAGTATTCGTCGTATTCCCACCGTTAAAATGACCCCAGAGCTCAAGAAGGATACAAAGTTGAAGGGCCCAGTCTACAAAAAGCTTTGGGAGCTGGAGTGGAAGCGCATGCCCTAGCTATGCTAGTGACTCTCCAGTCTAAATACCTCGATGAGATCATGGAGGCTAGTAAAATCTCCACGGTCCCAAAGGTCCAGTCTGGGGTCGAGGTAGCCACAAGTGCCATAGGGCTGCGAAAAGGTTCACTTAGGACTCAAATGGCCACGATATGGTTGCCAGTAGCTGCTGTGAACTCGTCCCTAAACGTGGCAAAACTCAAGGTGGGGTGGTCCGTTTGCACACTGAGTATGGCCCAGCCACCAAAGGCATGTTTCAAGTGCCTTGAAAGCGGGAATATGTCGTGGGAGTTCGAGGGCCCTGACAAGAGTGACCTATGCTGAAGGTGCGGAGCGAAAGGCCACAAGGCTCGGTACTGTAAGGAGGAGACGACAAGCACGTCACGGGAGGCCCTAAGTGCCCGGCCTACTAGGGAACACCATGAAGCTAACAACAGTGCAAGTAGCCCAAATAAACCTAAACCACTGTGAGGCAGCTCAGCAACTGCTGTGTCAGGCAGTTCATGATTCCCAAACGTATCGCTATAATATTCTGGCAACTGGATTTCGGACAGAGGTCCAATATGGCAGCATTATGGATGACGGACAAGTTCAAGAGGTTGTGTCTACTTTAAAAAGGGCTCCGCGGTTGAGAAAATGAATGGAGTGTTCTTCTGCAGCTGTTATGCACTACCAAGATGGTCGATCGACCAATTTTCGCGAATAGTTGATCGGATGACTACAGAGCTAACTAGCCGAAATCCGTTGGTAATAGCTTAGTTGGTAACGTGCCAGAGTCTTTTTTTTTTAGACGGGATGGAAAATCTGCAACCAGACACCTGAAGAACTCAGGGTGTGGGGATGAGGGTGCCGACTCCTCGACCCACTAAAAACCCACCCGTGCCTTAAGCCCTGGACCCTCCCCGGGTGACCTAAGTCTTATGGTGGGCTAGCTCGAATTGCCTGGAGCTCATCAATTTCTCCACAATGCCAATCGAGTGCGAGGCCGTTAACTCGACCTCCTCGATGGATTCACCACATATCTCCAAGGTGATGTCGTCCGCGAACCCGACTATCTTCACCCCGTTCGGGAACTCAAGCCGCAGTACCTCATCGTACATCATGTTCCATAAAACCGGACCCAGGATCGAACCTTGTGGGACGCCTGCGGTGATCTGCACACGTTTCTGGCCTGCCTCTGTATTGTATACCAGTACGCAATTCTGGAAGTAGCTTCCGAGAATCTTTTACAGGTACCCAGGAACCTGAAGGCGTTGGATCGAGTCGGCGATAGCCACGTACCGGAATCTATCATCGACGTGACGTTCTACAGCCCTAGGCTGCCGAGCAACTGGAGGGTGGAGGAAAGCTACACTCATAGTGATCACTTGGCGGTTCGCTATAGTATCGTCCACAATACCAGGCAGCGCACAGAAGGAAGAGCACCCACTCTATCCGCCCGTAGATGGAGGACATCATATTTCAATGAAGAAGTGTTTAAAGAGGTTCTTGAGCGCGAACGAATCATGTGGGAGGCCCAGAACCCATGTGAAGATCAATTAGCGCTACCTACACCTGTGTGTGATGCAACCATATGAGGAAGGTTAAGCCAAGGGATGGGAGATCACCGGTGTATTGAAGGACAGAATTGATTGCCGACCTCCGTAGAATTTGCTTTCTCGCAAGGAAGAATATGCAGACAGCGCGGTTGGACTCTGAAAGAACGGAACGTCGAATGGCGCTAGTCGCCGCCAAGACTGTGCTAAGGAGGGAGATAAAGGCCAGCAGACGAGCATGCTTCAAGGGCCTGTGTTCGAAATCCAATGCGAACCCATGGGGTGACGCCTATCGGCTGGTAATGGTCAAAATAAAGGTGCAGCAGCTCCAACCGAGCAATCACCAGAGCTACTGAAGGTGGTCATTGGGGGACTTTTACCACACCATGACCCGAGTCTGTGCCTTCTCATAGCCGTAGAATTTTCTCATGATCAGCGTTCCAGTATCTCAGACCATAATGCTGCCATAGCGGTGAAAGGACGACCGGCTACGTTGAACATCCGTAACCACGTGGGCGATGATAACGGCACCGCGTGGGAAAGGAATGAGGTGACGGTTGCGAATGATGAACTCATTGTGATGGGAAATCGCTACAGGTGAACAAAGCGGCAGGGCCTGATGGTTTGTCTGAACTTTGTCAGGAAGTCCGGAAATGTTCAGGGTCGTAATACAAAGATGCCTGGTGTAGGGCGTCTGCCTGGACGCCTGGAAACGCCAGGCGCTAATATTGCTGCCAAAGACAGGGTAGCCATCGGGGTGATACATCGGTATACCATCCGATATGCTTGTTGGATACGATGGGTAAGGTGCTGGAGAGGTTAATCCTCCTTGGTTGTAGAAGCCTATCCAATAATCAGTTAGACTTCCGTAAAGGGAAGTCAACGGTGGATGTCATCATGTCCGTCACCAAGACAGCAGAGGTGGCAATTCAACGTAAGAGACGGGGAGTTTGCTACTGTGCAGTGGTCATTCTGGATGTAAGAAACGCGTTCAATAGCGCCAATTGGGACACTGCCAACGCGCTTTCAACGTCACCGGCTTCTTGAGTACCTGTACAGGATTCTGAGAAATTTCTTCCAAAATGTGGTACTGGTATACAACCCAGAGGTAGATTAGAAACGTATTCAAGTCATCATAGGAGTTACGCAAGGTTCAATCCTGGGCCCGGTGCTCTGGAACACGATATACAAGGGATAGGCAAATTTTTGATCAACTTTGTGGTGCTCTAACTTCAGGAAATATTATCCGATTTGATTTCACTAAAAAGCATTCGACTAAAAAATTAATGTTATTTTATCTTGGTAACATAATGGGCCATGGCCCCCGGACACCGGAGTTGTTCCGGGTTTCCGGAGCGGCAATCTCACATGTTGCATTTGTCGTGAGGTTTTGTACAAGATGCCGTTGTCAAACAATTTTGTTAGTAAACACTCGTAAAGATAAAATATTTTTCAAGTGAATAAAATGACAATTACAGGAATCGGCTTTTAATTGACTGAGATATGACCATTTCCGTGAAACAGTTTCTGATGAAGGTTCCTGGATGCGGTTAACTCTTTATTTTACTCAAAACATGCCATGTGACAGCTCTTTCTTCTTAGTTTTCCATCACATACCTTATTATAAACTTACAGTGGATCCTTGAACATATTTGCCACTCCCGGAATCACCGGAACGTCCCCGGGGAACCTGTAGTAGGGATCAGTTTATCCCAAAACATGCCGTGCGGCAGCCTAACTTCATGATTTTTCATAATTATGATTTTTATAGACTTAAGAAAGCCATTTTGCCTGTCTCTATCATTATGTCTATCCCCTGTATGTGTTGAAATTAAAGTTCCTTAACGGTCGACTTTCTTGATGACATCACCCTAGATGTTTATGAAGAGCCCATAGAAGAGGTGGACTTAACGGCCACACACTCCATCAACATTGTCGAAAGATGGATGCGCTCCAGGAGACTGAAGATAGCCCATCACAAAATGGAGATTACTGTGGTCAACAACAGAAAATCAGAGCAAAGGGCAACGATTAGTGCAGGTAACTGCACCATTACCTTAAAGTGGTCCCTGAGGTACTTGGGGGTTATGATCGACGATAAGCTGTCCATTATCAGTAACGTCGACCACGTCTGTAAGAAAGACTCCATGGCTATATCGGTATTATCCCGTATAATGTCTAATAGCTCGGCGGAACAAGGGAGGAAACGAAAGCTCCTGGCCAGTGTTACCCTGTCTATACTGAGGTATGGTGGGCCAGCGTGGGCCACCGCCCTGAATACTAAGAGATACCTAGGTTAAAATAAGCGATGAGCTGTCGTCTTCGTTCTCAGCCTTTTCCGGCATTCCCCAAGGTAGTCATCTTGAGCCGCTGATTTTTCTCTTGTATTTCATCGATGTCAACCTGTTGCTGAAATCTCATCGGCTAAGCTTTGCTGACGACCTTAAAATCTACACTCGCGTGGATTCGCTACGAGACGCCTTACAGTTGCAAGAAGATTTAGAGACAGTACAAAGGTGGTGCGAGCTGAACTGTATGCTCTTGAATCCGGGAAAGTGTACCGTTGTCCCTTTCTCTAGGAAGAAGTCACCTATTATCTTCGATTATTCCTTGGTTGGAACTCCTCTGCAAAGAGATAATCAAATAAAGGACCTTGGAGTGATACTCGACGATAAACTCACGTACAAACCTCACATGTCCTACATCATAACGAAAGCTTCCCGAAATCTCGGCTTCATTTTTCGTGTGGCTAAGGAATTTCGAGACGTGTACTGTAGTCTGGGACACGGACATATGAAAGAAAATAATTTCCGCCACGCTTTTGCGGCCAAAACCTCACCAGGAAAAAGTAAGTTTCCCCATAGAAAATCCTATGGAAAATTAAAACCGCAAGCGCTAAAATATAGTTTCACCGATCGAGCTGAAATTTTGCACAATTATTGTAGGACCCCAAAGGTTCCCAAAAATCAAAGGGGAACTTAAATTTAAATTTTGTCCCAGGCTAGTGTACTGCCTTAAGACGCTGTACTGTTCGTTGGTGAGGTCCACCTTGGAATATGCTTCCCCGGTCTGAAACCCTCATTTCAAAAATGGCGTCGAACGTATTGAGTCAATTCAACGACGTTTTATCCGATACGCTCTTCGTAGACTGCCTTGGAGGGCCCCTTTCAACCTTCCGAGTTACGGGAGTCGCTGCCTTATGATTCATTTGGACAATCTTCAAATTCGTCGTGAAGCCGCGAAGGCACTTATCATCGCGGATTTGCTGTCTGATCGAATAAACTGCCCTTTACTGCTCGCCGATATTCCACAACAATATTTGCAACTTGCAACTGTGTGTCGTCTGTTTTTGATTTTAATATGTCGCAAAACTATACAATAAGACAGTTTTTATTAGCGTTGAGATAGTTTTTTTTAATCATTTGGACACCAAATTAGTCTATTGATAATTATTTCAAATAAATAAAAAATAAATAAATAAATAAGCTCGAAAGTTCTCACAAGTTAATGTGCCTTAGAGTGGTTAGCGCATACCGCACAGTATCACGTGACGCGTTCTATGTCCTAGCGGGGCTGATGCCCATTAGCATAATCATAAAAGAGGAGAAATCCACCAAAGGTCAGTGGACCCACCGACTAATCCCGAAGGTATCTGGAAGGGGCGGTTGGCGACACGGCGACCTTCCACTTGACGCAGATCCTGTTTGGCCACGGTTGCTTTAGACAGTATCTGCACAAGTACGGACACGCTGAGTTCTCCGTGTGTCCCGAGTGCGCGGATGTTGAGGAAACCACAGATCATGTGTTCTTCGCGTGTCCTCGCTTCAATGACGCGAGAAACGGCTTGATGGCCAATAAGTGGTACCCCGTAGTTAAGTGGTTACGAGAGGTTAGAGGAACAGGAGGGTTTTTAGTGGGTCGAGGGGCACCCCCAACCCCACATCCTGAGTTCTTTTCTTCAGGAGTCTAGTTCCAGGTATTCCTTCCCGTAATAAAAAGGATCATGTTTTGTCTTGGAGAACATCTACCAACGAAAACAATCCGAATAGTGTATTCCAGCAAGATGCAACCCCTACTCAGGCGTCAAAAAAAAGGGCTTGTTGCCGCGTTTGCTTACAATGGACCAAAAACGCATTCGTGTTACAACCTCTCAGGAGAATTTGAGCAAGTTTACACGCAATCCGAAGGAGTTTGTGCGCCGATTCATAACTATAGATGAAACTTGGATCCATTACTACACACCGGAGTCATCACAGCAGGCAAAACAGTGGGTTTCACCGGGCGGAAGTGCTCCGAAGCGCCCGAAAACGCAATAATCGGCGGGAAAGGTTATGGCCTCCGTGTTTTGGGATGCGCAAGGTGTAATATTCATCGACAATCTTGAAAAAGGTAAAACCATAACAGGCGCATACTATGCAGCGTTATTGGATCGTTTGAAGGATGAAGTCCAGAAAACACGGCCGCCTTTGCAGAGAAAAAGTGTGCTCTATCATCACGACAATGCGCCTGCTCATTCATCCTCAATTGCTCAAGCAAAATTTAATGAAATGCGGTATCAATTGGTTCCCATCCACCGTATTCGCCAGACTTGGCCCCCAGTGACTTCTATTTGTTCCCAATCCTGAAGAGATGGCTCACCGGTAAGCGATTTTACTCAAATTATGAGCTCATAGCCGAAACCAATGGCTATTTTGAAGGACTTTCGAAGGAGTATTATTCGGATGGGATAAAAAAAAAATAGAATATCGCTGGACTCTTTGTATCGACCTAAATGGAGAGTATGTTGAGAAATAAAACCGAATTTGACAAAAAAAATGTTTTCCTGTTTGAGATTAAAGGGACTTTTCAGGCAACCTACTTAGTTTGGAATGATGAATAAATTAGAACGCCATCTCTTGTAGTATCTTACCCGTGTTTGTTCAAATATGCTAGAATTAGATAGATGCAGTGTAATTCGCCTTCAGAACAACGGAAGATAATTGAAAAAACCATACAAGTCCATAACCATACCTCCTATCTTCCTAGTTTTAAGTTTTGTTCTTTCCAATTAAATCAAAAACCAAATGAAATTTTATTTTGTATAATTCGTCTTTATTTATTCACCTTTGTTTTTTATAAAATTACATTTTTGTTTAAATATCAATTTTCTCTACAGTTTAATTTTGCTCTGTCTTTTCACGTGACATTTCTCGTTTTAAATTCTTAGCCATAGTTCGCACAAATAGCAGTTTCCTCAATGGTTGCTCTAACTTCTTCCCAGTTAAATTGCGGTACATTTTGTTCAATTGTTTATCTTAGTGTCTGTATAACTTTTCAGCTGTCTCTCGGTAGACTCGTGTTGTATTTTCCTTTCGTTCGAACTTTTGCTCGCCGTTGGATTTATTATTCCGTTTTTGCAGCGATTTGTTTGCTGAATTGAACAGTCTTGTTTTGCTTTTCATTGTGGTTTAAGTTTACGCTTTTGGGTTGTGGTATATTGAATTATAAATTTTGCTCGTCTCTCTTCTTTTAGCGTTGTTATTTATACACTTTTTTTCCTTTTTTTTTTTACTAAATAGTCGGCACTTGTTTTCAATCTTCTTTGCAATTTTGGTTCAAAAAGAAACAATAATTGATAAACTAAATCGTTCCCCTTCACGTTTGCCCGTGTCGTCGTAAATTGCACTAGACAAACAAGTGGTATTGTTTTCCAATTTGAATGTAATTTCCACCATCAATTTTCTTTCGAGGTTTTTTTTCTGCTGCATTACTCAGCGTTGTTAGTTTTGATTATCTTTTTTTTCTTCTTAGTTTTGTTTTCCTGTTTTCGTTCCTAGGGAAAGTTTGTATAGACAGCTCGAGACACAAGTGTCGGTTGTGGAAATTTTTGGTTCGGATTTTTTTTCTCTAGTCAAGGGGGAGTAGAGAGTGAAAGGGATAGTGTACAGAACAAGGAAGAAGGAAACCAAGCACCGGGCAAGAAGAAAGAGAAAGTTTGCCATTTTTGATTATTTTGAAGCGTGCATTTGTTGTTGTTGTTGTTGTTGTTGTTGTTGATAGCGAATATGTTTTATTCATCACTTGGTTTTAAAGCGACTTTGTTTTGTTTTGTTCTGTTTTGCAGCTTCGACAAACTGGAGTCATTTGTATTCGCGCAAAACTTGTTGCCCGTCGAAGTTAATTTTAGCTTCATTATTAATACATCGGATTCATTATTCTGGTTACTTTCGCTTGGATTTTTGTTTATTTTTAAAAATGTTCTATTCGTATTTATAAAGTTTTCACGTTTCATGGGTTGTCAAGATGACATGGCGCTTGGATAACGTAAACGATAGGATTTAGATACTAGCTTAACTATGTACAAGTATTATGAAAACAAAAATGCTGAAATATGAAAAATGTTAACTTTCTTCTGGACTTTTGAAATGGATAAGGAAGTAAAGGGAAAACGGGAACTCGGTAGTGATCGTTCCAATTTTTTTTTAAACGCAAAATCCTTTCAACCATTTTCAACTAATAACACCTCAAGCGTAGAAGGAAATCGATGTTAGGTACCAGGAAGGAAACTTTCTTTCCGAATGTAATCGTATTTCTCCGAAAACAACAGCCACCTCAGTCCTAACCTCAGTGTACCAATTGCAAATTACAGCGGCTCCATTGGCAGCAATTTTCCGAATCGAGGGAACGAAAGCATACCGTGTTGGTATTAAATCCAAAATAATTCCATTCTCGAGAAACCACCAGCACTTGTGAAAGCATCTTTGCTTTCTCACAAATTCCACCACCTATCCCTTCATAATACCCCAGAGTTCACAATTTTGCTAACGTAGTATCTCTTATTTAAATTCCTCAACCCTTTTATCATTTTCCGCAACCTCAACTTATGCATTTTTAATCAAGCATCCCTCCATGCCACGTGAAATCACAACCCGAACTTTGTCCGACGACAAAGCCGACAACGTCGACGACGACGAAGGGAAGAAGAAATCCCAGTTCAATTCTTCACAATTTCATCGTCATCGTGGCCAAAGTGAAACACAGTTCGAAAAAGCCTGGTGGGATTCGTGAAATGTGCGAAGTGTCCTCGCGCCCATCGCACCCAGCGCCGCTGGGAAAGTTTTCGCTTTCGAATTTTAATGCTGAAGTGATTCTTTTCGCCAAGCCACGCAGCACCGGTTGCTCTTGCACTCCAAACGACCCTTAACCCAAACCCTCCGACGGTGACGACATATCGTTATCATGGCCACGTTAATTATGTAGGACCTTTCAACGCCGCGCGGTTGTAACGACTAAACCAACCCGAGCGAACTGAAGATGACGATGACGTTGGTGGAGCAGCTGCATGGAGCTTTCCTCTTACCCATACTGTGGATCAGAGCAGGCTTTGCGCTTTTTTTTCGCTCTGCTTGTCAGTTTGCACAGTTGACGACGGTGGCGGTGAATATTATTGCAAGCCAGAGGGATTATGAAAATGTAACTGTACAGTGCAACGTGCTGAGTGTTTTGGATTGCACTGGAGGAGTGGGATATTGTGCAAGGCTGAAGAAATGGAAAATCTTGGATGCGAGTTTCGATTTGGTATAAGTTGGATAGTCATCGATGCAGATTTATGCAAGTAAATCAACAGTTCAAGCTGTCCATAGTGTGAAATAAAGGCTTTCCAGGTTGAAATAGCAACTCACGTAAATAGCTTTAACGGCTTATGCTGAAGCATTCTCGACGGAAGCTATTACCTCAAAATTTAGAATTGATATAACTCACAATCTGTACTAGATATTGGATATTTAATCACATCAGTTTATATGCTTGCTTGCTGTGAGCAATCTGATGTAGTTCGATTTGATGTTCATTCGCTAACAATCGAGATTTATCAATTTGAAATAGCGTGGCAAATTTGGGAGAGAGATATAAAAGATAGGAAAAAAAAATACACGGAGCAGCAATTCACCTTTATATTGTTGGGTAACTTTGATGTTTTGAGTAGTTTTAGTTCTGTATGTATTGTTTTCATCCTGTGAGTTCCATTTAAAAGTGTGGAAAAGTTTTTGAAATGAATTTGGAGGAAAAGATACGTGAAGAATTTTTTTACTTGCATTTCGAAAATCCATACCTAGCAAAAATAAGCAGGGAGTCGTGAACTCTACAGTTTCCCAAACGTCACAGAGAACGTCTGACCAACGATTGGAAAAAAAAGGTAGTTCAAGTTTTCGGGTGCAAACCAAACGCTTCCGTCCGGGATGTTCCAAAAAAGGCTGTCAAGGTTCTATGCAAAAGGTTAAAAGTCTGACTGGGTTACGTAAGTCCATAGCTCAGAAGTCACCGAATCGTAACGACCAGTAGAATGTAGCAGCCAATGGAAATCCGCCGAGAAATTCATGGTTGATAAGCGATTTGTACGTGCAGAATGGGAAGTGCTCTACTCCCGACGACTTCAACCATGTATGGCCAAGTGTAGGTAAAAGAATGTCAACAAAAACGTCTCCTCCAATTGCTGATTCACCAATTTTTTAGCCTGACTTGGTGTTACGCCACTACTCAAAACAGGTACTGGAATGGTATAAGGAAAATAAGGTAAATTTCGTACCAAGGACTTCAATGCTTTCAATACCTCAGAGTAGAGACCAACATATTAAGACAGTCAAAACAGATCAAGAATTGAAAAAAAGTATGGGTACAAAAAATTGTCGGTTCTATCGTTGTACAAAATCTCGTGGAGGGTCTAAAGAGATAAGGCATGGCATTTGGATTAGGAGCGCAAGTTGAATAAAGCGAACATGGCAAGACTTAGCAGAGATGTTTTATTTGATACCCCGAAAATTCAAGACAGTTGGTTTACCCATTTTCGCTGAATTTTATTCGAATAAAATCAATATAAAGGCTTTAAATTAGTATTGAAAAACTTATTTTAACTTTTAATTTGCCGTGACGTCATGTTGAGTGTACGCAAAGCAGGCGCATCGCTAGACTATTCGACTTGTTCAGGATAAATGGAGCAGGATCCTGGAAGTGTGGGACGAGCAAGCAAGGAGACAAGCAGCCCTGGACTTAGTCTATTGGAGAGACATTGTGTCGCAAGTCAAGTCCCATATTTCCATATTTTGCCGCAGCGATGGCGCTGCAGTCTATCTTTGTCAAATTAAGCTTAGAGAGTTGCCGTCTTAGGTAAAATTGGTGCGAATGTAAAATGTAGTCACTTGACATTATCAGTTTAGTTCCAAATTGCGCCGCAAAGATGGTGCTGCAGTCTATCTTTGCCAAATGAGGCTCTAGAGAGTTGGTCTTCAGCAAAATTATTGAGAATGTAAAATGAAGACATTTAAAATAATCACATTAGTTCCAGATCGTACCGCAGAGATGGCGCTGCAGCTTATCTTTACCAAATGAAGCTCTAGAGAGTTGCCGTCTTCGGCAAAGTTTTTTGGTATGCCATCTGTCGTCTTTTGGCATTATAATATTAATTCCCGGAATTTTTTTTTTAGTATGTCTTTTTTCGTCTTTTGACATCATCAGATTAGTTCCAGTACAGAGAACACACATTTAAGTTAGAACAACATGTCTTCAAGAAACTGTGTACGAATTCAAATCAAAATACGTTATAATCTCGTTGAAAAAAATCTAACGCCCCCAAATGACTGCATTTTGTATACTGAACAACTTTGCCGAAGCCGAATATACTCTAGAGCTTAATTTGGCATAGATGAACTGAAGCACCATCTCTGCGGTGAAATCTGACAACATGATAATAACAAAAGGCGACATATTACATACCGAAAAACTAAGACAGCAACTGTCACAAGCTTCAATTGACAATCATAGACTACAGCTCCATCTCTGTTAAAAGATCTGGAACTAATATGATTACGACAAATGTCACAATGAGAAACTTTGCCGTAGATGGCAACTCTCTAGAGTTTCATTTGTCAAAGATAGACTGCAGCGCCATCTCTGCGGAATGCTCTGGAACTTATCTGATAATGACAAAACACAAAAAATGACATTATAAGAAACTTTGCTCAAAGCGGCAACATGCTAGCGCTTCATTTGGCACAGATAAAAAAATGACAGCGCCATCTTTGCTGCCTGATCTGGAACTAATATGATGATGTCAAAAGACGACAAATCTCGAGTACTTTTTCAAACAGACTTATCTGATTTTACAAACAAGGAGGGGAAGTAAGATTCAAACGCAAATTTCTCAAAACTGTCGGAACTCTCACGGAAAGTAGCATCACTATCATGTTAGGGAAATGATATTCCTTATGTTGGAGGCCCTAGTTTGCATGAAAGTGCTAAGGGTTTCAAGAATTTTACTCTTGAATCTTTCTTCCCCTCTTTGTTAACAAAATCAGATACGTCTGTTTGAAAAAGTACTCGAGAAATGACATACTGAGAAAATTTGTCGAAGACGGCAATTCTCTACAACAAGTCTGGAATGTTTTGTCTGTAATTCTGCTCACACATAGAAATCAAAACCTCCTTCCCTTTGTAGCAGATTCCCGTTGGCCAATGTTACTGCAACCAGGTTTCTCCACCACCAATGCATTTTTGAGACTTTAACCTTTAAAAAGGGGTGCTGCATTGTGTCTAGATTGAAATTTCATAATTCTAGAAAGGGTTGAAATCCGGGTAAATATTGACCCTGATTTCTTATGTGTCAGTTTTTTAACGTAGGACTACGTTTCTCTTTTCTATACCGGGTGTCATTTCAAAATTTTGAAAAATGAGAGCGTTACGCAAAATTGAAAGGTTTTTGAACGCTAATAATTCTCGTTTAACTGAACAGAATGACTTCATTTATACACCATGATCAGAATTGTTAGTTTACAAATGTTTTGCATTAAAATTTAAACTGAGTTATATAACTATAAGTAGTTCAATTTATCACTTAAAGATGACCTACTTTTGCTCCCATACAAATTTATACATGAGCAGGTTGAGAATATAGTTTTCCCTCTCCAGGTCCTCAAAAGCAGGTAACAAATTGTCTTCTTTTTATTTCATTAAGTTTTAATCCATGTTAAATACAGCACTAGCCACACCCCTCAGCTGTTAAATTATTTTGCTTTGTTGCAGGTGCCTGATTTTATAGCTGAAGCCTGTCCCCTCTTTTGAATGTTGCTTCGTACTGCATTTTCGTGCCTCTCTTCTTTGGAGGCAATGTTATCAACACCAGCATAAAGCACACAATTTGAACCAAAATGATTTCATTTGGATATTCAAGTTCGATTGATCGACGGTTGTGTTTTTCGCTCTCTCGTTACGAAGATTTTTTCACGATTTTTCTTTATCTCATCAGTTTTCTTGCGATTGCGCGTCTGGCTCGTAAATTTTCGCCTGCGCTTCTTCATCTACAAACCAGAAGGAAGCGCTGCAAAGTATTTCAAGTTTCCCCGCTCGACCTATTGCTGTGGTAATGGGTCGTAAAAATGGATAATCCGTGCGGGCGCCATCCGCTTCCGAAGCCTTACCGGAGCCGAGCACCTCCCAGCGCTAAACGATGTTTGTGAAAACTATATTAAATAATAGGATCACCCCAACTAACTTGCCGTCGGCCATTCACAGCGACAAGGAGTTCAATAAACTACTATCTGGATTGAATACAGCACATTATGGTGTCATGCTGGCCAAATTAAACGAAAATCGAAATTCATTTCTTTGGCGTATCATAACCATCGTCCTTTTAAGGACGACCAATTTAATTTTGCAATAAAAGAGTTAGTGTTTAAGTGAAATGTTCGTGGTTTATCTTGTACAACCTTTGCATATTATCAAAACAAGTACATTTTGGATTGCTTGAGGCATTCTTCTCTTTTTTTCTTTTTTTCTAATTAAAAAAAGACATTTACACCGTCTTCAACTCGAGGTTGTACAGACTGAACATTAAACGTAGAGCGAATTACAACGGACACCTTAATCTAACACCCAGTGGACCAGATTGGACATTTTCGTTTTGCGAAAAGTTCTACAGTCTGGAGCGGGAATCGAACCCTCACTTCATGGCAATCGCTTGAACGACGGGAGACGCCGCTAACCACTTGACCACGAAGCCCAAGCGTCGAGAGTGGTGAATTCGGCAGAGATTTTTCACCAAACCCGAACTAATTTTTTTTTGCATTAAACTGAACCGAATTTCATAAAGCAAAATAATGAAGACATTTTAATATTAACCAACTATATGTGTAAATTAGATGATACCATTATTACTATGCACCAACGCGGTCCTACGTGATCCTCGCGGTTATATCCCCGATATAACCCACCTCTAATTTTTTTAATACCCGAGGAAGGTTAACATTAGCAGTTCTTCCGAAGGAAAACACAATACCATTCTGAAAAACTGACCAAGTTTAAGAAAAAAAAAGATCGTGAGTTTTGGATGGTCCATTTTACCGATTTTTCGATAGTTACAAATTTACAGTAGGGACTATGAAATACATAACGGCGTGACGCATGACTATAGTCGATTGAGTCGATTCAGTACCGAATTGAGGTGAAAACAAACCAATAATCAAAGGACGCATGTTGCGAGTAGTTCATTATGTCAATTGACGCAAGTTTGTGCTTAAAATCAAATGAACTGATGAACATAAGGACGACAATGACCGACAGACAAGTCATGTTTGGCAGGAAAAATATTCTTCGTGACTCGATAGTAAGAACCAAAATAGAATGCATGAAAATGATCTTGCTCGAATCGAATCGATTGCGTAGGAAGTTCATTCATAATGCTGAACCCTGACTGGGACGGTTCGATCTACAAGTTAGTATGCAAGAGGAAAAACATGATAGAGATTCAAAGAAGCAAAAAAAACCCGAAAAAGATCGAAAATCGTAATCAAGTTAGAATAAAAAGAACTAATGAAACTGCGCCTTGATGTTTACAAGTCGGCACCGTGAAGTTGTTTTAACGACATAAGTAGTCTCTTGTTACCTCGTACGATAAACCACCAAATCTGTAAAGAATCCCGAAGATGGTACCTGTAGTTGTTGGTTAGTATTGTTGCTTTAGTATTTTAGTCTGTTGCAATAGATGTATGGCAAACTACGAAGCGCATAAAAAATACAAATGGCTTCATGCAAAAATATGTACCTGGATTGAAGATGGTTTAAAATCAATATCCAAAATGAACTGTCTCTAGAAATGCGGAACGTAAAAATGCTCTATATTTGGAGCGCATGTTCTCTGATGAAAAAATAGTATTCAATTATTGTGTTTATGATAGATGCAGTTTTAAATTCACAAAAAAAAGGTGGAGAACAAATCAGCTTCTACTCGTGATTTGGCCAAGAAAAACAGGATAAGCGAGTAAAGAAAAGAAATGATTTGAAGACTGGCAAGAAGCAAAAAGTACCAAAACGATCTCCAGACCAGAAGTGTCGTACCAAAATGGGAGCCCGAAGTGTTATAAGATAGATTCTCCGAATGTTCCATCCTTATATTCTATTTATTTTGAGTCACATGAGTCAAAGCGAGTTGCTCTCGCTCTCGAAGAGTCGACAATTGTTGAATTGAGTGATTTGGTTCTGCTTGCAAATAACATCTAGAGTCGATTCACTCGATTTGACAATTGTCTACTCGTCAAGTGAGAGCGACTCGTTGCGACTCATACGACTCGCAGAATAGACCCAAATATTTCGGTTGTCGTTGCAGAGATTCAGAAGATTCCGCAATCGAACAGCACTCAAAGACTTCTGTCAGCAAAACTGGAACAATGTTCTATTTGAAATGTGACCTATACAAAATAATCAAACAAAAAAAAATAGTCATTCTGGGTGCCTACGAAAGTAATTTCCCAAGACAATCATTTGATGACGCACACGATCAAGAAAAAGTTGTCATTCAACTAGAGACACTTCTAGTTATGCAAAAACATCCAGGCTAGTTCGTAGCGATCCGTGATAGCTTCACCTTAGCATACAAAAAATTTTACCACCCTTAAATTCCAATTGTGTTTTCAAAATCATTTCAATATCTCCCCGTCGTCACAAGGAACGCGCCAGTATGTAGATGCAACGATAATACCCCCTCAGAAAAGATGTGAGAGAATTTGTGGTATAGTCCTTAGGTTGGCTGCCTGTTTGATAGCTTCGACCAACCACCATCGATCGGAAAAGGCTCCATCCGGACTTTGGGAGCAGAACCAACCGTCGTCGTCGTCGTCATCGTCGCCTTTGGAGCCATCCGTTGGCGTCGCCATCGCATTGGAAGTGAAATAATTTATCATATCTGAAATTGGATGCGAGAATTGTAAGGTGCCACTGTGTGTTATAAACGAGGGAAGCCAAAAGTCCACCCTCCCCCCATCCTCTTCCGTCATAAGATCCCCCCAATCCATCCGGGGGGGAATGCGAGGATTATGCAAAATAATTTTCTTACCATAACCGAGCGAAGCAACCACCGAGTCCGTTTTCTTTGTTATGCAGGGAATGTACGTGGTAGACTATATGAGTGAGTGTATGTGAGTGTAGTAGTAGTAGTAGTTTAAAAAGATGTTCGTTGGTTTTCATCTTCTCTAGAGAAATTTGGCACAAGATACAAGTTGTTGTTCTTTTGGTTCGAAAGAGAGTGAGTAAAGTATATTGATTGGGTGAAATGGGGATAGAGGGTACAGAACTCAAACGATGGAGTTTGTTTGTCGAGGAAAAGGAAGTTGGAAAAGTCAGAAAGAACGTCCAATTACTTACACTCTGCCCTAGTTCCCTAATTTTTCCAGCTGGGATGTTCCCGCAGTTTGGTTAATCTTCTTGTTTAACTATACAACAATTTTAAAACGATCGATTATCCTTTCAGTGTAGCGTTTTTCTTCCTTTGTAATCTTCTTATGCATCGATTTGATCTTAACTATTTAACACAGGAGAAAAAAATAAACTATCAACAATAATTATCCACAATTTTTCTTTGTTTATTTTCTGTTTTCAAAAGTTTTCTTTATGCCACCATTAATGTGTAGGGTTTTGGTTATCACTTACAGGCTAAATATTAAATAGTTTTGGTTTATCAGTTGTGATCTTACCTTGTGGTTCATATAACAAGCCCATGTTGCTTCTTTTTGTTTCAATAAATTTTGTATATATTTTACACTTTTCATAATTGTTGCAATAGCTTACCTTGCTTGGTTTTGTGTTCCTTTCAACTTTGTGTGTAGTGTAAGTGTTGCTTTTTTTTGCGTTGCTGTCGCAACTTACCATTCCCTAAAAATACTCTCGAATTGCAATATGTAATTCTGTCTGATGTTATTGGTTAGCTTTGTTTCCATTCCTGTAATCAGCTTGCGTATATACTTATTGATAACAAGTTTTTTTTAATCCGATGGTTCGCTTCCTGGTTTTTTGCTGGGGTAAATTGCATGCAATAACAAAAGGAACGTGAGGCGAATGGTAGAAGTTTATGGGGGATAGGAACGGAGCATGTGGAAACGTTCGGTCAGTGAGACAATTTGCAGTCCTTTTATAAATGACGTTGGGTGTTTACTTTAAGTAAATTGCAAAAGAAGTGCTTACTTGTTTCAGGGACTGGATGGTAGAAAGACAATATACACTCTTATGGCTCACGAAGTACCAGTGCATCGGTTCCAACCTCGTTCCAAGGTAAACCCTGAACGAATAACCCCTCAAATGTACTGTCAAAATGACACAGCGAATCAAAACAAAAATGAGGATTATAATACCGCAAAGCGATAGAATGCGGTACTTTATGATGAGCTTGGTGTTGTTTTGACAAGATTTTTTTAGATCTTCCGTTTTATGCTAGATATTGATTGAGAACTTTCGACGCCAACACCAATGCATACATATTAATATTGTACGGCAAGCATACAGGAGAAGTCGAAGAAAATTTCCAACTAGAAAACTTCCTCGACCGGATCGGAGATCAAACTCACCGCCTCCGGTTTGATTAACCGTGATCTTATCGACTTATTGAAGTTGAGGAGTTTATCTCAATTCTAACCTCCATTAATTTTAGTGACATTTGCATTTTCAATGGGCGCTTCGCTGAACTGGCCGCTTACATGCTATTTTATATGACATTTTCAGCTTCGCATTTATGCATCCTTGCAAGTTATAGCCACCTCATTCACGTTATGTATTTGAAATGATTGGAAAAAAATTTCTACTGGATCATATGCGACAAATTCTTCTCAAAAAGCTTTTTCCTTCTTCATCAGAAAAATATAATATTTCAAAAACTAACATTGTTTATAATCATTCATTTGCTATTTCACTGAAAGAATCATTTATGGGTCCAGTAATTTAAATTTCCATTTTTTTTGTGTAGATTTATTAAGTTTCCGTTTTTGGCCACAAATTGTTAAAACATTAAATATGAATATTCGATCTTATCCAAAGATTCATTTATTTCTTATAAAATCTAAAAAAAACTAAGTCTAGTGAATCAACCGTAAAACGCGCAAACGTAAATTAGATGGAAATGTCACCTAATCCGGAAGCTATTGTACGAGTGCATATATGATAATCAAATCGTAATTTTCAAATCTTAGGCCTTAAGTGGGCTAGTTACTTAACTTGTGTTTTAAAAATGACAAAAAAAATCTTTTTCTTTTCTGCAGCCTTTAAAGTAGTTTAATTAAATCGTTGATACAATTTTAGAGCTCAGTTTGAAAGTCTGGCCCAGATGACAATGTTCTTGTTTTTATACTCTACCTCATATAAACAAATAATATAATATATTTAAAAACAAAAATGCTGGGAACTGGGTGGGACCATCAGAGCACCCGATTCAAACGTTTTGGATGGGTAGAGCGGAAATGCCAATTCTCTATTACTACATTTCGTGGATAAAGGGTGGGCTCTTGTCCCCGCTCATTGGCGTATCCTCTTATTAGACGGCTTGTCTCTCGACCAATGGTTTAATCATGTGATTGGAAGACGATTATTTTCTACCACAAGGATATGATTAGGTGACTTTGCCTATCGTCCACCCATCCTTTTTTAGCCCTTCATACAGTGACATGTGAGGGCAACCAGGGGATGTTAACCTTGATCAAATCTAATGGGGAGATAAGTGGTAGACCAATATCAAAATCATCATCTTCATTGGCATTATCAATGGTAATTGGACACTCATCTTTACTTCACACAGTCAAAGACAGTACCTTCTGAAAATTTCAACTAGGATAATTGTTTTCTGTTATTCTTGGCATCACAATTCAAACATACACTTCAATAAAAGCAATATGTATTAACATAAAATATCGACAACTTGTTCAAAATGACGAACCTGATTTTGTAAACAAAAACGTAAACAAAATTCAAACGTTAATTTCTTATCTTGCAGTACCCTCATTCAAACAAGAATTAGTATCATGCTAGGAAAACATTATCCTTTGTAAATACAGAGCAAGTTTGTGAGAAAGTGCAGAAATTGTCGAAATATTTAAGTTTGAGTCTTTGTTTAACTTTGTGTTGCATACAGGGTGAGTGGTAATTCCTGTCAGTGTTTTTTGAACATGTATAAATTTGGATGGGTTAATCACATACATTTTTGAACATATTTCATTAAGAGTGTATTCAAATGATAACGACTAGTAAGTTTGTTTTGAATTTTCATTCGTTTGAGACTCGTTGACGCGAAAAGGGAGCTCATGATAAGTCTGTTTTTTATACATTTTTCACCATGTACTATTTTAAACAAATTGCAACCCCTCGAAATAAACGAAAAATTCATCTTTCGAACCACTTAACGCTACTTCTAAACCGTTCCTTGGAAAATACCTCCCAGATCTGGCTGTAAACGCACTGTCAGGTGTCCGAAACCCACCAATCGAGTGAGAGATCGAATTCGGCGGAATCCTGGTAAGTCCGATCGAAACATGGCCAGAGAACTGGGAATGTTACAGTCAACGATCAGGAGTATTTTAAAAGCTCTTGTAGAACATTTTTGTCAAATCAGCTAAAATAACAACAATGTGACTAAATTAACTCACAATCAAGTTGCTGCAACCAATTATGAGGGTTTTGTGTTGCTTGGGAGATGACCTTGAACTGAATCCATACAAAAAAAAACAACGGGTGCATGGCTTGACAGAAAAGCAGAAGATTGCAAGAGTTGAAAGATGCCGGGAGCTGCTCAAGTGGCACGGTGATTGTGAAATTCTGTTTTCGGACGTATAAATGTTCCTGCTACAGGATCACCACAACCAGCAAATGGTTAGCTGTATGCAGCACATTTTTGTGATATTCCTTGTTCCTAGCTGTTAAAGTTTCCAGAATGTTTCACGGGTGACGGTTTGGGGATGTTTCTCCAAAAGTTTGAAGGTTCTTTTACTGTTCATTGAACCTGGTGTTAAAATCAACAGTAAATATTACATCGATGATATTTTGAAGAACGATTTGCTTCCCTTCGTCATAAAACACAACAAGAATGCACCATATTGATTACAACAAGACTTTGCATCGTCCCATCAGGCGAGAGCCACGCAGACTTGGTGTGAGGACAATTTTTCGGATTTTATTTTGCCGAAAGAATAGCCTACCTCTTCACATGATTTGAATCCTATCCTATTTAAACTTCTATGCATGGGCTAATCATGGAAACTTTTAAGAAACGTTTGGTGAAAATATGGAATGATATGCCTCAAGATATCGTGCGTGCCAGCTGTGGTGCTTTCAAAAAACGCATGCGGCTGGCAACTAAGGCAAAAAAAGAAAGATTTGTACTGAACT
Source organism: Aedes koreicus (assembly GCA_024533555.2). NCBI lineage: Eukaryota > Metazoa > Arthropoda > Insecta > Diptera > Culicidae > Aedes > Aedes koreicus. Next base: position 91,217 of record JAHHFK020001029.1, read on the forward strand.
AAATAAAGACAAATGTTCAAAATATACCAAACAGGAAAAACATTGCAAATTCATTCAAGCCCGTTTTTATGACCATTCACTTCTGCCCGTGAATTCCCACTCACCCTTTAAATCAGATACATCGTTTGGAATAAGTTGTCGAGGAATAAAGATTTTTCATTCCAATGTTACAAGCTATAGTAAAAAATCGTTTCATTTTAAGCTCTGCTTACAGGTTCTGAGCTACATGCCTTTTTTTTTCAAAAATGTTCTTGAAGATCGACAATCGAAGCTACACATGCGATAGGATGCATCGGAAGAATTCAGCGAAGCTGAACAATCCTTATTATGGGGCCTGGAAGCTCCGCACCGAAGCGCTGCTGATACGGGAAAGTTTGAGGACGTTGGTCAAGAACGACCCGCCAGCTGCAGAAACAAAACATGTTGAAGCGGCTGTCTCAACGAAATGGATGGAAGGTGACGAAAAGGAACCTGCAACGATTTGGCTGCTTCTGGAAGTAAATAATTTGAGTTATTCCTACCAGCAGACGGTGAAAGCCACGTGGTATGCGTTGGCCTAACATCGTCACAAAGCCACTCTGATATGCCGGATCTGATATGCGGAAGGTAAGGATAATGACGAGAATCTCGCAAAAATAAAGGATCTATACATGAAACCTGACTTGGGAGAAGATACCATGGTGGCCTTCATCTTACGAGGATTACCAAAGTCATTCAACGAGTTGATTTCCGTTCTTGAAACGGGTACGGATGATACCTTGATGCTGTATCTAAAATGATTCCTTAGAATTTCTCCTAATGAAACTAATCGCATTATGAAGTCCAAATCTTGTATTTTCAACTCAATGAACTTGAATCTGCCACAACTTGCAGGACTAGAGGCATTTCTCTTTTTAGAGACTGGGTTACCATATTAAAGACAGTACTCAAAAAAATTGAGAAACAATGATTAGCTTGTAACTTTTTAGAGTATGAGTAGAACTTGATGAAATTTCGTCTTAAAACTTTCAGGCCTAAGTTATTCTAAGCGTTATTAAACAAGCAATTTTGTGTATTCTGATTGATTTGGTGCGCAATAGCATAGTAATGAATGAAAAAACTAGGAAATATTTTTTTGAGATATTCTAGGTCGTCCAAACTGTCGTGGAGTTCAGAATTTAAGATCTACAGTTGTGACAGTAGCTTTATCCGTTATACAAAGTTACGGTATGTATTGAATCATTTTCAATGAATATCCTGGAAGACCCACAAACATTATGAGATAATCTAGAGATATTCTATGTCATCCAAACTGTCTTGAAGTTCAGAACTTAACATCTACTGTTATTACAGTAGCTTTATCCACTACAGAAAGTTATGATATGTATTCAAACATATTCAATGAATGTCCTGGAAGAATAGCTCCTATGAGATAATATTGGGATATTCGATGTCATTTAAACTGTCCTGAAGTACACAATAAACGATCTTTAGTTGTACCCGACGGTTTTTGGTCTATACAAAGTTACGATATGTATTCAACCATGTTCATCAGTTCTTCTTGATGGTCAACTATTTATAATTAATATTTATGACTTGGATTGATGCCGTCGATTTCTCACTCTAGTCTATTCAATAGCGGGTAGTTCTTTTCAGAAGCTGAACATCAAAATATGACATACCATTAAATTGTTGTGCTTGACTATAACTATAACTATAACTATAACTATAGATACATATTGTTACTTTGTTTTGTTTTTCTTCCAAAAAGCTACAGTTAAAGCGGTAAATTTTGCGGTAGGATAGTTTGGATAACCTGGAACATCCAAACATTACCTCATAATTAACATGTTTCAATACACATCATAGCTTCGCATAGCCCAGAAAGCTTTTCTTGCAACTGAAGGTCTAATGTTCTGATCTCAAGGATAGTTTAGGTGACCTAGAACATGTCACAGTACTTTATTATGAGTGTTGACCTTTACAAATATTAATTGAATATGTTTGAATATTTATTGTTACTTTGAATTGCTTAATTACTGTGACAACTATAAATCTTAAGCTCTGAATGCCAGGACAGTTTGGATGAGCTAGACTATTCCAATATTATCTTCTTATGAATTTTTACGCTCAAAATAGTCACTGAATATGCTTGCACAGCCCAAAAAGCTACCGTTACTACTGTGACCTTCAAGTTCTCAGCACCAGGACAGTTTGAAATACCTAGAGGATCTCAAAATTATAAAATAATGACTGTTGACCTTCCAGAAGATTCTTTGAATGTGTTTGAATACATGTCGACACTTTATATAGCCCAAAAAAACTACTTTTACAATTTTAAAACTGGTTTTAACTTGAGGACAGTTTGGATGACCTAAAATATCCCAAGATTGTTGCATTATGCCTGTTGACCTTTCACACTATTCAATGAATATTGTTAAATACATATTGTCCCTTTGCATATTCCAAAAAAATACTGTTCTTACTCAAGATCTAATTTTTTGAACTCAAGTATAGTTTGAATGACCTAAATCAGCCCAGTTTAACTCATTATGTTTTTTTTAAGTTCCAAATTGTTCATGGTTGAACACGGAGTGTAACATTGTATAGCCCAAAAAGCTATTGTTACTACAGAAGATCTTAAGTTCTGAACTCTTGGTCAGTTTGGATGACCTAGAACATCAGAAAATTATCAAATAATGACTGTTTGGAAGGTCAACAAGGTTCATTCAATATGTTTAATACATATCGTAACCTCATATATTCCTAAAGACTATTGTTACAACTGTAGATCTGAAGTACATTTGGGAGAACCTAGAACATCCCAGAAAAAAATATTTGTCACGTTTATTATCGAGAATTAAGTTATAGTTATGCAAATGTATTCTAAAACAACGCTTTACACCATTAGTAAGGTCATTTTTTCCTGAACTTCTTCATATTTTAGGTCGTCAATCAGGCCTTAAACTCATGTGTTTTTGTTTTTATTTTTCTAAGATAGAAAAATTTATGCACAACAAACATGCTGACAACAACGTACCCTTATATTCAGTCTGTGATTTTATACAGTCATTTTTCTTTTTGGGTCATCTATGACCTCTTAGGCCTGAAGGGGTTAAATTAGCTAAGAGTGTAATGGTTACGTTGGCGAAATTATATCACAACTTCAGGGATTTTGAAGTCCCAAACGACCCAGTGGAGGTCAGGCAGTGGCAGAAAAAACCGAAGACATCTGATCCGGTGAAGGTAAGAAAGGTGTTGAATTTATTCAAGCGTCGACCGAACCTTTCGATCCGTGATGTGGCGAAGAAGGCGGAGGTCAGGAAGGTCAAAGAAAGTCAGGAAGGCATCACGCCGGAACGGCAACAAAACACAAAGGAAGTTGTACCAAGAGTGGCTGACAAAACCTAGGTGCGTCATGATGGGCGATGAGACTTACATCAAGACACAAAGCAATTGCCCGGGCCGGAGTTTTACGTAGCAACATCATGGTTGGCTGTTCGTGAAGAGGTAAGGAAGGAAAAGGTGAACAAATTCGTCAAAAAGTTCTTGGTTTGACAGGCCATCTATGGGTGTGAAGAGATGAGCCAGCCATACATCAAGACGGGTACCATGAATGGGCAAATCTACCAAGACGAGTGCCTCCAGAAACGCGGTGCCCTATATCGGTCTCACAGAAGCGGAACGCTATTTTTGTCAGATTTGACATCCTGCCACTCCGCGTGGCCGGCGTTAGCCTGGTATAGACTGGTACTTCGTTTGATTGAGATATGTTGGGCTATATTGAAGGCAAATTTCATAAAACACCTAAAGCATTCCAACACCAGCTGGCTTTGAAGAAATAGTGGGCAAAAGTATCAAAAGAAGGCTCACTATTGCCCAAATCTTATGGGTTGTGTCAAAGGCAAAGTGCGGGTATTCGGACATAGAGTAGAGGTTCAGTAATCCAATGAAATAAAAACCTAACTATAATGTTGTAATTTATTTACTGAAAGTTTGAATAAAATCTGACAAAAAACGAGTTTTTGGCGACCATATATGAGAGTCTCATTTTGTTCGAGTACAGTCATTAAAACGACACTAGCATAAGTTTGAAGACGTATTTTGCCTAAAAACCCTCTACTGTTCCCTGATGCGCAGTATACTTGAATATTGTGTGCTAATGAAGCACCTCACCATGCTGTAGTCGGGTCGAGCGAATTCAACGAAACCTTTTACAGTATGTGGTGCGAATGCTACCATCGAATGATTATGTACGTCTACCATCTTACGAACAGCGATGCTCGCAAATACAAACAGGAGAGTGTTACGGCAACGTCTTTTTGTGTCTTGAACAACAATGAAGAGTGTCCTTTGCTACTGAGTAAACTTCAAATGAACGTCTCTCCTAGATCAACCCGGCGCACAGATTTCCTTCAGCTTCCCTTGCATCACACAGTTTTTGGACAAATCAAACCATTAAATATTTATTGCCACCATATTAAGGAATTAACTGTGCAATTTTATTTTAGTTGGATGTGTCCAAGACTAATTTAAAAAATGAATAGGTACAAAGTAATGACTGTCTGTTCGATATATCCAAAGACCAGTAATATATAAATCAATAAAAATACTAACCGGAACTTCGGAAGAAATCAATCATGAAGCCTGTCCACGATTGATCTCGGACACGTTTCTTTCAGCTAAGTTTTTGAATTATTTCACGGATTGCTGAAACAGTTCAGTTATATCACAGCGGAAACTCTCCACATTATTTCATGGTACTACATGTTGACATTCATATTGCATTTGGTAGATTTGGCGCCGAATCAAGTAGAAGTGCGCAAACGCATTTTGTACTAACGAAAGCAAAATTCAAAGTTGTCGGTACGTGATCTTGCCAATAAATTAACAAAAACTACAAATTTAGTGCTTGGAAATTGTTTGACAAGCGCTTGACTGTAGAACCGAAAATTATTCTCCCACCAAATGGACAAGAAAGTGGTAGCCATTATTGAGAAAAATCCCAACCTCTCTGTACGGAATGTAAGCTTCTCAAAGATGGAAAATCAATATTTTATGTTCAAAAAGTAATACAGAGGCATGGAATGAAGGAGTAGAAACACTGAAAATTTATTTTCGTAAATTAGCTTTCACTCGCTTCGAAATCATGGATTTTGTGCATAGAACAAATGTCTCATTTACTGTATGAAACATTCACATTGCTTTTTATCTAAAGAAATGATATCATTACACCTTTTTGTAAAATGCACGAAACGGATTTCGTGAAGACCAGCCAATCATTGCTTCGCTGATGTTGCTGCTGGGATAGGCGGAAATAATGTTTTTATCCCAAAATAAAAATTGAAGCGCTGTCGCGAGTTATAACTTCATACTCAATATTCAAGTATCATCTCACGAGTCACCATGGCCTAGTGAGATCAACCCCGGATTCAGTAACAGCACTTTCCAAAAAACAGGATCTAATCCCATGGCAGAAACATTAAAAAAAGACACTGGACAATTCCACGTGGTTGCACTTTTTTTTGTCAATTACATTTCGAGTCGATAAAGTACCCAAGTAAGTCATATTCATGTTACTAATACACGTTTGAGACCAAGCTTATGTTTTTTTTTCTAACGTCAATAACTTAATTTCATACACGCATATAACCGAAAAAGCGCAATAAATGTGGCATTTTTGAACATCTTTTAGGTCATACCAGATGTTTTGTAGAACATCCATAAGACAAATATTATGTTCTATGGATGCTTCCAACAGCATGCCTATAACATAATGATATGTTTTGTAAAAGCAAGCACGGTATGATCAAAGAAAAAAAATATAAACAAGATTTTTTAATGGCGAAACTATATCGTAGCTAATGGTATTTTACGCGTTAAAGATGATTGTTTATAACTTTTTCAAATAGGAAATTAAAAGTGCTTTACGCATGGAAGTTGTATCAAAATAGTATATGTGGCTTAAGGTTAGCAGTGCAACTTTCCGTTTTACCTTCCCTAATTTCATGCGCCATTGATTGGATAAAAAAACGTAGAAGGTACCCCGAATAAAATATTAAATTTTAGTGAGATTTCTTTGTGGTATTCACAAAAACCAACATGGCGATTTTCCAAGTCTACAGTCCTACAGTACAAGTCTACAGTACGGGTAAAAACATTTGTAACACATTTGATTTTCAAATTTTCGTTTTTTCTTTTCTGCGTTTTTTGTTGTAAAATTGAACCGAGTAATGTCAGTATGAATGAAAATAAAAATACAATTTTTCTCTTATGTTGTGCGTAGCTACATCTCAAAAGACTCCCCCTCAAATTAAGCGTAACAATTTATAAAAAATACAAACAATGAAAAATTAAGTACGTTTGACTCAAATCAGTTAAAAGTATGGATACTCAAAAGTGAGTAAAGATAGTTCGTAGTGGTACGATGACAAACAGTCACCGATGTTTTCAAGAAGTAAAATTTAAGTTGATCGAACCAAAATAGAACAAAATGTGTTCGCTGTTCTGGTACCACGTTTGAACCGAACATTTGTGGAACAACATCCTCAAAACTTTTTCAAGACCAGACATGTTTGGTAATTCATCCTCATGACTTTTTTACAACAAACTTCTTATATTCTTGTCAAAGAAGATGTTTCTGGTGTTACTTAGGTAGGTCTCCCAGTCTTTCAGGCAACTATCAGAGAGACGTTTCTTTTTAATTTGTAACAAAATATTCGAAACTCTTTGTATTGTTTTTGTACAATGCACTAATGATGTTTCTGTGTCAACAAATGCTTCGTGCTTTTGATTACGAATGTATCTTCATAATAAGTTTCGTAGCTGAAAACAACGAACAGATTTGTTAGTTCTACCTCCAATTTCGTATTATAAACTTAAATTAACTTTTAGTGAAGTAAAGAAGGTGCCCAAACGTGATGAAAAGCAAAATGTCACTGCAAAAAGTCGTGCTAAGGAGCTTTACACCATGTTCTTGTAAAAAATATCTTGTACCATAATGGACGATGAAACATATGTGTTCGAAGACTTTCAACAGCCTCCGAGTCTTAAATTTTATACCGCAATATGCAATGCAAAGAAACGCCGTTATCGAGTATTTATTGACACGGAAGGTTTTTAAATTCTCCAAGCATTATTTGGTTTGGCAGGCCATATTTAGTTGTGATCGAAAATCAAAAAGTTTAGTCTCTATCGGCACTATCAACAAGGCCATATTTTGACCTGATTTGGCCTCTTGTCACTATGTGAAATCCGTCCTGGAATGATATTAGGCACAAGAGGTCAAATACGTGCCAAAATAGCCAATCGACCTAACTGTCCGGAACTTCGCCCGATTGAAAAATACTGGGCTCAGGTTAGGCGGAAACTCGTTGAAACTAAGTAGAAAGAAAATGGGATCGACGATTCTAAGAGCAGATAATGGGGAACCGCCACCATCAGCGTATCTGAGCATACTGTACGGAATGTGATGGCGGGTGTACTAGAGAAAGTTTTAGAATGTTTCAGAAAGAAGGATGAATATTCGAATCAAGTGTTTTCACTGTTTATTTAACTCTTTTATACCGAACTAAACAATCGGTTTTGTGGAATAATGCCTAGAGTTTGTTTTGCTGACATTATCTTAATGTCCGAAATTTAGCGAGGACAGGCTTTATTAGTCTCCACGATTTAAAATTCAAGAAAGAGATTTGATTTTATAACAACTCTTCAGATTTGAGATTGAATAAAAAAAAAACCTCAGTTAAACTAATAATGATCCTAGGCACGGACACAATGTTTACGGTTTTAAAGTCTGCGTTTAATCCAGCGAATAAAAGTGTACGACAGAGCCAATGGATTATTTCTTAAATGTGTTCTGTTCGATTTGTTAGATTTTCAAATTATTCAATTCGAAATGTTTCTCAAGATTCATTAACTGTGTTGAACAATGATTCCAGGCTACAGTTTACACGCATATAGTTCGGTGTTCTACGTCATCAATTATACAACCCTCTTAGACTGCCAATTGCTATTTATTCAACGACATTTCCTTGAAATCCTCAATTGTCTTCTGTTTGAATTTAAAAAAAAAAGAAAACAAAAAAAAATCAAATTCTTAAACCAGCCGTATTTTAAGACAACTAATTAGACTAAATTTAAATTTAGAAATAGGCCAAACATGATTAATTACCTATTGAGCCTGAGCCACTTCTAAAGTGATGTTCTTTGATATTTATTTGCCTGCCTGTTATCTAATCGCCGATGCTGGCTTGCACTGCATAACAATATTCACAGTTGTCATAAATGAATATCTACACAACCAAAACATTCCCACCGCACCAACCGATAATTACAAGGCGTAAAGGACGGTAAGAGAGGGGATGGGGGGGGGGGTCCCATTGCATAACAACCACGCGGCAGAGTAGACATGATTGGGTTTGATTCGAAATTACCAGCAATTACCACTACCGCGAACGCGGGCAGGGCGCGGTGCCGGTCGGGAGTATTCCCCATTGGTGGCATAGTGCTTTGAATACCAACCAACAATCCTCGCGTAGGGAAATGTGATTAGCAAACGAACAAATTGCATCCAAGTTGCTCTTACGACGAAGGCGACGACGACATTAGCGAAGCAACTGCACCCGAGAACCAGCAGAGGAGCTTTTGAATTCACGCTGACTGACTGACGACTAATTAAAATAAGATTTACCACATGCAGTTAAATAGATGGATGGTGAAGAGGGGGGGGGGGGGTGAGGAGGTCTGGAATGTCTTCCATGGTGGGGAATTTCAAGGGTGGCAAGCGAAATTTATTGTGTGGTGATGTAATTACGCCTTTACGGTTTGCTGCTTCGCGTGGATATTAATTCTTCATTTGGCGGGATTCAAGTGACAGCAAAGTGTGGTTGGGTTTGGAGTGTGGTTTTTGAGCGAGTATTTAATATTAGAGGAACGACACGGCTAGAGGTGTCCGGGCTTATTGGATCGTGTTTTCCTGCTTTTTGTTTTGTGGGACAGTGAATAATGATAAATTCACTTGTTTGAAAGCTTCTTGAGCTCACTGCTGTTAAAATAAAAAAAAGCTTAGACAGGAATGTGTTAAAACCGAACACCCCCACCTGGATGGAGGGTACAAGAAAGGATAAGTTTAGGACTTTTGAAGTGGGTGTCACCCACGAATACACTTAACTCCGTTCACACGCGCGCACACACACAAACACATCCCAACAGACACAGTCAAGCACACTTGACTCGCATTCGTTTCAACGGGACAATTTTCATGTCACCGGAGTCGCTCTAAGGACTTTCTCGTTCACTCAGCTTGTGTCACATTTCCCGGTTTCCGGGCTTTCGTGTAATTACGCTTTAATTAATACTTTAATAAAACATATCTAAAACACGTCAACAATGCTAGGAGTACGGAGTAACAACGATAAAGAGTAGAGTGATTCTTACAGACGGATAGCGGGCAGTTGGCGCCCGAGCCAAAGATGGGAAAATGAATCTCTTCCGGTTCCATCAGTTCCTCGTCCTCGTCGAGGCTGTTGCCGGGCAGGTTGTTGATGGTGTTGGTGTTGATTTTGTAGCCGGAGCCACCACTGCTGACACCACCGCCGGAAGCGGACGCCGACGCTGCTGACGCGAGGGATGACGATCCGAATGGGCCAGAAGGTGAGGACGAGGACGCCGATGAGGACATCAGCGATGAACCGGTGGTTTTGTGCTTGAGCGTAAAGTTCACATTGAAGATCGCTTCCGCAACGCCACCTGGCGATGATACGATGAAATAGAACGTACGAGGAACTTTCTCGTGCATGTGCACGTAGGTCAGACGTGCCTCCTTGCAGAATGGTGTCGGCAGATCCTGTGTTTAATGAGAAAAAGAATGAAAGAGGGCAAGAGCAAATATTAAACCATGGATAATATTTGTGATGTGTGTGCTTTTGCAGCACAGTGCATGTGGATCCCGTTTGTTGGCCTTGGGTACGACTATTCTACGAGCATCTTTTCTGTAGTGAGGTCACGTGCAGGTATGCTCATACAATAGTGTTTGGAGTATGGTGAAGTTGCTTTTTTCCATCTACACGCAGACACATTTGTTCACTCGGTTACCCGTTTTCCGTGCAAGTTGTGAGAAAACATTTTCATGCTCGCAGGGGTGGCTGTGATGAACATAAAACTAACAGTGTTCTTGATGAAATCAGGTGAAATGAGTAATATTTATTTTCGCATATATATTTATCTTAGACGATACTTAATATATATTTTCGACGATAGGAGTTGTTGTTTTTTCATTAGCGTAGTACAAAACATTGATCCAGCTCTACCAACCTAATCAACCAGATATGGTATTGATTATCCTTTCAAAATTTGAGCTCATTTGCATGCAAACTGGTACTGCTCTGACAATTTTAGTTTAAAGTGTTTAAAGTTTTTACAGTGTTTAAAGTGAACTGGCTAACTGAAGAAGGGTTCCCATCCTTCTAATTTTTAGGCAGAGGGAATCGAGCAGGATGGATTTGGAATCGAGTGAGTGGGATGCAGTTTGATACTTTGAGCCACTCCGATAATCCCTGCTTTGGGACAGATGATAGTTATGTAAAATAAAATAAAATACTTTAATGCTCATGTCATTGCTCGCAGATAACTCTACTTGAAAACGAATAATACACCTGCGAGTGGATTGATTTGTAATGTGTGTAAAGACTGCTGAGGACGGTTCGGTTGGAAGGTTGACGGCATCCTGTCTGACGGCATCCAAAAAACCGGCAGGATTGAACCGATGGATTCAAATTTACGGAATTTGACACCAATCGGCCAAGTGTCAACGGACAAAGCTTTATCCTTCAGTTCGGTAGGCATTCCAACCTTGAAGGAGATGAAAGTCAGCAAACGTTCGTCCTTGCCTCTAGGAACTAACTTTGCAATGGTGAGTTCGGTAGTTCCTAGGGCTTCTTGGGCATGCGTTATGATGTGCTCGTTTGTCATGCTCGGATGAACAGATACAGCGAGAATTGCTCTTGACGAGACTCAGCGAAAACAACCGTCGGATAAAGACATTGTCCTAACTTTTCAATGTTGGTACAAAAAATAATGTTTCTTAATAATTGTTCCATGCTCAACACAATAATGATAAATTACATAACAGAAGAATCATGATTTTAATGTTTCATAACATCCGGTTGGTCACTTTGATTGTTGTTTTTTTTTTTTTTGTATTCTTACAATGCGCGGAGTAACGATCTATGATGAAGTTTGTCAGAAGCACTTAATTTCCCATCTACATGAGAGGCTCTAGGAGTGGACAGTATTTTTTTTTTTTTGCTAGAACGAAGAGAAATGAAAAGAAAGTATTGATAGTTCCGTTTAGCGCACGGCAGGCTGTGAAAATTAAAAGATACAATTTGAAAACGAGCGGAGGGCATTTGAACGATATTATGCGATCGAGCACCCATTCTTTTACCAAGCTACCCCAGATGCAGGGTAGGCAATGGGGGGGGGGAGTGCCTGCCTCTTGGTAAAAGGGGGGGGGCTGTACTATTAGACACTATTAGACAACAATCAGAGCATCGAAGAAAGCCCGGTTCCGGATGGCCGACGACCCTGAGCGACAAGAAGCTCCAAAGGATGCTGAAGAGGAAGACCAAGGGAAAAGTGCTACATCGCTGCGTGCACTTGGCCGGGAGGTCGGTTCAATTGGCCAAACAATGAAATAGTACCTGGCGAACATGAACATACATGTCAGGAAGCCGAATTCACGTCCACTTGTTTCGGAGCTGCAGGCAATGACGCAGTGGCAGCGGCTGAATAAAATGGTCAACTAGATTTTCCCGGCGAATCGCGATGTGGCGGTGGAGATGGACGACGAGACCTATCTCACCCTGGATGGCAACGACTGGCCGGGCACTTCGTATTTTACTTCCCCCACGAAGGAAGTGAGCTCCGAGGTGAAGTTCATTTCACACACCAAGTTCCCCAAGAAGGTGCTGCTGTGGCTGACAATCAGCGAGAAGGGGATGTCATAGCCGCTCTTCTTTCGCTCCGGACTGGCCGTGAACGGGGAAATTTATAGTACGAAATGCCTGTCGGAAGTTGCGTCGTTCATCAAGAAATACCATAAGGGCGAAGACGCGGTGTTCTGGCCGGATCTGGCGTCGATCCACTACTCGAAGCGATCGTTGGAGGAGATGGAGCGGCTGAATATCGATGTGGTACCCAAATAGGTGTACCCGCCCAACGTCCCCCAGCTGCGTCTCATCGAGAATTTCTGGGCCAACCTGAAGCGTAAGATCTACTCCAAAAATTTTATCTCGAAAGTTTAGGAGGAATTGATAAATAAAACGAAGAAAGAACTCAAAAACATGCCTTCACCCATGTTTTTGTCCGCCATGGCGAATGTTCCGGTTAACTGCCGGAAGTAAGCTTAAATAATTACCTTCCATGGGAAATTTATCAAAAGCAATTATCTGTCTTGGCTTTTTTTATCACCATCCAATAAAAGACCATTCTTTTAATGCAAACGTTACACGGCTACTGAGATTGATTCAAAATTGAGCCAAGTTCCAGTCAACAGTGAAGAAAGTAGAGTTACGCATTGACTGAGTAAAATTGTTTAATATGTGAGTAAATGTCACTCCTATTTATGCTTTATACATAAGTATGAGTGACATTTACCCATATCTGTTACCTTCCCCAGTCTATGAGTAACTCCATTTTTACTCTTCTGAGTCGAATTTGACTAAATCTTGAGTCGATCTAAGTGGCCGTGTATGTCTGAATTTTGCATCTCTGTATCATTCTCTTCAAATTTTCATATGGTCGAAAGTAACAAATGTTAAAACCGTATAAGCACACGCGCATGTAAACACGTATACGCACAGCATCAGGAGGTTATAATTTTTTCATCTGTTGGTGATGCTCGTACGTGTGGGCGAGCTTGCAGTTTTGAAAGAAAATATGCTATTAAGTCATTGTTTAAATTTGTTAACCTCTAGACCTAACGAAAATTTTGTCGAGGGATAGGGGATAGTTGGTGAAGGTGGATGAAAACTTACTGCCTCAACGCGAAACATACGATTGCACTAAATTTCACTTTGTTCTGTTAACATCAACTAACACATATCACAAAACTTGTTTTAGTAGCATAAAATAATTAATTTATTCCTAAAAAAAATATTTGATTTGCAACATTGTTCATATTTTCAACCATGTCCGTTTCTAGTGACATTTCCCTTCTTCTCGCATACGCAAATTCGAGCGATCAGTAATTTCAAGTTTTAATATGGCATTTTCTCTGTGCATTTTGTTGCGTTGCGTTGTTTTGAACAAATGGATTCATCATTTGTTCAAGAGTACACAAAAAATGTGTCCAAAAAAGTGCGAAACGTATTTCGTCCGAGAACGAAGGTGTAGTTGTAGCCTGGGTCATAATTTCAAATTCAGTCCGAAAACATTTGTGTTGACCAACTTTTTGTTCAAGAACTCTCACCCGGAGAGTTACAATAAGTTGAAGTTCGGGAAAGAGATTCCCGAAGATCAAATCGCCGCTTGAGGTAAAAAACGCACTAAAGGTGAAGAAGCGGTGACTGTGAGAATGTCAAAACAGTATCAAAAGTTGTATTCGGCTACACAAACCTACGATGTGTAATCAACTATGTTTATTGAATATTCTGGACATTCAACCGACACTACGAGATAATCTGAGATTTTCTAGGTTATCCGAACTATTTTTGAGCTCAAAACATAGAATTGTATCTGTACATTTTTCAACTGTACAAAGTTGCGATATGTATTCAACCATGATCATTGAATCTTCTGGAAAATCAAAAGATATTATAGGATAATCTATGTAATTAGGTAGCCTTGCAGCTAAAAAAGCTGCAGTTACAATTGGTCAGGATTCTGCCAAATCGCACCAAATGCCTATTGGAAATTATCAGTTTTGTTCGACATATTAAAACAGAACTTTTCAATTTCTAGATGACTCACATAGGTGGCTCTTGAAGTTTTTAACCAATATTCAATTTGAGTGATCCATCCCCATAATGCACCGAAAAAATATGTTGTGAGGATTGTATGGGATCAGTTACTCAGAATGACGCAAATGTCGCTTGGTGCAATCTGGCAGAACCTCGACAAATTAAAGATCCTAAGTTCTGAACTACATAATAGTTTGAATGACCTAGAGCATTCCAGGTTTTCCAATAATGTCGGTTGACCTACCAGAAGATTTAGTGAACATTGTTGAATACATATCGTAAATTTATATAGCCTGAAAAGCTACAGTTAAAATTTCAGATCCTTATTTATGAGCTCCAGACCTGTATGGCTGATATAAAACATCCCAGATCATCTAATTATGTCTACTGACCTTCCAGAAGACTCAATAAACGTGGTTGAAAACATAGCATAACTTTGTATAGCCGCAAAAGCTTCAGTTACAATTATAGATCCTAAGTTCAGTACTCCCGAAGAGGTTGGATGACTTAGAACATCCCAGATTATCACATAATGTAGGTTGCCCTTCCATTAGATCCAATGAACATAGTTTAATACATATAGTCCATTTGTGCATCTAAAAAAGCTACAGTTTTAATTGTAGATCCTAAGTTATGATCTAATGAACAGTCTGGTATGACCCAGAACATCCCAGATTTCAACATAATGTCGATTAACCTTCCAGAAAATCCATCGAATATGGTTGAATACATATCGTAAATTTGTATAGCTAAAAAAGCTACAGATCCTATGTTATGAACTCAAAAACAGTTTGGATGACCTAGAACATCAGAGATTATCTCAAAATGTCTGTTGATCTTCCAAAAGATTCAGTGAGCTTGGTTGAGTACATGTCGTAACTTTGTGTAGCCGAAAAAGCTACAGTTTCAACTTTAGATCCTAAGTTCTATAGTTGATCTTCCAGAAGACTAAATGAATACGGAATGAATAGGTATCGTAATCATAATCGGAAAAGCTATAGTTACAACAGTAGATCCTATGTTCCAAATAACGTCATGTTCAGGATGGTCTAGGTTGAAAATCAGGCCTTAAACGCATATATTTTTTCATTTTTTCCTGATAGAGTAGTCAATTTTCAACTAGATTGCCGAAAATAGGGTTTGCTTTTTGTTCAGTGTGTGATTTTATACAGGAATTTTTTTTCAGGTGGAAGCCTATCCACAACACATTTTATTATTACTCAGATCAGTAATTTGTTTGTAAGCAACAACTGATTGTCCCTTTACTTCATGTTGCTGATAAAGCAATGTTGCTCTCGGTAGTGTGCTGCAATAATGACAAAACAATTTTTTATCGCTCATACATGAAAACAAGGACGTTGCAATATATGTGCAAATCACAACATTTTCTTACAGCAACTTGTTTCTTTCAATTTTGCATTTAAAAACCACATCATCGATACACCATTTTGAAGGTGTGTGTGTGTAGAATGTTGCTCCTATTTTGTTTCTGGAATTCACATCATCGATGTCAAATGAAAGTATCCGAATTTTATACTAATTGAACTTAAAAAAGAAATTTGATTTGATTTTTTAAATAAACGATTTCACCGATTTACACGCGTTTTCCCTTGACCAAATTTTGACCGTATCACCCTTTAATATGAATGAGTCCTAAAACGGCATTTCAAAACAGCAATTTACGAGTTCATAAAGTCGAAAAAAAACCTTTGATAAGAGTAAAATGAATTTGAGAAAGCAAGATTTCACGATCGTTGTAAACAAGCTGTGTAGGTTCTCATAAACATGACTTAAATATGAAACCTATTGGCATCTCTTGGTGCCATTTTAAAACCAAATTGATTTCTAGTGGCTTTCATAAAACTTATATGAAACTTGGTTTTGGCAATTTTACTTGGGTGATTACGGCGATTATGCAATTCGGAGGCAGTCCATCTTGGTTTAGAATCCCAAAAACTTACATTTGTCACGATCAAGTAATCTTTTGAGCATTGTTAATCACGTACTACACACATCTATCCCCGGCTTAAAATGTAATGCATCATCGCCATAATCTTCCTTCACTAAAAATAATGCACTCAACCAAATTAAATTTCCAACAGAACTGCATTCCCTCCCTGAAGCGCCAAACCTCGTTCAGTCCGTCCGCTCTGAGGATTAACAATTCCGATGACATTTTTTTTTTTAAATTTAGTATTCACCCCTCTAGTTGCCGCTTGTTCTCTGTCGCTTGTCAACGAACATAAAACGTTTGACAGTTTATATGCAATTAAAATTCTCGCTGTCTAGAAACCACCCTTCGGTTGCGTTGGCCTCCTCTGCCAGCACCACTTCCGATTTCCACCCAAAATCTGGTATTTCATTTTTATCCCTTTTTATTGGTTGTCGGTTTTATCCCAAGCGTATCGTCCCTTCTCTCGCCATGTCAGCCGGTAGTCGTTCCGTGGTGATGGTGGTGGTGGCAAATGCCAATATACAAGGATTTCCACGCAGTGTCACCTTAACATAGAGACGGTACCAGCAGCGGATGGTGACAGCAGCAAGTGGAAATCAAACTGGCAGGATAGCAAGCATAACAGCAGCGATAAAAAGCCATCGAAATTAAATCCCCTTGATTAAAAGAGTGTTGAAACCGAACGCCACTTCCCTCGGGGGCAGAGTTAGTTGGCGTAGCTCAAAGTCCATACTGCAGGAGATGCTAATTGTGACGTGAGTAAAAGAGAGAGGTAATGTTGAAAACTTTCTTCCCCCTATCGAACGGCGAGCAAAGTAGGTACGTAACTAAATCCCGCTGAAGTGCTGTTGTACTAATTTTCGTCTGACAGCCTTTTTTAAAATACGCTCACGCTCACAAATGTTACAATTCTTGGCATAACACCTACCCAGTCAGCGCTCCACTTTCTCCTCGCTAGTATGTAGGACCTGCCGGCCGTCATGAAAAGGAGCACAAAACGATGTTGTAAACCGATTCTGGGGTGTCATAAAACTATAAATTTGAATGTTTCACTTTGTTTGAAGGGAACGCTCCCGTGCTATGCATGTTTGAAGGGATGGCTGGGGTGTCTTTCACTATGTGGCCAACTTTAGTTCATTGGTCTCACGGGGATTGTTGGCTGAGAAGGTTGTTATCAGTTTTGCAGATGGGCCATGGAAGTTTTACTAGCTTTGAGTGTTTTGTGGTTAGAGGTACGAGATGAGCAGGAAAATCAAAATTCAATACAGGTTACGGTTTTTAGGATGGTCTGGTAATAGGCGGAGAGGATGTCAATACTTTTTTTTGCAAATATTAAATAAACCATGTTAGATTATACGACTTGTATACCATTTTGCTTGGCTTCTGGCCTGAATTTACGTGTTTACATGAAAATTTTCGCTCTCTCTTGATATCGCCGTAATTTTGTTTACCTCTATTTTCCTCAACTTGATCCATATTCAATTTAATCTAATACAAATGTAGCTAGAACAAAGCAACATCCTGGAAAGTGAGAGGGTTCTCAAATTTCGGAGTGCCGTAAAACGGGATAACATTGATTACTTTTTTTCACTACATCTTGATTTTTTTTGTATAGAGTCCAATGTCTAGTGACTTAATGAAAATTCCATGATTTGGAAATGAAATTGATAAAAGATCTAAATTTCAGATAACTCTATAAACGACTAAATGTTGTATGTAAATACAGTATACAGACTCAAACATGTTTTATTTCATTCGTGCTTAGTATGTTTATTTAACACTTTAAACATACATTTAAACATACTGCGCTTCATTTCCACTCAATATTTCTGCCATTCCGCCTCCACTTCAAGGCTAGAAGTAGACTACTTAACAAAAATTATGAAGTTTGAGCCGTCGAAAGACTGTTTCGGCGAAAATCTGTATTTGTCCCTCCTTAACGGTTCCCCGGGGGCATCCGGATTATCCCGAAATGGTCAATTTATAGTCGAGGACCGATCTTTTTGGTTTCGTTCTTTTCGGTCTCAATTTCTACGGTTTCGTTCTTTTCGGGCAAACCGTAAAGATCGATACCCGGAGCTTATGGGATTTTCACTAATTGGGGGTAATAAGGTCTATCTCAGTTGTTTCAAATGATACACATTTACAATCTTCAACAGAATTGTTGTACGAGGTACGACCAACAAATTTAAATCATTTCATTTCGGTTTTATTGGGAATTTCACCGCTAGAGGCGCTTTACTTTCGAGTTACTAAATATGAGTGCTGTGACGCGTTGGTATAAGGGGTAATTGGTTTCGTCCTAGCATATCTCGAGAGCCTCACCAGTTGGGACATATCAGTCTTAAGTAAACTTGTCCTGGTGACCAAGTCCTTCCTAGAGGTCACACAAGTTCGAAATTCGGTCACTATACGGCGCTAGTGTGCATATAATCTTCCAGTTTGCGATTGCTTTGTCTCGAGAGCCTTACTAGTTAGGACGATGTTTTCTTCAGCAAACTTGTGCTAGTGACCAAGCCCTTCCGGATGGTAGTGTGATATGTTCGGAACTCACTCACTGTGTGGAACTAGTGTGCATGTTAGCCTGCAGGTTTATTATGCTATATCTCGAGAGCCTTACTATTTAGGACATTGCTTTCTTCAGCATATTGAGCATATTGCAAAGAAGGGATTGTCACAAGGAGAAGTTGCTCGAAACTATAACAAAACCGAAGCGTACATCCAGTATGTCCTCAAACAAAAGTCTTAACTTACAGAACTTGCGTCCACCGCTTCTACGATTGGGATTTTTTTTTTGTAATTTACGAGATCCAGTATTCCTGGATATGGAAGTAGCACTTATAAGAGGGCTGCAAATTGGTGAGTCGACACCTGGGATGGAGAGAGCGTCCCCGCAACAAAGCTATGGTCCTCATAAGTTCCTAGCTCATGCTTCCACGGGTCAAGAGATGACAAAGACCGCCAGCTAAGCGTTGCCTACTTAGCTGGTAGTGCAGCCTGGGCACTGTTATCCTTCTGACTTCAACTAGATTGAGGAGGTGCGTGCTGAGCGTCTGTTCGCCAAGGAGATGCGGCTCAAACAGCATCTTTCCTGGCATCCAGCGGCTGAGTAAGAAACGCTGTATCGCGTCAACTATATATTAGGTGGCAGCCGCACTAAGGCGATGTAGGCAGCGTGACCCCGGTAAAGTAGCATGCTGAAATCTTTCACTACCACGAAAAATGGAAGTATTCAAGTATTGTATAATAATTTTGAATTGTTTTCTTCCCCCGTGGCTATGATTATGCAAGTCCGTCTAGAATTGCAGCAGGATCAGCAGACATGCAGACATTACAAATATAATTGTTATTATCATTTTATATGATAACATACCTTCACAATATTTTTTAATGCTATTTTCAGCTTCGCATTCTCATCGTTGTAAGTTTTGGCCCACCTAACTCACGTTATGTTTGAAAAGATAGGATGATTTTTTACATTTTTTTAGAAAGAAGACCATATACGACAAACTCTACAAAAAAAAATATCGTCCAAAATAATTAATTCAAAAACTAACATTGTTTGTGATTCTACATTTTCTATTTTACAGACATAAAGAAACATTTATGGGCCCAGTAGGAAAAAAGAGTTATCAAGGTATTTCCTGTCATTTATTTTTAATTTTTTTCGTTTTGGATTTATTGAGTTTCCGTTTTTGTGCAGTAATCATACTCATATGAAATTTATTTCGCATAATTGTTTGCTTAAATTTTCTATGCTATTTTGCTGTCAGGTGATCAACTTTATTTCATTATATCACGTAGTAATTTTCGCTATTTTTGAGTTTCAATCATCTAACATAGCAGCGGAAGAGGCAAATAGCGGCATTCAGTTATTATATGTACATTATGTAGTATTTCTTTACAACATCGTATTACTTCCATCATATCATGACCTTCACATTTTCATACAACAAACCTGATTTAGGTGGAGTCTGGCTTAAACACGAATTAAACCTTCAGTTTATGACATCTAGCATTCCATATGTGTCCAGTATATAACGTAGAAAATTACAGCTGTGGTAAGTTTTTGAAAATTACGGAATCTGTGGTAGGCTTTTGCACTTATTGCTGAATGTATTTTTCATTTCCGGTTTGCAAATACCAATTCTGAGCTGATTGGATTCATGCAGCGCAGTGTGCCATTTGGCTCGTGTTTGATTTTTCATTTTAATCTTTGTCATTACTTCATCATAACTTACAATATCATTATATTTGGTAATATTGTTGTATTTATTTTACTTCATAAATGAATTAAACATTACGTATTGTTTTTTTTGCCCATTTATCTTTAGCTCCCTTCCAGTTAAATCTTCCAATTTCTAACTCGGTAGCAATTACTATTAGGCCACGAAGAATAAAATATAGATTGCTGTTATAAAATCAGCATCAAGTAGCAAATAGTGACCATGGCAAAAGTCAATTAAAATGTATAAATGTTAGTTTTGGAAAATTTCAATAGATTTAATAAAGTTTTTCCGGATACTTCAAATCAAGATTTTGGTGAAATGCTGCTATCGCTGAAAACGAACGAAAACGTGCTTAAGCGCGAACCACAGAACTCTACACTTTAATATTTTACAACATTTCTTGCATTTCAGGATCAACCGAGTGATCATCATATACAATAGATACGAATGCATGTAGTATTTTCATTTACATAAATATATACACTATTTTATAAATATTTCATGGGAATGGGAGGGACCATTTGGGCACCCGATTGAAGCACTCTGGATGTAGAGAGCAGGAATGCGAACTTCCCATTGCTAACAGTTTGTGAATAGAGGGAGAACTCTTCTCCCAGCCCATTGGGGCATCCTCTTTTGACCAATTGTTCAATCTTGTTGTTGGAAGGAGATTTTTCATATCCCTGTGGATACGTATAAGTGATGTTGCATATCAATCCACCCAACCCCTTTTTGGCCCTTCATACAACGGCATGATTAGGATAATCAGTGGTTATAAAAGCTTGATCAAGTCTAACAGAGAGGAGAGCCCATTGCTGTTGGACTTATTTTCCGTGCTACAATGGGTGGTGGTACATATCATACATCATCATATGGAAGTAGCACTTAAATCGTGGATCGAAGATACTATCAACAAGGGGTTTCTAATTGACTTCATGAGAAGGCATTAGCGTTCTACGCATTTTATAAACATAAATCAGTAGTGTCCGATGTGGAAGGCATACAGTTAAACACCACAGAAGGAAGGTTCAATAGGTTTAAGAAACGATTTGGAATCCACAATGTACGTCTACACGGGGAAATGGCATCAGCTGATACTGATAGCTGATATTCTGCAGCCAGCTTTCCGTCACAGGTTAAAAAAGAAATAGAAAGTTTTTACCTGCGATGACACTAATTCTATTTCTTAAAAAGTCCCCACAAAGCGTAAGACCCCAGAGCATCTTAAACCAATATTAGGATCCAAAGAGGATAAAAAAGGATTTTCCATCCTGTTTTGCTCTAACGCAACAGGATCTTTAATGACGAAACCACTCATTATAAACAATATCGCGAATCCGAGAGCAATTAACAAATTGCAGAAAGACAAGTTCGCTGTGCAATACCGGAGCAACAAAAGGGGTTGGAGGACTCAAGAACTTTTTGCAGACTGGATTGACAATTGTTTTGCACCGGAACTAGAGCAGTTTTGCGCAGCCCAACATTGGATTTAAAGTTTTGCTGTTATTGGAGAACACTCCCTCCCATCCACCGGCCATTGAATATCCTAACATCGAACTAATGTATATGACGCCCAATACAACCTCATTGCTACAGCCCCTCGCTCAAGGGATCATTCGAAATTTTAAACTGAATAATGTGAAGAGAAGCTACAGCTATATATTGGAAACTGCTGAGAAAAACGGATTTTCGCTTAAGGACCTGCATTCATTGCATGGATGTGGCCGTTAAATACATTCAGGCGAGTACATTGCGGAATTGTTGGAAGAAGATAATTCCTTCATACTTCGCTAATTCAAAAGGCAACGAATCCGAGGCTGACAACGAGGATTTAAAAACTATGGCAAATCAAGGAACTGAGCGCAAAGTTCGGGGTATCCGAAATGACACATGGTGAAATCAATTATATGTTGAAAGAAGAGTTGGCAACACTAGATGAAATTGTAGCCGAGCTGGACCCGCCTACAACCTCTATGGAGGACATTTTGAAGCAGCTAACAGAGATTGAAGATATCAAATGGAAAAATTGACTAAAACATCAATTAGCATATAAACAATGTTTTTGATTAGTATTAAAACTTTCGCATTGTTCAGTTCTCCCATGCGAATAAATTGAATTTCCAGCTTCCCAAGGGGCAGCCAAACCTTTTGATATAGCCCAGCCTCTCTCTCTCTCTCTCTCTCTCTCTCTCTCTCTCTCTCTCTCTCTCTCTCTCTCTCTCTCTTCAACGCTACTCCCTCTCTCCCCCTCTCTCTCTCTCTCTATGTACATCTCTCTCTGCCTTTCTCTCTCTCATAAGCTCTTTCCCTCCCCCTCTCTCTCGCTCTCTCCATCTCTTTCTCTCTCTCTCTCTCTTTTTCTCTCTCGCTCTCTCTTTCTCTCTCTCTCTCTCTCTCTCTCTCTCTCTCTCTCTCTCTCTCTCTTGATGTTTCATTCTTTTACTCCCATACTGTTGGTCCTGACTACTCTTGCTCATGCTTTGCCACTATTTATTGCTAGTATACTGCCTCTTCTTATTCCTTGGTTCTTGAGGTGTGTTCACCGTTTACAAATTAGAAGCTCAAATGTTAACTACCTTCACTCAAATGTACACTACGCTGTGAACATATGGGACTGCCATGCGGGAGGGCTTGACCACTAGCACAAATTTGCTGCAGAATGTCCTATTTAATAAGGCGCTCGTAATATAACACTACATAATCTGCAACCTCATTTCCGTACAAGCGCCACGTAGCGAGTGAATTCCAAACGTATGTGTTCATCATCCGTATGGACTTGGTCATTAGGACGAATTTACTTAAGAAAGTAATATCGTTTTTCGTAATTCGAGATACAGCATAATCAAAGCATCGTCCTAACTAGTAAGGCTCTCGAGATATAGCAATCATAAACTGTAAGATTATATGCACACTAGCGCTGTGTAGTGACCGAATTTCGAACTTGTGTGACCACCTCTATGAAGGACTTTGCCATTAGGACAAGTTAACTGAAGACTGATATGTCCGAACTGGCGAGGCTCTAGAGATATCCTAGGATGAAACCAATTACCCCATATCCCAACGCGGCACAGCATATTCAGTAAGTCGTAAGTAAAACACCTCTAGCGGTGAAATTCTCAGTTACACCGGACTCCAATGACACAAATTTGTTGGTCCAACCTCGTACAACAATTCCGCTGAAGACTGTAGATGTTTATCACTTGAAACAACTGAGATAAACCTCATTTCCCCCAATTTGCGAAAATCCCATAACCCGCAGCATCGATCTTTACGGTTTCGATTTTACGGTCCTAATTTACCGATAATATCGGTACCCGACTGTAGTCATTGGACCATTTTAAGCCTAAAAGTAGACTACCTATGAAAAATCATGAAGTTTGAGCCGGCGAAAGTCATGTTCCAGCTCGTGTGGCCGCCTCACGGATCTTGGAAAAACATGCCCTCTTCCGGCACAGATGCCATGTGGCCAATTAAGTCAAAAAGGGCAGTACGCACCAAGAACTGAAGGTTGAGACTCCAGCAAGCATTTTGACTGCAAAGACTTTAATATTTTGTCTTATAAGCCTTCCGCCATATGTATTTGAAATCCAGGTCAATAACAGCCCTTCAGAAGTGTCAAAAAAAAATTGAGTTTGATGCAGAAACGTTACATTATATAATATAGCAAAAGGCAAGATAATTTAGACTTCTTATTATTTTGAAAGTTATAGCAGCATAGCTTATTTTAGAACGTTATAGCATTTTGAAAATCCATTTCGGGTCATATTGTCCCCGACACCTAAAGAAGGTTAATTAAGTTACCTGCCTAGCCCCTGCAAAACGATTAAAGGCCGAACACGAAATTATTGCGACACATTCAACAGGGCATAACTTTTTTACCATTGGATAAAAATCCACCAAATTTTGCACACTTTCTCATTGATGTGTATTGTTTACATGCTGTCAAACTCGAAGTCGTGTTTTTCGATTCAACGAAAATGGAGGTGAACCAACGCGAGTCGAGAGAACAAATTCTTTCCAAACACCTGGAATTTCAAGACCTGTCGCACCGGCAGTTGGGAAAAATGTTGAACATTCACCATTCAACCGTCTCCAGAGTGTTGAAGCGGTTCCAGGAGCGGTTGACGTTGGACCACGGCAAAGGAGCTGGAAGAAAACTGAGACCGGAGAACAAAAAGACGGCGGGAAATGTGAAGCGGATGATTAAAGCAAATCCCAACGTCTCAAGCCGTGATTTGGCTAAAAAGATCGGCATGTCGCAGAGCTACGTCCAGAATGCAAAGAAGAGAGCTGGACTACATACATACAAGGTACAGAACTTCCCAAACCGCGATGAGCGGCAACAATCGACGGCTAAAACTCGGGCACGGAAGCTCTACGAGAAGATGCTGACAAAATATGGCTGCAGTGTGATGGATGACGAAACGTATATAAAAGCCGATTTTAAGCAAATTCCGGGGTTGGAGTTTTTCACCGGCAAGAGCAAGTTATATGTGGACGACAAATTTAAGAAGAAGAAAATGTCGAAGTTCGCTTCCAAATATCTCATTTGGCAGGCCATCTGCTCTTGCGGACTGAGGAGTGAGCCTTTCGTGACAAAGGGCACAGTAAATGGCGAGATCTACAAATCTGAGTGCCTCGAGAAGCGCCTTTTGCCGTTCTTGCAGCAGCATGACGAAGCTCCGCTATTTTGGCCAGATTTGGCATCATGCCACTATTCTAAAAGTGTCCTGGAGTGGTATGAGGCCAATTCTGTCAATTTTGTTCCAAAGGACATGAATCCGCCAAACTGTCCGGAGCTGCGCCCGGTGGAGCAGTACTGGGCAATGATGAAGCGGGAACTTCGGAAGAGTAAGAAGACAGTCAAAGACGAGACGGACATGTTAAGAAAATGGAGAAAAAAAACTGAGAAACTGGTACCGGATGACACTGTAAAGACTTTGATGGAGGGCATCAAGCGAAAATGCGTTCAATTTTACACTCAAGGCTCCATCGATTAACTTTTCTTTTGATTTTTGAAGTAAATATATGTATAAAACTACCCTAAAATTTTGGTTTGATTCTAAACATTATAAGAAAATTGGCATGACATTTTCGGTGTCGCAATAATTTCGTGTTCGCCTTTATGTGACCTCGAGCTTGCCACGAGTAATTGGCACTCCACTTACTTACATCGAAAACCAAACCATTGTAAATATTGAATATTAAATATCGGCTCAGCAAAGTGTTAGACACTTCTGAGTCACACAAATAAACGAACTTATTAATATCTCCTCCCTCTTGCTTCAATCCATCGTCACATATTTTGTACAAACATCACATAATTCTTATGTACATCGTCAAACATTACATCTCCCCTAAAAGCGTGACCTCTACATAATGGATGTTCCCTGTTTCGTTAAAGGGTGTATTCGATAAAAAATGGCACACAGAAAATCTTCTGTAACTTTTGAATCGTATGAGAAAAAACCTAGAAATTTGAGTAGATCTTATTCATAGTGTATTATTTACATCTGCCAAGTTTCATAGTTATACATTCAGTAGTTCCAGTCATGTCGTCGAAACAAGAAATTGTCCGTGAGAAAATTTTGTGCACTCACAATCAAAATCCAGGGGCGTCCCACCGGTGGATTGCTAAAAGGCTTGGAATAGCAAATACAACTGTGTCTCGTGTAATAAGAACCTTCAAGGAGCGTCTGAGTGTCCAAAGGAAGGAAGGGAGTGGTCGTAAAAGTGGTCCAATGGACAGTAAAATGGCCAGGAAAGTCGTACAACAATTCAAGAACCGTCCAAACATGTCAATTCGAGATGTCGCTAAAAAGTCTAAGGTGTCAGTCGGTTTTGTGCAGAAAACCATGAAGCGTGCTGGGTTACATGTTTACAAAGTGCAAAAAGCCCCAAACCGGAATGAAAAACAAAACATCACTGCGAAAACCCGCGCCCGGAAACTTTACCCGAAGCTGCTCACCAAATCCGGTTGCATCGTGATGGATGACGAAACATACGTCAAGGCCGACTTCCGTCAACTTCCAGGGCAAGAATATTTCGTTGCCAAGTCGAAGTTCGATGTACCGGAGGATGTTCGAAAGAAGAAACTATCGAAATTTGCAAAGTTTCTAATCTGGCAGGCGATTTGCGGATGTGGTGAAATAAGTGCTCCCTTCATCACTTCCGGAACAATAAACGGTGCGATTTACACGGAAGAGTGCCTTAAGAAGCGTCTCTTGCCATTCATTAAGAAGCACAAAGGATCAACTCTGTTTTGGCCTGATCTAGCATCCTGCCACTACGCTCGAAACGTATTGGAGTGGTACCGAGCCAACGGAGTCAATTTTGTGCCAAAGGATATGAACCCACCAAATTCACCGGAACTTCGTCCAATTGAAAAATTCTGGGCAATTGTGAAAACGGAACTTCGCAAACATCCCAAAACTATAAAAACAGAGCTAGAATTGAAGAAAATTTGGGTAAAAACAACAAAAACACTGGGAAAATCGGTTGTACAAAATTTGATGGGTGGAGTGAAAAGGAAGGTGCGGGCATTCGGGATGGGAGACGAAATTGAATGAAACAAATGTTGTAAATCAAAACTCATTAGTAGTTCTTTATTCCCTGAAAATTTCAAGAAAATCCGATAATCAATTTAATTTTGATGAGTATATATGTGTGTGCCATTTTTATCGAATACACCCTTTAAAATAAAAATGACAAAACAATTTTTTTTTCTTGGATTGATAATGTCATATAAATAGAATTTTAATTATTATTATGTTATGCGTAGTCAGCAATCGATAAGAGCTGCTGAACTACATATTTTCACCTTAGTTCAAGACTTCACCCAAGACCAACGCAAACAAGACTTCAATTTACCGGTATGCAAATACTTACTATGAATCCATAGGCCAGTACGTCATCGCCGTACTTTTTGCCGGGCGTGTAGACCAGATCACCGTGCAGCCATCGTGCCGCGTATGCCGCTGGGTTGGCACAGAACTCCACGGACAGGTGCAAAGGTGAACCCGGAAAGGCCACGGGCGTCGTGTTCCGAGCAATCACTGTCGGTGCTCCTGAAAAGAAAGAAACGTGTGGAAATGGAGTTAGTAATTAAATTCCTATCCGGAGACTTTATTGCTTTGCCAGTTTGCGCCGTTCTTGCAGCGCCGTCTGTCCTCGTCGGACGACTGACTGTTAATAGCGACTGAGGAAATGTCTTTCCACGCTCTGGGGCCATGTCGTCCGTCAGTCGCAGAAGCAGCACTATCATCACGTTATACATGCTGAATTCTGGACATTTGTGATTTATTTGCCTTTCCGACGAAATGGCAATAACGCATAAACAAACAGCTTCGGGGTAGAAGTGCTTTCTATTTGCAGCCCTAAAAGAAGCTCCACTCAACAACGCTAATGACACATCTAATTTATTTGGCTTGCTTTTGCGCTAAGTCCTTCCTGTCACTCTGTTCATCTGAAATTGTTAATTGTGTTGACCTTCGTCCGGGTTTGGGTTCCTTGACCGAGGTAATTGAAAGATGCTTGCCTTGTGAGGAAAATTGGACATTTCAGAGAATGAATTGAAACATTCCTTATTTCAATACCTATTTTATTTCATTTGAAACTCTATTATTTGTGATGCAAATGTTCGGTATCTCTTCCCAAGGGTTGAAACTCTATTAAGAGTTTATACATTTTCGTTTCAAATTTGCATGATTAGATTTCACTCATCTTTGGGGAATTGCAAACATAAAAAATCCAATCCATTTTACCAACGCTTTTATCGATAATTAAGTTCCGATTATATCCCGAGGGTGCACCGCATTTCTTCCAAAAGGTACTTTGGTTTCCACCTGTTTATACGCTTTTCGGCACGTGTAACATAGGAGATAGATTCCCATCGCTTTTCCCCCTCTCGAATCCATACCCACTGCTTCCCGGCATAGATGAGTAGATATTCAACCATCCGATTTCTTTTCTCTTCTTTCTAAGTGAAAACCAGTGGCGGATGGTGACACAGAATCAAGAACTCAAGGCACAAAGCGCAGAGATGGAAGAATTTTCCACATCTGCTCTGTCGGCTGAAATCAAATTTATTCCTCCCTGCGGCGACATGCACATAGGTACCGATAGAAACACACACACAGCAAGCACTCGAAGCGAATACTTTATGCATCTCCTGACGCGTCCCAACCGGCGCCGCCGCCTGAATTGGAGTTGGTATGACGATGATATAAGCGAAGCAGACAGGCGGGGTGCTTATTTTCAAATGAGAAATTCAAACAGTTCCGGAACAACTTTCCAGAAGAAAATGCTGGAGGGAGGCACCGAGAATCCCTACGGCAAACTTGTACAAGACGATTTCGTTTCAGTTCATCAGTTCATTCCAACCGGATGTGACTACATGTATGTGTGAGGATGAAGGGCGTCTAGCCATTGGAACCACATGTGTGGATTTGATTTACGGTGAAGAAAATGGATATCGATTTGCTTCTTTTTAATTGGAAAAATGAAAACTTTTCAGATACGGCGGAACATGAACGGAACTTGAACATGGAAATGGAAATTTGTTGCATCTCGGCGACGAAAGTATCGATACAAATAGATTACTTTAGATTATTCGAGGTAAGCTGGAGTGGATTACGAATTAAATAAAACCCTTATTCAAAATCCAAAGTGATCCATTCCAAACAATTTCACAATCCCTCCCACCCGACAAAGTAACAATATCAAACGTCAACTTAGTGAACTCAAACCCGTAGCCACTGATCAAATTCAAATCCAATCTAGTAACACAAACAATCCTAAATTGCTATCCGACTGAATCCACACAGCCGGAAAAGTCTAGTTCTATCTGCATTGTGTATACAGGAATGGGAAAATAAAAATCCCACGCCCTCAATCCTTACGGGTATCGTTTGTTTTGGCCAAGTTTTGTCTAGAACGGAGAGATGACCCCAAAAGTGGGTTGCCAACCATATAGAAACGATTATAGGTTGGAAATCAGTTGATGTGTATCGAACAGCAGCAAGAAGTTAATTTCCAAATTGCGGTTTTAGGGAATTTCGAATGTTTTGATTCTGTGAAATTGAAATAGTCTGTTTGTTGTTAAAAGTAGTGATGTTTGTCAAAGCTACATGTAGTCTCGATTTTATTCGATGTTTTCTTTTTGAATATTAGATTTCTGAAGTTTTTTCGGCACGTTATTCGAGGTTGTGAAAAGCTTTTGTTTTTAGAAAAAAAAATCATTTATTTGTACTGACTCAAGCGGATCAACTCAATAAAGACAAGTTTTCATTTTTGATATACATCAGCTTTAAACTAAAGTTGGAGAAGATGAACCGATTACTAGCGGTCGTCTCCGGGTTTGTTTGAATAAAACTTTCTGGGTGGGAAAAGGGGCCGGGAATTTGAAGCATGGTTTTCAAAACTCATGTATTATTAATTCCACATCGTCTACATATAACTAAGCTTCTTTCAAGTTGAATGTGTCCAAGAAAAAAAAAACTGAATCTAAACATCAACCGTAGCAGGATGTAATGATAGCCTAGCTCCTATATTTACCCTCTGTACCAAATATGTCTGTAATTCAGCGATAATCAATAACAATATGTTGCTATCGGGAAGACTTTTTAGACACCTTGCACTGGCTAAGCTGAACAGATTATCTCTACGATCTTTTAATGATATAAATTTGGCTAAACTAAAACGATGCACAGAGTATGCAGTCTAAATGTAGAGATAATAGTCACACGTTATTAACTAACCGTTTACATAGATAAATAACAATGATATAACAGGAAAACCGTAGACCCAACGTTAGTGACATATTTTTCCTAAGTTCCCAACGATGGCCTGTGGTGTTAATAATGTATAATGCAAATGTTGTTATATCTTAATCGAATCATATGATTTTGCGGATGTATATTTTTGAAATAGCCATAGCCTCCTAGGAACAAAATCTATGTAGAGTGAATTAAAATGTTTTCATTATGGAATGGCCGATAAATATGTGAAAATGTGTATGGTTTAAAATCCGCACACACGCAAATTGCTCTAACTTTTAATTGAATTTTTGCGTACACATAGTTTAATGTGTATTGTGAACACTCTTTGAGTTGATTTCATCAGGTGCGCAAAAGTTTTCAAAATGGCGACGAATGAACAGTGCGTGCGCGAAAAAGTTTTGCACGAGTACTTTGAGAATAAGGATCTGTCGCATCGTGCCATCGGAAAAAAAATGGGAATCGCGAATTCCACGGTGTCTGGTATCATAAAACGGTTCAAAGAACGGTCGACTGTTTATCGGAACGAAGATCCAAAAAAAAAAAAGCCGTCAGGTCAACGAGAACAATCACAAACGCGTGGTTGGGGCCTTTAAACGGAAACCGAACGCCTCAGTTCGAGATGTTGCTAAAAAGTTGCATGTGAGCAAGGATTTCGTGGAGAGTACCAAAACTTGAGCTGGAGATTCAGAAGTCCTCAAAACGTGACGAGAAACAGAATACGGTCACAAAAACGACCAGAGGTTAACGAAACCACACTGCTGCGTAATGGATGACGAGACACATGTGAAGGCTGACTTCAACCAGATTCCAGGAAACCTGTATGTGACTGCCAAAGATAAGTGTGATGTTCCCGAGAACCTCCAGACACAGAAGATGTCGAAGTTCGCCAAGAAGTTCTTAATTTGGTAAGCGATGGTTTGTACTAGCGGAGTGCACCTTTCTTTACCGCAAGCAGCATGAATGGACAGGTGTATTTGGAAGAATGTCTCCAAAAGCGGCTTCTCCCTTTCCTGGAGGCTCACGACGGTTTGACGATCTTCTGGTTGGATTTGGCATCATTCACACGAAGGACGCGCTAGAGTGGTATAGGGCGAATGATGTCGATCTCGTGCCGAAAGATCAGAACCCCCCAAACACTCCGGAACTGCGCCCTATAAAAAAATACTGGGCCATTATGAAGGAGCACCTTCAAAAACGACCTAAAGTGGTGAAGAATATAGAAAAAAATGAAGGAAGCATGGGTAAATATGCAAATAACTGTCGATTGTGAAGTCGTGCAAAACCTTATGGCTGGGGTTAAGGCCAAGGCTCATGCATTCGGATATAAAGGTGAAATGAATTAAATGAATGAGCTTTAGTTGTTTTTACTTTTTTTTGAGAATGAATTTTGTGAGTGCGGATTTTAAACGGTACACCTAAAGGGTGTGTTTTAAAGCAGATTGAAACGATTGGAAACTCAGAGCAGCAAATCGCTCTGCTTCCCAAGCTACGACCGGATCAGAGCTGGTAAATCTAACGAACATCATGTGACAATTAAAAAACAGGCATCTCATTGTCACGAGAAGAAACGAACTATCATGAACATGAGCATGAGCAGTCATGAGATTTTTTCTCATACGCTTTTGTTTCACAAATTTCTAAATAGTCTTTTTGAAATTAGCCAAGCAATAATATGTTATCGATAGAGGGGACATTTTATTTCATATTTTGTGATGAAACTTTTATTTATTTCAATAAATGTGCTTGTAATTATCAATTTATCGTACAGCCAAACCGAAACACTGTCACGTGCCGTTATGACGAAAAAATTGTTGAGATTTAGAAGAAAATCTCCATCATCGTTTTCTCGCCCGAAGAGATTTTCAGAAATATTTCGATAAAAATCTTTGCTCATTTCCAGCCCTAGACAGGATAATCTACGACGAGCTTCAACCACGTAACAACCACGTAAGTCGTAGCACTGCAGGAGCTTTGCCGGAAAGGACATAAGGTATGGACAAGCGGGCATCGAGCGGCTACCAGAGCTGCGTGAACTTTGCAGTCTCTCGTGGTTTAGTAGTCTGAAGTACCCCTTTTCCCCGTAGAGATATCCACAAAGACTCTTGAAGATCACCTGACCAACGACCTTATCAACATTTGCACCACCAAATATAGATTCGGACCACTACCTAGCTGCAGTATGTATGCGCTCAAAACTCTCGACGGTGTACAACACGCGTCGAATTCGGACGCCACGACCTAACATGGAGCTACTATCGGAAAACGGAGTTGCCCAGGAATACGCGCAACAGCTAGAACAGATCCAATACACATAATTAAAGCTAAATACAAAAATACAAAATGAAACCACAATGTATTCAGAACAGAACGTGAGAATCCAAACACCAATTTGTACTACTGATCAGCTGCTGCAGCCGGGTGACGTATGTGTGTGGCTGCCTATATCGGTGAGGAGTGAAGCGCTACGTGTGTGATGCAATGTACCCTTACAGCCGATGAAGTGGAACTGATAGTGTGCGTGACCACGCAGAGCTGTGGTGCAAAAGCTTGCTTGCTGGCTTGTCACTTGCCGATTGCAATAAATTACTTATTGTTATTGCACTGCACTGCTCGATAATTACTGCGGTGGAAATAATATCGAGGAAGAACAAACTGAATTTTGGAATAACGAACTGTGAAAAACTATCAAAGAAACGTAGTATCAAAAATTGATCAAGGTATAAATTTAACAATGGCCATTTTAATGGTGGTTCAAATCAAGCGAAGAACTTTTTAACAAGCTACCCCTTGTATGATAGCCAAGGGGGTGAGAGGATAACCTAGTTCGACTGGAAAAAGACATGAATTTATTGAAACATATTGAATTAGACGCATGTTATACTCTACAAAGCTCTGTTGCTTCGGATCTGTAAATATATGTTCTAAAAAAATGCAAACGGACCGTGAACTAGTTCTGAAGACCTAGGTCCGTGAATAAGTTCTCAACAAATTTCTCTACATATTACGCTAATGTTACGTGAAAAGTAGTGGGAAGTGTGACTCGTAGTGCTTACCAGGAGAATGTAAAAAAGTTCGGAACGAATCCATCAAGGTTAAGCCAAAATATAGAGTTTTAGAAGAGGTGAAAACCACGGTATTGCAATGTCCATTGTGTGGATAGACGCTTTCATTATAAATAGCCTAAAGTGCCTGTGGCAAAACAACGACCAGCCACATGTGCTACATGTGTTTCATCACTCTTCACTAATACAATTGTGCGTGCTTTGGAAAACAGTCCTGATCTATTAGGGTGGGGAAGTTCTATATGGTGAATAACTTTGTTCATGAGGAACAGTGTTTGTGTACGCGCTAGTTAGATACATAGTGAAGCACCTGGTAACATTTGCATTAAAAAATGGACTTTTTTCGGACGGCGATAAAAAAAATCTAAGACAAATAATTGCTTTTGATAAATTCCCCATGGAAGGTAATTATTTAAGCTTACTTGCAAAAACAATTCTACGCCCTTGCGAGCGTCCTTCCGGCAGTTAACTGGAACATTCGCCATGGGCATATGGGGATGTTTTTTTTTTTTTTTTTTCAGCCGGCGTTGCACATTGGCACAATACTGAAAAAAGACGGTCAAAAACATTTTCACCCCTTTGTCATCATTTTATCGACTAGGTGCTTTCGGAAGAGTTGCTCAAAATGTCATTTTGCATCTTTTTAAAAAACATGCCTAATTTTTCAAAAGGGTTTAGCTATACTTTCAAATTCTAACTTTTTCCAGCTACGAGATAACGGATTATTGTATTGGACAAAGTTTGTAGAGCAGGTAATTATTTTTTTCAGTTTGTTGAGCATTACGTCACATTCTATTACTATTTCATACCATTTCAAACTAAGGATTTACTAGGTACCCTTTGGTACTTAACGCTGAAAATTTCAGGATTTCTAGCTCATAAGATACTCTTTCAAATACAATTAATTTGAGACCCCGCCAGGACCCGCATATATTTTTTTAGTTTATTGAATATTACGTCACATGCGAAACATAAATTGGCTTATAACCTGTAGTTTTTCAAACTGGGGTTTTACTAGGTACGCTTCAGTGCCCAACGCTGAAAATTTCAGGAATACTAGTTCATAAGATAATCTTTCAAATAAAATCTGTTTTAGATCCCACCAAGACCCGTCCAACCTTTTTGAGGTGGTTGAGTATGACGTCACACAAACACTTGAATCCCCATATATCAAACTGTGGTCATCAGAGAGCATTGGTGTGTTCAGCAAAAATGTGTTTTTTAATGATTCCTACAATTTCTTAGAACATATTGAAATTGTCAAATTGAACAAAGCACTATTTATCTAAAAAAAAAAACGGTTTTAAGGTAGTGCTGAAAGAAAACCAATTATATCTCTTTAACGTTAGGCTCTAGAAACTTAGTGTCTTCAGCAACTTTTTTTTAAAAGTACCTGCTCTACAACTTTGTTAAAGACAGTAATCCGTTATCTCGTAGCTGGAAAAAGTTAGAATTTGAAAGTGTAGTTAAGCCCTTATGAAAAATTAGGCATGTTCTTTTAAAAAGATGCGGAAGAACATGTTGAGCAACTCTTCCGAAGGCACCTAGTCGATAAAATGATGACAAAGGAGTGGACATGTTTTTGACCGTTTTTTTTTTCAGTACTGTGCCAATGTGCGACGGTGGTGTAGTGGTAAGCCTGCTACTTGGGTCTGGGTTCAATCCCAGTCGACTCGGTGGTTTTTCTGAGGCGAAAAAATCTGGTCACGTCTCTCTTCGGCAGGGAAGTAAAGCCGTTGGTCTCGGTCCATATTCATGAGTCGATAGGTAGGGTCCAGGTGGTGGAGTCGTCTTCCTAGCGTCGGTGATTGTCAGCATGTGAGAAAATTCCCGGCGGGAAATTAAATAAATGGGGATTTTGAAGGCAAGACATTTTTCTACGGTGGTTCGAGAGCCCTCCTCTCTCTGGTAGGGGGAGGGGTTCCTCATACAAATGAAACACAAATTTGAACCAAACATGAGAATCATCCCTACTGTTATGAACATTTGTAAGCAGGATTTTTAGGGGCCGGAGAAGGTTCTTATGATGGTTCGAGACTGCTTCCCCGTCTGGAAGGAGGGAGAGAGGGCTCCCATACAAATGAAAAAAAAAATGTCTGCATAATTCGCGAACTAATCAAGCAAATGGAATAAGATTTGGCATGTGGGTGTTTTTGGAGGCAGGATTTTTTTTCTATGGTCGTTCGAGACCCCTTCCCTCTCTGGAGGGGGAGATGCTCTCATACAAATCAAACAGAAATTTCAACCACACATGAGAATTATCCAGGCAACTAAAACACAAAATGTGTATTAGCATGGCAGCGGGTAGGCAGCATGTTCTTATAGAAGTTTGAACCAGGGACCTGGCAACCCTATCCTATTTACTAGCGATTGACTGTATGCAACATATCGCGGGCCTTATTTGAATAAGGCCCATCGGACGTTTGCTACTACGGGTACGAACGCCAGCATTGTTTACAAACAATGAATCTTTTGACGTTTGGTTGTAAGACATGTTAGCTACAGGACAAGGACGGCCCGCCAGGTCCCTGGTTTGAACACCTTCATAGTCAATAATGTGGGATGCTTGAGTTACTTTCAGTGCTCCGTTATACACAAGAAATAAATCTAAGGTTATGCAAGAGAAAATTACATTCAAACTGACAGGATACAGCGTAATTTAAAAATAAATGTTTTGTCAATGAAATTCTTCTACACAGAACGAAAAACTATTCTAGAAACTAACGATCCGAGGGTTAAATTAAAAAAATGTTTTTTGAATTTATTAAATTAAATTATTTTGTTTTTTTAAATTTTTGTGTTTTTAGAGGTGTGAATGTAGTTCGCCTCCCCGCGGTGCACCTTGGAAACGTTAAGCTCCCCTTAACGGCTAAACGAACTACGGAGGGAGCGTCATACGACGCATTGGGGTGGATGCCAGTAAAACCCCAATTATGGCAACTGGCTGCGAAAAGATTCACGAGTGGTACCGTTGTATTCGGGCTGGCGCCTGTGTCGTCTCCCTCAGTACTGCCGGGTGACACCGAGTAGGAAATGGCGAGGTTTCCGCGGCACAGGTTGTCTCCGTCCCATTAAAACCTTGGCAGGCCTCCAGTACGTTCCATTCTCCACCGCCCGACCTCGCCAGTCGGGTGGGAGTAGGCTCAGATGACCTATACCTGTCTTGCGCTGATCCGGCTCTGAACACGGTTCCCCATGAAGGGCCGTGTCAACCCTCGCATGGCCTCCCTGCTTGCATAGATAACCATGGGATCACAATAGCGACTACTCCACGTGGGCTTGGATAGCGGCTGGAGGGGGACCCAACAACATGGAGGAAACGAAAAAGATACAAGAGAGAGCGAATCCGTTCGCTAAAGGCGGCCTAGCGAGGTCCCCACCGCGTAAAACGGTGGGATCGGGCGTGAGCGACACCTGCGGTAGTGCTACGGCATCGGAGGCAGGTGGCACCAAGCTAGGCGTGGCCATGGATGGGCCAGGACTCATCCGGGCCATGGATAGGATGCGGGAAACCCTTCCTAAGGTGATGGAGGTCTCGGAGCAGTTGGATGCGATCATCGACTTTACGTCGTCGCGCAACAACATTGCGAAAGACCTAAAATTGAGCCTTCTTAGGCTACGCATGACAGTGCAGGCTGCATGCAAGGAGAGGGAGGAGCTGGAGGCCAAACTGCTAGCCGAGCAAAGTGCCAAAGAGTTGGCACGGCTAGCGGCCACCGAAAGGGCGAGGGA
Source organism: Aedes koreicus (assembly GCA_024533555.2). Lineage (NCBI taxonomy): Eukaryota > Metazoa > Arthropoda > Insecta > Diptera > Culicidae > Aedes > Aedes koreicus. The sequence goes on from JAHHFK020001029.1 coordinate 127,913, forward strand.
CATTGCCTCGAAGCAGACGCAGACGGAATCATCCGTCTCCGTCGGAGAGTCCACCCTATCCATGGGGGCGGGGACCTCCAAGCGGGCTAGGCAGTCCCCGGGCGAGACGGCACCCGGCGCTTCTAAGAAGCGCATCGTGTCGGAAGCCCCAAAGGGGAAACGAACCTATGCGAACGTGGCGGCGGGGTCAGAGGGTCCATCCTCGCGACCAGCTTCGGCTTCTCGCAAAGAGAGAGGCCCCGGCGCTAAGCCCAGCGCGAAAGGCGCGCCAACCAGCTCGCGTGTTGTCTCAAGCGCCGAAGGGGGCCCAAGCGGCAGGGCTCCAATGACAACAACAGCCATAACCAGCACGGAGGCAGATGCCAGTGCTAGGAGGGGGACAAGCGATGACCCCAGGCGGGGCAGGGAAGCCCCATGGAATAAAGTGAGGAAAAAAAGAAATAAAACTAAAAAAGAAAAAGATAAGCGACAGGTGGCCCGCAAGCGTAACCGCGGAGAGGCCCTCATCGTTAAGACCGAGGCGTCAAAGTACTCCGAGGTCTTGAAAGCGATGCGCGGGGACGCTAAACTGGCAGGCCTAGGCGCCGACGTGCGGAGTATACGCCGTACCCGCACCGGCGAAATGCTCCTGGAGCTTAAAAAAGCGACAACGCTTAAGGGCCCGGCGTATAGAGACCTGGCAAAACAGGCCTTAGGTGAGGGTGTGGAGGTGCGCGCCCTCGTCTCGCAGGTGACGATCCAGTGTAAAAACCTGGATGAGATCACCGAGGCAGACGAGATCTCCACTGCACTGAAGGAACAGTGCAAGGTCGAGGTTGCCGCCGCAGACATACGTCTGAGGAAGGGTCCACTTGGGACCCAGGTGGCAACCCTGAGGGTAGCGGCAGTCGACGCAGACGCGGCGTTGAAAGTGGCGAAGGTGAAGGTGGGATGGTCAATATGCCCACTAAGCCTGCACCAGCCGCCGAAGGCATGTTTCAGATGCCTAGAGAGCGGGCACATGTCCTGGGAATGCAAAGGCCCAGATAGGAGCAACATGTGCAGAAGGTGTGGCAGCACTAGCCACAAGGCGCGGGATTGCAAAGGTCCCCCCAAATGCTTGATGTGCGCCGGGAAACCGGACGATAAGCACGTCATGGGGGGGGCCAAGTGCCCGGCCGCTAAGGGTATACCAACGAGCCAACCGTAATGCAGGTAACCCAACTAAACCTGAACCATTGTGAGGCAGCCCAGCAACTGCTGTGTCAGACAGTTAGCGAGTCGGCATCGGATATCGCCATAATTTCCGACCCATACCGCATCCCACCCGGCAACGGGAACTGGTTTGCGGACAGGGCTAATATGGCGGCATTATGGACGACGGGTAAGTACCCGGTTCAGGAGGTTGTGTCCAACACAAACGAAGGCTTCGTGGTTGTAAAAGTGAATGGAGTGTTCTTCTGCAGCTGCTACGCACCGCCAAGGTGGTCGATCGAACAGTTTTCCAATATGCTTGATCGGATGACAACGGAGCTAACTGGCCTGAACCCGTTGGTAATAGCGGGGGACTTCAACGCTTGGGCGCTCGAGTGGGGGAGCCGCCTTACCAACCCTAGGGGCCAGATTCTTCTGGAGGCCTTGGCTAGGCTCAATGTAGACCTAGCCAACGTGGGTACCACGAGTACCTACCATAGAAATGGAGCGGAATCGATTATCGATATAACATTTAGCAGTCCTGGGCTAATTAGCAATTGGAGGGTGGATGATGGCTACACCCATAGCGACCACTTGGCGGTACGTTATTGTATCGTCCACAATACAAGGCAGCGTGCGGAAGGAGGAGCATCCACTCCATTCGCCCGCAGATGGAGGACGTCCTACTTTGATGTAGAGGTTTTTAAAGAGGCGCTTGAGAGGGAACGAAACTTACGCGAAACCCAGGAACCTTGCGGCGAAAGACTCGTTATGACACTTACACGAGCGTGCGATGCGACCATGCCGAGGGAAGTCAAACCGAGGAATGGAAGATCGCCGGTGTATTGGTGGACGGAGTCGATCGCCGACCTCCGAAGAACATGCCTCCACGCAAGACGGAGGGTGCAAAGAGCGCGGTCAGACGCCGATAGAATCGAGCGCAGAGGGGCGCTAGTCGCCGCGAAGGCCGCACTAAAGAGGGAGATAAAGGCCAGCAAGCGAGCCTGCTTCGAGGGTCTGTGTCAGAAGGCCAATACGAATCCGTGGGGTGACGCCTACCGGGTTGTAATGGCCAAAACCAGAGGATCGGCGGCTCCAACCGAGCGTTCATCAGAGCTGCTGCAGGTGATCGTTGGGGGACTCTTTCCGAGCCACGACCCAAGTCCATGGCCCCCCGCCGCCGTAGACGTGTCCCATGACCAGCGTTCCAGTATCCCAGACCTTAACGCTGTCATAGCGACGGAAGGGTGGACGGCTCAGCCGAACACCCGTGACCACGTGGGCACCGACAACGGCACAACGGGGGTCGGCGACGAGGCGACGGTGACGAATGATGAACTCATTGCGATAGCAAAGTCGCTAAAGGTGAACAAAGCGCCGGGACCGGATGGTATTCCGAACCTGGCCATCAAGACGGCTATCTTGCTGGATCCCGGAATGTTCAGGGTGGTGATGCAAAAGTGTCTGGACGAGGGCGTCTTCCCAGACGCCTGGAAAATTCAGACCCTTGTGTTGCTACCAAAGACAGGGAAGCCACCAGGAGATCCATCGGCATATAGACCAATATGTCTGTTGGATACAGCGGGTAAGGTGCTCGAGAGGGTAATCCTCAACAGACTGACAACATACACGGAGGGTATACGCGGTCTGTCAAGTAATCAGTTTGGCTTCCGTAAAGGGAAGTCGACGGTGGATGCCATCCTGTCCGTCACCAAGACGGCCGAGGTGGCAATCCAGCGCAAGAGGCGAGGAGTACGATACTGTGCGGTGGTCACCCTTGACGTGAGGAATGCGTTCAACAGCGCCAGTTGGGCGGCTATCGCCGACTCGCTCCAACGCCTTCAGGTTCCTGGGTACCTGTACAAGATTCTCGGAAGCTACTTCCAGAATCGCGTACTGGTATATAATACAGAGGCAGGCCAGAAACGTGTGCAGATCACCGCAGGCGTCCCGCAAGGTTCGATCCTGGGTCCGGTGTTATGGAACACGATGTACGACGAGGTACTGCGGCTTGAGTTCCCGAGCGGGGTAAAGATCGTCGGGTTCGCAGACGATATCACCCTGGAGATATGTGGTGAATCCATCGAGGAGGTCGAGTTAACGGCCTCACACTCCATTGGCATTGTGGAGAGATGGATGAGCTCCAGGCAATTGGAGCTAGCCCACCATAAGACCGAGGTCACGGTGGTGAACAATCGAAAATCGGAGCAACATGCGACGATTAGTGCAGGTAACTGCACAGTAGAATCGAAGAGGTTCTTGAGGTATCTTGGGGTTATGATCGACGACAAGCTGTCCTTTGTCAGTCACGTCGATTACGCTTGCAAGAAAGCCTCTATGGCTATATCGGCATTATCCCGCATGATGTCGAATAGCTCGGCGGTGCAAGGGAGTAAGCGTAAACTCCTGGCCAGTGTCGCCCTGTCCATACTTAGGTACGGCGGGCCGGCATGGATCACCGCCTTGAGTACCAAGAGATACGCAAATAAGCTCGAGAGTACACACAGGCTTATGTGCCTAAGAGTGGTGAGTGCATACCGAACGGTATCACGCGACGCGGTCTGCGTCCTAGCGGGGATGATGCCAATAGGCATCGTCATAAAAGAGGACGTAGAGTGCTTCGAGCAACGTGGAACAAGAGGTATCCGAAAGACCACTAGAGCCGCATCCATGGTTAAGTGGCAGAGGGAATGGAACAACTCCACCAAAGGTCGGTGGACCCACCGACTAATCCCGGAACTAACCGGGTGGGTCGGTAGGCGACACGGTGAAGTGAACTTCCACTTAACGCAGATATTGTCTGGCCACGGCTGTTTTAGACAATACCTGCATAAATATGGGCATGCACAGTCCTCCGCATGCAGTGAGTGCGCGGGAGTCGAAGAAACTGCAGAACATGTGTTTTTCGCATGTCCTCGCTTCGACGGCGCGAGATCCGGCATGATGGCCGTATGCGGTCGCGACACGACTCCGGATAACTTGGTCCAGAGGATGTGTCAAGACCGGGACGTCTGGGACGCGGTATGCGTAGCAGCCTCCCAGATCGTCCTTGATCTCCAACAAAAATGGCGAAACGACCAAAGGCAGGTCGCAGGGACCACCTAACTACTAAAGCCCTAAGTAGTTAGACATAGTGGGTGCTTAACAAGCACAATAGCCCCCTCCCCGAAGTAATACCGAAAGGTGGTTCCGGGGAGGGACCAGGGCTAAAGGCACGGGTGGGTTTTTAGTGGGTCGAGGAGTTGGCACCCTCATCCCCACACCCTGAGTTCTTCAGGTGTCTGGTTGCAGATTTTCCATCCCGTCTAAAAAAAAAAAAAAAAAAAAAATTTAGCATCAGATCAGATTTAGCATCGATACTAAAATCAGAATTGACCTTTTCTTACTCACTCCTGCGTTAGAAAAATCCCTAACCCTACTGACGCCGATGGCCAAGCTCGAACGGAAGCGGAAGAAACGAGCGTGTAAAAAGCGGTGATGTAAACACTTACCTTTAACAGCAATCGAAACCGTTTGCAGTACTTCGAGTTTTTTGCGATTGGTTGAACTCTGGCCAACACACTTGTACGAGCCGGCATCCTGGTAGACGACGTCCTTCAGCGAAAACTGCCCGGTCGGTGTGGAGATACCGACGCCGAGTCCCTTGAGCCGCGCTGTTATCGGATCCAAATGGGACCAACAGCCGAGGGAACCTGCGGAAACAGAACAGAACCGTCGGTGAGTACCTATGACGAAGTGTGGCAATGGTGGTTATAGAGGAACGCATCCGTAATGGGGAAACGAGCCGCACGGGAAAGGACTTTCCAACTGAATTGCCAGTCAGTGTAGGGAAATTAAAAAGTGGAAAAAGCCATGTAGCTATGATGTATGGGGCAATTATGGGAATGTTATTGCACTTCAGAAACAAGGGAATTGCTCGTGTGCCTCTAGGAGAATCTGGTGAGTCAGTGTGTCCAGTGTGTCGGTTTGGGAACTTTGCCCTCTCAACCGTATCGGCACGTCGCGTCGGTAGGCTTTTGGGTATGGGCCAAATTGTTTAACTGTAACAGGACGTTACGCTGGAGAGTGGTCCTCTCTACCGATTGGGGTCATATGATTTTGTACGGCCCATTAAATAGTGCATCAAGTGCCGAATTCATTTCCAAATACGTTAGTGCATTTTTTTTCGGCAAAGGTGGGAGGGATATTCTCAATCGATTCACATCGTATGATAACTAGTTTATATGATAAACATGTGTTTTTTTTTTGCGGAAATACCTACTTAGCAACTAAAGGACGTTGGCAGACAGCGATCAAAAATGTATCTTTATGTGTATGTCAGATAAAAAAAATAAACACCAGATTCTTTTTCCCAAAGCATGAATTGACAGTCAAAAAATGAAAAACAAGCAACCCTTGATTTAGATAGTGGGTGGTGTTATTCATTCAGTGAAGTTTCCTCTGCTGATCGGCATTAAATACAACTGAAATGTGGTATGTAGCTATGGGCCATTATAAACTTGTGATTAACATAAAATTGATCCAGAAATCGATATCCGTAAGAGCTACTAAATTATTTGAAAAATAGCCAAGACTTAACGATAGTAAGAGAACATTGTCACATTTCTTATTCTAATGATATATGTGCAGGCAAACTCTCTGAGTCACTCCTCTCTAAAAACTTCACGACAGTAACACAAGAAAAAAAATTACAAGGAACAACGCCATTGGGTTGTTCGAAATAACGACGAAGGACTACGCTACTAAATGTAAACCATGTTGATGATACAATGAAATATTCTTTGAATTACTATACTTTTTAAGAAAAGGCTTATGAATTTATAAATTTTCCAATGGTTTGTGGCCCGAAATCAACGGTGTCCTCTATTGGAATCGATAATAATTCCGATCGATTGATGCAAACATTTTTTAAATCTTTGGAGAAACGCCTGAGATATTAACGATCAAAACCTGACCACTTTTCGTGACGGTCGCAATTAAATTATTTTTAAAGTGTACCTCAGTATAGAAAACAAAAAAGCAGTCCTATGTCGAAATATCGAAGATCTCTGAAATCTTAATCTAATCTTGTCTAATCTAATCTTATACAAACGCAGCCAGAACGAGAAAGCATCGTGAAAAAAATTGGGTTAGATGACGCCCAATTTTTTTTTTGACAATATTGATGCTCGAGCATATCAAAAACATGATACAAGCATCAAAGCGGCCAGGCCTACTGAGTTGCATTTACTGCAAAAGATGATTCTGTAAAATGTTTTGAATTCAAACAAATAGCTACGCTATTTGCTATGATAGCTACGAAAAAAAACTGAAAACTATTTTACAAAACTTGGAAACAATAGATGACCTGAAATTTTAAATAAAGAATAGTATATCTAAAATGTCGATGTGCTGTTCCGTTTCCTTTCACCGCTATACTCATTTGTGGTGGATCTCATAGGTTTAAATGATGACATCCACTGGTTGGTCACTGATCTAATTTTATCTAATCTAATACAAACCAGCAGAATTGAACAGCATTTTATTCAATGTGTGTAAACAGTAACCGGCGAAAAAAAAGATCCATCGAGCCTTATACTAATCAGGCATAGATATCTTTACAACTTCGTATCAATCGCAACTTTCTTAACCGTACTGTACATATTTGGGTATCATTCATGAGGCTTAGCGTAAAAGTTTGAATATACATATTCATTTCAGCCAACTGCATGTGAAAAACGAAATAAGCTTGTGTTTACGGTATGTCAATAAAAAAGATCCACTAGGAAAACAAATACTTTCCGTGTACATCCACTTGGCTTACCCCTTGTTGATCATGCTTTTGACATTCCTTTATTTACATCCATCACAGATAATTGCTACAGTTGTGAGAAATAAGTGAGTTTAGTCCAAGTGACGAGTTTTTTAGGAATCGATCATGGGAGGAAAGAAAATAACAGTCCAAGTTCGAAATCTTATCGTGCGCGATTGCTCAAAAAACAAATCTCAGCGCAAAGTTGCCGAAAAGTATGGTGTAAGCCGTGGTGCAGTGCAGAAAATAGTTTTAAAACACCAAAAGCTTGGAACTGTCGCAGATCGAACAGGACGTGGACGCAATCGCAAGTCTGATCACTGCGAAGACACTAGAATCATCCGAGAAATTAAAAAGGATCCGTTTGTTACCATCCGTGCGCTCAGAGAAAAGCTAAGCCTTTCGATATCCGATCGTACAGTTCGGCGACGCATTGCTGAGCACGGTTTGAAAAGCCATTTTGTTCGGAAATGGCCGTTCATAAGTAGGGTGAATAAGGAGAAGCGATTGCGGTTTGCAAGAAACCATATAAATAAGCCACTGGAGTTCTGAAAACGGGTTGTTTGGTCAGACGAATCAAAGTTTGAGCTGTTCAACAGAAAACGACGACTGCGAGTTTGGCGGAAAAGCGATGAAGGGCTGAAGGATAAACATCTACAAGGGACCATGAAGCACGGCGGTGGAAATATCATGGTCTGGGGCTGTTTCTCATTGTTTGAAGTGGAGAATCTGGTTCTAATCAGTGGTATTATGACGGCAGATGGGTTGTAACGAGACTCTTTCTCGTAAGCTATCGAAATAGCTGATCTCCTACCTCACCTCCATTATAATCTACTCTCAGGGCAAATCAAGGGAATTGGGCGATAAATTGGCACTTACCCGTACGTACAAAGTCTCACAATAAATGGGCACTTCTTCTACTGTGGAATTTCAAAGCGATTGGTTGAAACATGCATGCAAATTTATTAAAGAAAACAAAATAAGATCATATGAGATCTGGGGAAATCACTTCGTTTTACAAACAACATGCGCATATAAAAAAAACGTTGGCTAGCTTTGTTGCGGCCGGTCGGGTGGGCGCCTTGCAGGATCCACGACGACTGATGGTCCGATGACGAATTACGAAACAATAGAACGTTGGGCGTGATAACTACTCACGTATTTTACGATGCGATGAAGAGAGGGAGCGACTGACACCGTCGTGTGTGAAGAGAGCCGGATACCGAAGGCCCTCGTTTTGGGATAAAGTCGGTAACTGTCGTTGTGGTCAAGCCGAGGGTAGCGACTGCCGTCGTATTGATGGTGATAAGGCGATTCGCCGATCGCCCTGATGGTGGGGAATGCTGCAGCCGACGGACTCTGGAGCAAGGAGGTATTTCGCGCCGATCTTTCCGGAGCACGTGGTCGGGATAAATCCTGGGGTTTTTACCCCTCGTCTGGTGGGTATGATGGGGAAATTTTATCCACAGGTTTGAAGCACGGGATGGCGGGACCGTATGGTGACGGACGGTCTAGGCACACTCGAATGGAACACCAGATTTTTCGCGTCACACAGTGCACTGAATGGATTTGTCGAGGGATGTTCGTAATGTTTTATAACGGGCCTGCGACTTCCGAAAAACCATTAGCGATACCAGGAAAATTCCGGTCAAATCGGGTCGCTTTCCGTCCCTAAGGACACCACTCAGTATTATCACAATCCCTCGTGGTAAAACTACCGTGACGCTTCTCACTTGGCACTATATCAAGCCCGTTAGTAACTTTTCTACGTGGGTAGACTTCACTCGAGTAAAACTGCGATCCCGTATACTGGTGTTGATAGAATATCGTATTCGAACCAAAAAGCCCTTGGCCACCTGTTCGGGGCCCTTTATACCCCACTCGCTCCCGGTCTTTGTAGCAC
>JAHHFK020001030.1:0-29499 GCA_024533555.2 Aedes koreicus
CGGTAACCGAGGAATGGCGATGAAGCGTCTAGCGTGCTTGGAGAAAAGACTGAAGCGGGAACCGAACTAGCAATAGCGATGCGTGCAAAAATGTCGGAGTACGAAGACAAGGGGTACATTCGAAGACTTTCAGCAGATGAAAAAGGCGGAAAAGCATCCGAACGATTGGTACCTGCCGATTTTCCCGGTCATCAACCCAAACAAACCAGGGAAGATACGGATAGTATTCGATGCAGCTGCAAAGGTGCACGGCGTGTCCCTCAACTCGTTCCTTCTTACGGGACCGGATCAACTGGTGTCGCTACTCGCAGTTCTGTTCAAGTTCCGTGAATTCCGTATCGCTGTAGTTGGAGACATCCGTGAAATGTTCTTCCAAGTACTTATGAGGCTGCAAGACCAGCGCAGTCAGATGATCCTGTGGAGTACTGGAAACCCCGTAGTGAACGTTATGACGTTCGGCGCGGCATGTTCCCCCAGCTGTGCACACCACGTGAAGAACTTGAACGCGGACAGATTCCTGGAGCAGTTCCCTAGAGCGGTTGAGTGCATCAAGTATGAGCATTACGTTGACGACATGCTTTCCAGCGTAGAGACCGAGGAGGAAGCTGTACAACTAGCCAAGGATGTACACTTCGTGCATTCGCAAGCGGGCTTCGAGATTCGAAACTGGCTTTCAAATTCCAGCAAAGTCACGGCGTCCTTGCGGGAAGATACTACCACGGAGAAGAACATAAGCCTACGTACGGAGACAGGAACGGAGAAAGTGCTTGGAATGTGGTGGGATACCGCCACCGACACGTTTACGTTCAGGCTATCGCCGAAACATGACGCGGAGCTGCTGTCCGGGGTGAGACTATCATTGAAGCGGAGGTGCTAAGGACACTGATGGCAATATACGATCCGATGGGGCTCATCGGCAACTTCCTGATGTATCTGAAAATACTGCTGCAAGAGATTTGGCGCTCCGGATGTGCTTGGGACGATGAAATCACAGGAAAGCTGGCCGAGAAGTGGATGACCTGTATCGCGGTGCTACCTGACGTGAGTAGGGTGAGCGTTCCACGGTGTTATCGCCACATCACGTCCGCCAGAGCTACGAACGATGTTCAATTGCATGTCTTCTGCGATGCAAGCGAAAATGGAATCGCTGCCGTCGCCTACTTCAGATTCGAAGAAGATGGATTGTAGCCGACGACGGAACGAAGTGGCAGAGACTACCGGATCTACAGCCCTCAAGCCGCTGGTACCGTGGACCAGACTTCCTATCAAAAACAGAAAGCGTGTGGTCAGGAGAAGGTGGCAATCCCGGAACAACAGAAGTAGAGATTCGTTCGAGCGTCCTTCATCATACGGTCATGGAACCATTCGTGTGCTTCGAGCGATTCTCAAATTGGAAGCGGCTGTTGAGAGCGATCGCGTACGTCCATCGATTCACCAGGAACCTTCGGAATCGAATCCACCAGCTGCCCATCGAGCGAGGACCATTTACACAAGCGGAGTCGTACACCGGAATAGACTATTTCGGCCCGATGTCAGTTGTTGTCGGATGACACGTTGAGATACGGTGGGGTGTCCTGCTCACCTACCTGACGACGAGAGGTATACACTACGAGCTCGCACCGGTTGAGATCATTAGCAACCGAGGCACAAATTTAGTTGGAGCTTCACGGGAGCTGCGAGAAGCTTTGAAGATCGTCGACGAGGACAAGCTAATAGCCACATTCGTCAGACCGAACATCAAGTGGACGTTTAACCTACCAGCCGCCCCACACTTTGGAGGCTGTCGGGTGCGGTTAGTTCAGGCAGTCAAGAAAATCATATATGTTTAACCCCCACGGCTACCAACCGATGAGATCCTCCATAAATTGCTCATGAAGATCGAGATGATCATCAATTCAAGACCGCTCACTCACATACCGCTAGATACCGACACTGACTCCCCTTTAACACCTAACCTCACAACCCTACGGGAGGTGTCACACCTCCCGCAACTTAGCAACATTGACCCTGGTTCTCAAACTGGCAACTGAGCTGTCAACCACCCACGGGCGCTGGGTGACGTTTCCGTGAGTACGAGAATTATTCACTAGTCATCCTAAAGTGTATGTGCATAGGTGAGTCAGGGAAATCGTTAATAGGAGTGAAATTATTTAGTTTCCTTTTTCTACCTATTGTAATTAAAAATGTTGCGATTAGTACCAGTTTTCGACAATCACAGGACATATTAGTTTACGATATACACAGAACATATTAGTTAACGATATATACAGGTAAACACGAATGTAAAAGAAAACATGCGGATATAACCTAATTCTAAAACAATTCCTTACAGTAATTATACATATAGTACGGATGGTCGTGCAAGTACGGACAGATTAAGTAAAAACAAGAAGAACACTAAACGTAAGTACATGCAGTGAGACTAGATACAATTGAAACCCTAAACATTGAAATCATCATTTCACGATACTAAGCACAAACCCACAAACCTACACGAAGAATTTAACCTAAGATATATTGTATTATTCTTCCAAAGGGATTTTATAACATCACAACATAAAGTTACGAAATAGGAAATAAATTTTCTTCTGGTCTGTCTGATTGCTTGCGCAACAATATTAGGTGCGCAGTTAAGTTCTCGCTGTTTAGCAATAGATGGCGCCAGTAGTAAGTGCTGGTCGAATGTTGTACATCTCAAGCGTCATAAACAAAGCTCAGACATATGGTAAACAAACCGCTTTTGCCAAATCCAGTGATTTTGGTTTAGTGTTATATATTTTAGTTGTTTGAAGATGTCTGATTTCGTGCCAAATAATCGTCATTTGCAGGAAGTGTTGATTTTCTGCTTTCATTCGAAGAAAACGGCGGCTGAAGCACATCGAGAGCTCCAAAAAAAGTTTACGGTGATGCTGCTCATGAGTGAAACAACGTGTCGTGATTGGTTTCGTCGCTTCAAAAACGGTGATTTCAGTGTTGATGATCGTCCGCGTGAAGGAAGGCCAAAAAACTTTGAAGACTCTGAATTGGAGGCATTGCTCGATGAGGATCCGTGTCAAACGCAGGAAGAGCTTGGTTCAGGATTAGGATTTTCCCGCCAAGCCGTTTCTTCCCCATTGCATGCGTTGGGAATGATTCAAAAGCAAGGTTTGAAGCCAAGAGATGTTGAGCGTCGTTTTTTCGTCTGTGAACAACTGCTCCAGCGGCAAAAAAGGAAGATTTTTCGGAAACTTTTTCAAACAGACGTATGTCATTTTGTAAACAAAGAGGGGAAGTAAGATTCAAAAGTAAATTTCTCGAAATTCTCAGTACCCTCACATAAAGTAGCATCACAATCATGTAAAGCAATGTTATTCCTTGTGTTGGTGGCCCAAGTTTGCATGAAGGTGCTAAGGGTTTCGAGAAATTTACGTTTGAATCTTACTTCCCTCTTTGTTTACAAAATGACATCCTGTTTGAAAAGTACCCGAGAGTTTTCTACATCGCATTGTGACGGGTGACGAGAAAATGAATTCATTACAGTAACCTAAAACGGAAACATTCATGGGGACTGCCCGGGCATGCTTCAACATCGTCGCCTAGGCCGAATATTCACGCTGCGAAGGTTATGCTGTGTATTTGGTGGGACCAAGTTGGTGTTATTTATTATGAGCTGTTGAAACCAAACGAAACCATTACCAGGGAACGGTATCGAACTCCATTGATGCGATTGAGCCGAGCACTGCACGAAAAACGGCCACAATACGAGCACAGACACGAAAAAGTGATTCTTCAGCAGGACAACGCTCGACCTCACGTTGCGAAACCCGTGAAAACCTACTTGGAAACGCTCAAATGGGAAGTCCTACCCCACCCGCCATATTCTCCTGATATGGCACCGTCCGAGGATTACTTGTTCCGTTCGATGGCACATGGTCTCACTGGTCAACAATTCCACTCATATGATGACATCTCAAAATGGCTTGATTCTTGGATAGCATCAAAAGACGAACAGTTCTATCGAAATGAGCCATTTTCACGTTCTACCAGAAAGATGGGAAAAAGTCGTAGCTAGTGATGGGCAATACTTTGAATAATTCGTTTGTAACCTTTGTTTTCAAAATAAAGTTCCTTTTTCACCAAAAAAATAGCGAGAACTTAGTTGCGCACCTAATACATTATTTTAGGCTGGTCACTTTCACTCATGTACCGATCGATATGACTACTCTATGTGAACAGGTAAGTACAATTCATAGGCCAAAGTTCTGTTTGACAGCATAGATTTTCAGATTTAATTTGCTACTGCAGTGATCGTATATTAGACCTGTATTCATCAATGATTCAAATATGGGCAATTGGTTTGCATCATTTGCAATTTTATTTGATTTGTCGTCAATCATTTCGTAGACCTTGTTACATTTTTGCTTAACATCTAAGAGTTTTTAATTAGCTAATGTCTAGTTAGCCTAACAAAAAAAAAAAAACTTTTAGTGTATTTTATTCATTGTGATATCAATCGTTTTGCTGTATGTGTTGAAACAGGATATCATTCTATTTAAAGGAGCATTTTTGGCATAGTTCGTTCTTTGATTGTTTATAAGAAATAAATTTCTATTTCTTAGAGAGCGATGAGGGGCATACAAATTTAAGTTTTCTAATATTTCTGGACTGTTTATTCGTTGCTCAATAACATCAGCTATGAAAGCAATCATTGCGAACTCTCTTCGTCTTTGAAGTCCTTCTAAATTAATCATCAAACATCGCGACTCATATGATGGTAATGGCAGACGTGTCCAACCTAATTTTCTTAGAGCAAACAACACAAACTGTCTCTGAACCGATTCTATACGGTTTACACATTTTCCATGATATGGAGCCTAAACAACGCTACAGTATTCTGGTATGGGCCTCACATATGCCACATATAGTTTTTTTTAATGTGTAAGGGTCGTTGAAATGCAAACTTTATCTTTTAATAAACCCAAGCATGTTATTTGCTTTATAGATGATATTATTGTAGTGATCAGCAAAGGAGACACTTTTCGACCTTGACGTCTATCAGCAATAATAGACTTTGAATTCCCAAACAGACCACAAACATCTACAACGCAATAAGGATAATGATCTCCAGGTGGTCTATCATATCAACAGGATGTGCTCTTATGGTGTTTTCTCGCTCCACCATCTCGGAAGGCAAACAGTTCCAGTAGCAAAGTTCGGAAAAAGAAATCGTATAGCACGACATCTACCGGGTGCTGAAGCATTTTAACCCGATACTGTCGTTTCCTCCAAAGCGATAAGCATTATGAACAGCTTCGTCTATGATATTTCCGAGCGGATTGAAAGAGTAGCTTCCCGACTGACTGAAATCAATTGGGAATTAGATTGCTGCGTAGTCCAACGTCACGTTTGCGCACAACCCCAATGAGCTGTACCTTGTAGTTTTCCTATTATATATGAACGACGTGAACTTGGTCCTCAGATGTCTTAAATTATCCTACGCGGACGACCTAAAGCTGTACTAATACATAATAAAATGTCAGTCGTGGACATTGGCGGATCAACAGAATGTCTTTAAATGTATCCAAATGCTCGGCTATTTCTTTTGGCCGAAAACGTGCGATGTATCTCGAGGAACGCGCTTGAAACGTGAAACAACAGTCAAGGATCTGGGAGTAATGCTCGACTCCAAACTGTCATTCGAGAAGCACATTTCCTATATTGACGTTTATTGTCTGAAAGCACTGTACTGCTCTTTGGTTCGTCCTTTTTTGGAGTACTGTGCTGTCGTTTGGTCCCCTTTCTACCAAAATACATTCCAGACGATCGAAGCTGTCACGCTTTGCTTTGCGACACCTTCGTTGGCAAGACCCTCGCAGATTGCCAAGTTATGAAAGTCGGTGTAAGCTCATCAGCCTGGAATTGTTCGAAGGGAGGCGTGTGGTGGCCAGAGCGTGTTTCGCTGGTGACCTTCTTCAGGGTAACATCGACTGTTTCAATTAATTTGTTCTTTTGAACATCAACACTCGGCGACAAAACTTCCGTTTACAATCTTTCTTTATAAACCGGCACTCAAACCGGCGTGAGGCGCGTTTTTTACATCTTTTATTATGTTTTTTTTTTTTATATATCTCGTGGGGTTTTCCTTCTTCGGGTGTTAATAAAATCTGTGGCATAGGGGATAATTGGGTTCATTATTTCTGTTTTTTCTTTCCTTTTGTGATTGAAATTTTAACCTACACACTACCAAAATGTCATGTAAATTTCTGTCCCCAGATACCGACACATGCAAGCGTCCTTTAGTACGTAAGAATGAGTTGAAAGAGATGAGAAAATAAATGCAATCAAACACATCTTTCATCGAATTGCGTATGTGTCAGTTTCATGAGACATAATTTTACACGAAATCTTTGTTTACGTTTCCCGAGTTTTTACAAACATGAATTACGTCTCGTGTAAAATTCATAATTCCTAAGTGTGTATGAACAATGTTTACATAGGCGTAGCCAGGATTGTAAGTAGGGTAGGGCAATCTTTTTTTTAAGAGAGAGAGAGAGAGAGAGAGAGAGAGAGAGAGCAGATTACCTTTCTTGTCAACTCTAACCCAAAGTATTTTACAATATCCGGCCGATTTTGGCAACAAGATCATTCATTTAGTTTCGTTCGTTTGTTTCTTTGTTGGAATAATGTCCAACATAATTACTTTTAAAACACTTTCGATTGCCCATTTATGGTACTATTAAATAACAATGAATCAAACAACTGCTTGAAACTGCTAATAATTTTTAAAAAAAACATTGCGCAATTCACACAATGTACTCTAAATTTACTAGCAGAGCAACTTTTTCGAAACAAATTTAGAATGAAAGCAAATGAGCATTGACATTGATAGTAGCTTTCTTCTTGGTTCATGCGTATGTTCTCGACTTGTTAGAATGTATTTGGTTGGTGGAAATTCCTGAACCTATTTAATTTATTCATATTTTATGCTATTGTCATGCAAAACAGTAACCGAGTGCTTATGTATGTATTTTGTCCGGTGATCCGTTTTGTTACAAGCATTCTTTTATTCATGAATACGCGCCGAACCATCGCACATAAATTCCGCAAGGGTTCTGGGGTTTTTCTTCCATAGAAACGGAAAAAAAAACTTTGAGGTAGCTCATCGAAGCTTCCGGTCCGCCTCTTAGCATCTTGCTATGAGGTACCAGGTGAGTTTTTATCGATTGCCTGTCGATCTGCTAAATTTGGAAGATGACAGCATTGAGGTATCTCAAATTATAATAATCCGTCCAATGTTTCACAAAACAGCGATTGGCTATAATGAAAGGACCAAGTCACCCCCCTTGGTGCTAAACCGATGAGCCTGTACATGAATAGAAGCATAAATTTGCAGAAGGCACGAAATGCATCTACGCACACTGGATTCACATAGATTATTCTAAAGAAGTTTCTACTTGATTGATAAAATTGTAAAAATTGAAAGTTTACGAAGAAAGAGTTTGCACTATTTTGCTATCGGGCATGGCGCGTTTTGTATTGTATCGGTTATATATAATTCGGCGATGCGAGTGATCGAGTGAGCACAGAAAAACAACAACAAAAATGTTTCACGGTGAGATGTGGTTCGACAGGGGTGTGGACCGGCTGTGGGGATCACAATTATTTGTGACCCATAATATTGGTTTGCAAGCTCGCCGTGCCACTATATCCCGGAACAAGTAAACCACTATCTAACAAACAACGATGCTGTATAGTTTGTTCAGACAAATTTGGAAAAGATGTTCTGCTATTTCTTCTTGAAAGCTAAATAACTGCTTCAAATGTCTTTGAACAAGCGGTTATTCGACGCTGATGTTTGAAAGTTATCTCATATTGTGAGTGATTCCAATAGCATCCTTACTGTTAGTATAAATAGGTTCAAATCAGAAATCGGTACTAATATTTAAATGTTTTAATAAACGCCGCTTGAATTCAGCTTATCGTTAACTAAAAAGAACCCCGCTGCGACCAAATCCTGTTATCCTATATCCCAGCAATTTCTCGTGGAAAGGCAGAGGCGGTCTCGGCTTTCAATCAAACGAGTCTCACACATTCCTACCCTTTACTTATTTGACCTGCATGTGGGCGAGGCAGGCGCTGGTTATTGCCTTAATTTGGGATCACCACTTTTTACACATTGAGGATGTATGCTAATCCTTAACATCATCTGTTAGTTCTCTGTGTAGTAACAGCTGATCTGACAGCAACGGAGTAGCAATCTCGGACGGTCAATCATGCTCGTGTCTTGCATGTAAGAATACACCCAGGTATCCAATAAGCAGGTCCAAAGCGTATTTACAGCTACCAATCAAGCAATTAAGTCGCCTTAAATGCAACATAAATGCCACTTTTGGCCCCAATATACGGCTGCTTTACTGCAATTCTATGATAATGCTTCATTAATGCTATTTTGCATTCGAAATGCTTATTACAGGCTACAAGCATTTAAATAGCATTTGAAATGCAACTTTACCACAGATAGCATTCAAGATGCTGATATAATGCTAATATAATGCTTGTAGCATTAATGAAATGCAGATTTAGAGTTGATTTACTGCATATACTAATGCTTATTGGTTACCTGGGCAGTGCCGTAAAAGGGGATAACATTGACCGGTTTGCCCATATCATCAATAGTCCACATAACCAGTTTTCGTTGACACACTTTCTAGCTATCAATTATGTTTCTTAATCTAGTATTTTTTGGCTTCCGAAAGCTATAACATTGGTTTAAATATTAAGTTTATTGATTGCCAAGAACTGGAAGTTGAATTGAGCATAGCTTTTTCGTCTATCGGCTCGTGTGGGAAAAAATCAATAAATGCTTGTCTAATAGTTGCTAGGTTGGGTTCTTGATTAGAGGAAAAATTTTTTAATAAAATTCGTAGCCTTTCCTATTTAAAAAAATTTCTCATTGTTGTCCACTTTTTGCGCCTTTTTGCTACAACTTGTCACAAAATCGAGGCAACGTCGCACTTTTTCATTGAGGCAAAGCGGGAATAATACAAACATTAAACATAAGTAATAAACAATTGAAACAAACACAAAAAATTTAAAAAAAAACAAAACATAGGGGGGGGCAACGGCCCTCCCCTGCCCCCCCTTGGCTACGCCTATGAATGTTTATACCCTTTTTGGTTGCAGCTGGCCTCAAAAATGCATTGGTTGTGGAAAAACCTGGTTGCAGTCACATTGGCCACCGGGAATTCGCTACAAAGGAAAGGAGGTTTTGATTTCGATGTGTGAACAGAATTGCTTACAAAACATTCCAGATTAGTTGTAGAGAGTTGTCATCTTCGACAAAGTTTCTCGGTATTTAATTTTTCGTCTTTTGACGTTATCATATTACTCTGGTCTCTCTTCAATTTTCAAATTATCATATTACTTCCAAATCATGCCGCAGAGACGGTGCTGCAGTATATCATTGCCAAGTAAAGCGCTACAGAGTTCGGCAAAGTTTTTCATTATGTCATTAAGTAGTCGTCTTTGTCATTATCATATTAGTTCCAGATGTTGCCGCAAATATGGCGCTGCAGCCTATCTTTGCCAAATGAAGCACTAGAGAGTTGTCGTCTTTGGCAAATTTCTCAGTATGTAATTTGTCGTCTTGTGAGATTATCATACTATAAGGTGCGCAACTAAGTTCTCGCTGTTTTTTGGTGAAAAAGGAACGTTATTTTGAAAACAAAGGTTACAAACGAATTATTGCCCATCACTAGCGAATATGGCGGGTGGGGTAGGATTTCCCATTTGAGCGTTTCCAAGTAGGTTTTCACGGGTTTCGCAACGTGAGGTCGAGCGTTGTCATGCTGAAGAATCACTTTTTCGTGTCTGTGCTCGTATTGTGGCCGTTTTTCGTGCAGTGCTCGGCTCAATCGCATCAATTGAGTTCGATACCGTTCCCCGGTAATGGTTTCGTTTGGTTTCAACAGCTCATAATAAACAACACCAACTTGATCCCACCAAATACACAGCATAACCTTCGCAGCGTGAATATTCGACCTAGGCGACGATGTTGAAGCATGCCCGGGCAGTCCCCATGAATGTTTCCGTTTTGGGTTACGGTAATGAATCCATTTTACGTCACCCGTCACAATGCGATGTAGAAAACTCTTCCTTTTTTGCCGCTGGAGCAGTTGTTCACTGACGAAAAAACGACGCTCAACATCTCTTGGCTTCAAATCGTAAGGAACCCAAGTTCCTTGCTTTTGAATCATTCCCAACGCATGCAATCGCTTAGAAACGGCTTGACGGGAAACTCCTAATCCTGAACCAAGCTCTTCTTGCGTTTGACACGGATCCTCATCGAGCAATGCCTCCAATTCAGAGTCTTCGAAGTTTTTTGGCCTTCCTTCACGCGGACGATCATCAACACTGAAATCACCGTTTTTGAAGCGACGAAACCAATCACGACACGTTGTTTCACTCAGAGCAGCATCACCGTAAACTTTTTGGAGCTCTCGATGTGCTTCAGCCGCCGTTTTCTTCGAATGAAAGAAGAAAATCAACACTTCCCGCAAATGACGATTATTTGGTACGAAATCAGACATCTTCAAACAACCAAAATATATAACACTGAACCAAAATCACTGATTTGGCAAAGCGGTTTGTTTACCATATGTCTGAGCTTGGTTTATGACGCTTGAGATGTACAACATTCGACCAGCACTTACTACTGGCGCCATCTATTGCTAAACAGCGGGAACTTAGTTGCGCACCTAATAGTTCTAAATCTTGCCGCAGACATTGCGCCGCAGTTTATCTTTGCAAAATGAAGCTCTAGAGAGTTGCCAATTTCTGCAAAGTTTCTTAGAATGTCATTTCTCGTCTTTTGACAACATCATATAAGTTTATGATCTTTCCGCAGAGATGGCGCTGCATCTTTGTCTATCTTTGTCAAATGAAGCTCTAGAGAGCTGCCATCTTCGGCAAAGTTTTTCATTGTGACATTTGTCGTCTTTTGGCGTAATCATATTAGTTCCAGATCTTTCAGCAGAGATATTGCTGTAGTCTATGTTTGTCAAATGAAGCTTGAGAGTGTTGCCGTCTTAGGCATAGTTTTTCGATTTGTAATATGTCGTCTATCATATCATTTATCATAATATTTAAATAAAATAGGTTGTCACTCTCTTGAGTTTGAATTGAGAATCATCTTTATTCAAGAAATCATTTAGTTTCATTGACTTAATACATAATCAGCTTATGTCTAAAATTGTAGGTACTTGTAATAATTGTAATAACTATTATTCAAGTGTCTTTTCTGATTGGTCGTCGGTCGGATCGACTTAGTCAAGGTGAATAGGAAAATATTCTAGTAAGAACTAAGGGAAAAAGAGTATGACATATGTGGAAAAGTGGTGAGTTATTGTATGTTATTTAGGCCAGTCGCACTCTCAGTGAACAATTAAGTTACCGTCACTTTGTCAATAGGTTATTAAGAACGTATGTCATCGTGGGAATGGAGCGCTAAGCTGAATTACTGTTTCATGTCAATAGAGGTATCGTTCTAGTTTAAGGGGTTCTTGAGTATGGTGTGAAAAGACATAGAGTGGATCAATATGCGCTCTATCTATGAGAATTAAATCGAGTTGGTTTGGTGGGAAATGGATGATATATGCTTGCTCTATGGATGATATTGTGTTGATAGTTTTAAGGATTTTGAAATGACGCATGAGAGTACGGCTTGGTGATCGTCATTTGTCACCTATTTGAATTATGTCAACGGTTTAGTCTAGAATTCTTTAGAATGAGAAAATAGATGATTGCGTACAGCACATTATCAGATTTTGCCGCAGAGATGGCACTGCAGTTTATCTTTGCCAAATGTAGCTCTTGAGGGTAGCCATCTTCTGCAAAGTTGTTCAGTATACAAACTGCAGTCATTTGGCGTTATTAGATTAGTTCCAGATTGTGCCGTAGAAATTGCACTGTAGTCTATTTTTGTCAAATGAAGCTCTAGAGAGTGGCCGTCTACGGAAAAGTTGTTCAGTACCCACATAACGAAAAACAATTTGCTATATAGTCAAAACCATATTTAGAATGTAAGATATACTATCACATTTTATGTTATTGTTATCAAATAGTTCAATCTCGTTATCACCATATAACCTCTACATTAACACATATTGTTAATTTATGCCATATATTCATTGAAAGGTTTTTTATTATCTGCATCATTCGTGATAAAAGTCATACTCGTTAGGTTTAAAAGCGTGAATTTTCAGGCAACATAACATTGACTACCTATAAGTTCCATGCGAAAATCAAATGATAACTCGTGACAACAAAGGTAACCAGAAGAATGAACGTTCGATTTTCAAAATGCTTTGATATACATTTATGTAAACAGGTTCATTTTCAATATGAATTTCTAAAAGTAAGAAATGAAATTCAATAAACCACAATGAATATCATTCACCCATCGGGATCGGATAATATGCAAGGGCAGCCCCTTCCATGGTATTCTTGCTCAACATTGCTAGCATATATTCTTATAGAACGATGATGACGGCCCTGGATGTTACATGTTCGCATTAGGATTCAAAATCACGTAATAATCAAAAAAATCATCACAATAGATGATATTCAGATTTCATCTAATGAAATTCATGCTTACCGATTGATAATCAAAACAGTGACAGCAGATTTTTGACCCGCCCTTAGAGCCGACTTCATTCATTGCAGCAAACAAAATTCAGTTGGCATAGAAGTGACAGCGGTAACCATGAAAACCGGGAAAGTAAACATCATCATTACACTGGGATAAAATCAGTTTCACTTCTCATGCATATTTTATGAAAATCCAAGGCACTGGTCCGCACTCGGTCTGGTTAATATACCAACTTTTTGGGATAGAGTACGGTAAAAATTTTGTTAGTGAATATTGCCATGTTTTTCTGGTAACTGAGCTTAACCGCCTATTCAGCATATTGTTATTTGGCCTTTTACCATCTGACATATTGTTAAAACTATATAGTAAAGTAAGCTGGTTTGGTGTTTTGATTGCAATGATTATCGACGATTTCTCTTTATCGCTGATTTGAAATTTGCGAGTTTACAAATTGTTTAACATGATTCTCTCTCAGAGTTTCATAAAAAAAATTCACGGGTTGAGAATAGATTAGGGATCCTTCCCTGAAAATTTCATTTTATTTGCAAGCATGGCGAGGTATTGACGTGTTTTGATTTGAATTCGTACACATTTTTTTAAGTCATTTTTTTCAAACTTAGATGTGTGTTCTCTGTGCTGGAACTAATCTGATAATGTCAACAGACGAAAAATGACATACTGAAATTTTTTTTCCGAAGACGGCAACTATTTATAGCTTCATTTAGCAAAAATAGACTGCAGCGCCATATCTGCGGCAAGATCTGGAATTAATATAATAATGACAAAAGACGACAAATTACATACTGAGAGTCTTTGCCGAAGACGACAACTCTCTAGAGCTTCATTTGACAAAGATAGACAAGGTTGCAGCGCCATCTCTTTTTTTTTTTTTTTTTTTTTTTTAGACGGGATGGAAAATCTGCAACCAGACACCTGAAGAACTCAGGGTGTGGGGATGAGGGTGCCAACTCCTCGACCCACTAAAAACCCACCCGTGCCTTTAGCCCTGGTCCCTCCCCGGAACCACCTTTCGGTATTACTTCGGGGAGGGGGCTATTGTGCTTGTTAAGCACTCCACTATGTCTAACTACTTAGGGCTTTAGTAGTTAGGTGGTCCCTGCGACCTGCCTTTGGTCGTTTCGCCATTTTTGTTGGAGATCAAGGACGATCTGGGAGGCTGCTACGCATACCGCGTCCCAGACGTCCCGGTCTTGACACATCCTCTGGACCAAGTTATCCGGAGTCGTATCGCGACCGCATACGGCCATCATGCCGGATCTCGCGCCGTCGAAGCGAGGACATGCGAAAAACACATGTTCTGCAGTTTCTTCGACTCCCGCGCACTCACTGCATACGGAGGACTGTGCATGCCCATATTTATGCAGGTATTGTCTAAAACAGCCGTGGCCAGACAATATCTGCGTTAAGTGGAAGTTCACTTCACCGTGTCGCCTACCGACCCACCCGGTTAATTCCGGGATTAGTCGGTGGGTCCACCGACCTTTGGTGGAGTTGTTCCATTCCCTCTGCCACTTAACCATGGATGCGGCTCTAGTGGTCTTTCGGATACCTCTTGTTCCACGTTGCTCGAAGCACTCTACGTCCTCTTTTATGACGATGCCTATTGGCATCATCCCCGCTAGGACGCAGACCGCGTCGCGTGATACCGTTCGGTATGCACTCACCACTCTTAGGCACATAAGCCTGTGTGTACTCTCGAGCTTATTTGCGTAGCTCTTGGTACTCAAGGCGGTGATCCATGCCGGCCCGCCGTACCTAAGTATGGACAGGGCGACACTGGCCAGGAGTTTACGCTTACTCCCTTGCACCGCCGAGCTATTCGACATCATGCGGGATAATGCCGATATAGCCATAGAGGCTTTCTTGCAAGCGTAATCGACGTGACTGACAAAGGACAGCTTGTCGTCGATCATAACCCCAAGATACCTCAAGAACCTCTTCGATTCTACTGTGCAGTTACCTGCACTAATCGTCGCATGTTGCTCCGATTTTCGATTGTTCACCACCGTGACCTCGGTCTTATGGTGGGCTAGCTCCAATTGCCTGGAGCTCATCCATCTCTCCACAATGCCAATGGAGTGTGAGGCCGTTAACTCGACCTCCTCGATGGATTCACCACATATCTCCAGGGTGATATCGTCTGCGAACCCGACGATCTTTACCCCGCTCGGGAACTCAAGCCGCAGTACCTCGTCGTACATCGTGTTCCATAGCACCGGACCCAGGATCGAACCTTGCGGGACGCCTGCGGTGATCTGCACACGTTTCTGGCCTGCCTCTGTATTATATACCAGTACGCGATTCTGGAAGTAGCTTCCGAGAATCTTGTACAGGTACCCAGGAACCTGAAGGCGTTGGTGAGTCGGCGATAGCCGCCCAACTGGCGCTATTGAACGCATTCCTCACGTCAAGGGTGACCACCGCACAGTATCGTACTCCTCGCCTCTTGCGCTGGATTGCCACCTCGGCCGTCTTGGTGACGGACAGGATGGCATCCACCGTCGACTTCCCTTTACGGAAGCCAAACTGATTACTTGACAGACCGCGTATACCCTCCGTGTATGTTGTCAGTCTGTTGAGGATTACCCTCTCGAGCACCTTACCCGCTGTATCCAACAGACATATTGGTCTATATGCCGATGGATCTCCTGGTGGCTTCCCTGTCTTTGGTAGCAACACAAGGGTCTGAATTTTCCAGGCGTCTGGGAAGACGCCCTCGTCCAGACACTTTTGCATCACCACCCTGAACATTCCGGGATCCAGCAAGATAGCCGTCTTGATGGCCAGGTTCGGAATACCATCCGGTCCCGGCGCTTTGTTCACCTTTAGCGACTTTGCTATCGCAATGAGTTCATCATTCGTCACCGTCGCCTCGTCGCCGACCCCCGTTGTGCCGTTGTCGGTGCCCACGTGGTCACGGGTGTTCGGCTGAGCCGTCCACCCTTCCGTCGCTATGACAGCGTTAGGGTCTGGGATACTGGAACGCTGGTCATGGGACACGTCTACGGCGGCGGGGGGCCATGGACTTGGGTCGTGGCTCGGAAAGAGTCCCCCAACGATCACCTGCAGCAGCTCTGGTGAACGCTCGGTTGGAGCCGCCGATCCTCTGGTTTTGGCCATTACAACCCGGTAGGCGTCACCCCACGGATTCGTATTGGCCTTCTGACACAGGCCCTCGAAGCAGGCTCGCTTGCTGGCCTTTATCTCCCTCTTTAGTGCGGCCTTCGCGGCGACTAGCGCCCCTCTACGCTCGATTCTATCGGCGTCTGACCGCGCTCTTTGCACCCTCCGTCTTGCGTGGAGGCATGTTCTTCGGAGGTCGGCGATCGACTCCGTCCACCAATACACCGGCGATCTTCCATTCCTCGGTTTGACTTCCCTCGGCATGGTCGCATCGCACGCTCGTGTAAGTGTCATAACGAGTCTTTCGCCGCAAGGTTCCTGGGTTTCGCGTAAGTTTCGTTCCCTCTCAAGCGCCTCTTTAAAAACCTCTACATCAAAGTAGGACGTCCTCCATCTGCGGGCGAATGGAGTGGATGCTCCTCCTTCCGCACGCTGCCTTGTATTGTGGACGATACAATAACGTACCGCCAAGTGGTCGCTATGGGTGTAGCCATCATCCACCCTCCAATTGCTAATTAGCCCAGGACTGCTAAATGTTATATCGATAATCGATTCCGCTCCATTTCTATGGTAGGTACTCGTGGTACCCACGTTGGCTAGGTCTACATTGAGCCTAGCCAAGGCCTCCAGAAGAATCTGGCCCCTAGGGTTGGTAAGGCGGCTCCCCCACTCGAGCGCCCAAGCGTTGAAGTCCCCCGCTATTACCAACGGGTTCAGGCCAGTTAGCTCCGTTGTCATCCGATCAAGCATATTGGAAAACTGTTCGATCGACCACCTTGGCGGTGCGTAGCAGCTGCAGAAGAACACTCCATTCACTTTTACAACCACGAAGCCTTCGTTTGTGTTGGACACAACCTCCTGAACCGGGTACTTACCCGTCGTCCATAATGCCGCCATATTAGCCCTGTCCGCAAACCAGTTCCCGTTGCCGGGTGGGATGCGGTATGGGTCGGAAATTATGGCGATATCCGATGCCGACTCGCTAACTGTCTGACACAGCAGTTGCTGGGCTGCCTCACAATGGTTCAGGTTTAGTTGGGTTACCTGCATTACGGTTGGCTCGTTGGTATACCCTTAGCGGCCGGGCACTTGGCCCCCCCCATGACGTGCTTATCGTCCGGTTTCCCGGCGCACATCAAGCATTTGGGGGGACCTTTGCAATCCCGCGCCTTGTGGCTAGTGCTGCCACACCTTCTGCACATGTTGCTCCTATCTGGGCCTTTGCATTCCCAGGACATGTGCCCGCTCTCTAGGCATCTGAAACATGCCTTCGGCGGCTGGTGCAGGCTTAGTGGGCATATTGACCATCCCACCTTCACCTTCGCCACTTTCAACGCCGCGTCTGCGTCGACTGCCGCTACCCTCAGGGTTGCCACCTGGGTCCCAAGTGGACCCTTCCTCAGACGTATGTCCGCGGCGGCAACCTCGACCTTGCACTGTTCCTTCAGTGCAGTGGAGATCTCGTCTGCCTCGGTGATCTCATCCAGGTTTTTACACTGGATCGTCACCTGCGAGACGAGGGCGCGCACCTCCACACCCTCACCTAAGGCCTGTTTTGCCAGGTCTCTATACGCCGGGCCCTTAAGCGTTGTAGCTTTTTTAAGCTCCAGGAGCATTTCGCCGGTGCGGGTACGGCGTATACTCCGCACGTCGGCGCCTAGGCCTGCCAGTTTAGCGTCCCCGCGCATCGCTTTCAAGACCTCGGAGTACTTTGACGCCTCGGTCTTAACGATGAGGGCCTCTCCGCGGTTACGCTTGCGGGCCACCTGTCGCTTATCTTTTTCTTTTTTGGTTTTATTTCTTTTTTTCCTCACTTTATTCCATGGGGCTTCCCTGCCCCGCCTGGGGTCATCGCTTGTCCCCCTCCTAGCACTGGCATCTGCCTCCGTGCTGGTTATGGCTGTTGTTGTCATTGGAGCCCTGCCGCTTGGGCCCCCTTCGGCGCTTGAGACAACACGCGAGCTGGTTGGCGCGCCTTTCGCGCTGGGCTTAGCGCCGGGGCCTCTCTCTTTGCGAGAAGCCGAAGCTGGTCGCGAGGATGGACCCTCTGACCCCGCCGCCACGTTCGCATAGGTTCGTTTCCCCTTTGGGGCTTCCGACACGATGCGCTTCTTAGAAGCGCCGGGTGCCGTCTCGCCCGGGGACTGCCTAGCCCGCTTGGAGGTCCCCGCCCCCATGGATAGGGTGGACTCTCCGACGGAGACGGATGATTCCGTCTGCGTCTGCTTCGAGGCAATGTCCCTCGCCCTTTCGGTGGCCGCTAGCCGTGCCAACTCTTTGGCACTTTGCTCGGCTAGCAGTTTGGCCTCCAGCTCCTCCCTCTCCTTGCATGCAGCCTGCACTGTCATGCGTAGCCTAAGAAGGCTCAATTTTAGGTCTTTCGCAATGTTGTTGCGCGACGACGTAAAGTCGATGATCGCATCCAACTGCTCCGAGACCTCCATCACCTTAGGAAGGGTTTCCCGCATCCTATCCATGGCCCGGATGAGTCCTGGCCCATCCATGGCCACGCCTAGCTTGGTGCCACCTGCCTCCGATGCCGTAGCACTACCGCAGGTGTCGCTCACGCCCGATCCCACCGTTTTACGCGGTGGGGACCTCGCTAGGCCGCCTTTAGCGAACGGATTCGCTCTCTCTTTTGTATTTTTCGTTTCCTCCATGTTGTTGGGTCCCCCTCCAGCCGCTATCCAAGCCCACGTGGAGTAGTCGCTATTGTGATCCCATGGTTATCTATGCAAGCAGGGAGGCCATGCGAGGGTTGACACGGCCCTTCATGGGGAACCGTGTTCAGAGCCGGATCAGCGCAAGACAGGTATAGGTCATCTGAGCCTACTCCCACCCGACTGGCGAGGTCGGGCGGTGGAGAATGGAACGTACTGGAGGCCTGCCAGGGTTTTAATGGGACGGAGACAACCTGTGCCGCGGAAACCTCGCCATTTCCTACTCGGTGTCACCCGGCAGTACTGAGGGAGACGACACAGGCGCCAGCCCGAATACAACGGTACCACTCGTGAATCTTTTCGCAGCCAGTTGCCATAATTGGGGTTTTACTGGCATCCACCCCAATGCGTCGTATGACGCTCCCTCCGTAGTTCGTTTAGCCGTTAAGGGGAGCTTAACGTTTCCAAGGTGCACCGCGGGGAGGCGAACTACATTCACACAATGAGTCTGGAACGTCTTATATGCATTTCTGTTAACACAGTTAAATTAAAACTTCCTTCCTTTTGTAGTAGATTCCCGAGGGACAATGTTACCAGAACCAGTCTTTTTTTTTTTTGTTCCAATGCCTTTTTGAGACCAGAGCACTGATTTGTTGCTGTTTATTTTCTATTTTACATCTTATTTTTACCTATTCAATAGTCACTTCTCACTGGTTAATATATGTTCAGAAGTTGAACAACTGTCTGAAATCATTGATTATGTTTGATACCAAATTATCATTTTATTCATTATCTCCGCCGGTAACTAAAAACTGCTTAATCCAATCAATCATCAGTGATATCCGAGTGAAGGTTGGATACCTCCTAGCTTGACAGTTTTCGTTATGCTGAGCCAATCCCACCAGGTACTTGGCTATACCATCGTTCGGTTCCGATATCAACACATCCCCCACTCCGACACACGCAGCAGCTCCGGTTGGACCCTTACCACACAATTGCGACTTACGCAGCAAGGAAGGATGCGTTCGCTGGCAATCCGTATTGTACATCGGAAGAATATATCTGAACAAGAGAGACTCCTCGGCTGAAATTGTCAAAAGTGTACGATTATTAGTTGAACATCAATATGTGTTAAGGTGAGTACTCAATTTGAACAGCTTCATAACCTGTGGAGTGTGTGTTCGATTCATCCAAAGGCACACTGGATACAGGTTCGGAGACCATGTGAGCTCCTCTCTGAGTTTAACGAGAGCTATATCGTTAGATTTGTCTGTTTTATTATAGGCTTCGTGGATAAATTTGGTGAGAACTGTAATGTTCAATCCACTAGAAAGTGATTTTACTATGAAATTTTCGGCATCATCCAAGCAGCTAGCTGTCGTAATGATAAGTTGTTTGGTTATGATCGAACCTAGACATCGGAACTCGAACTGATCATCAACATCCAAACCGATTTCGACCTAGAATTATCCATATGCTGTATGAAAATAATCTTCCACCACCGTATACAAATCTACCAGATATCCAACAGGGAAATCAAATTGCAGCTCACGTTGTAAAGCTGGGCACCTTTCTAGTTCGGTATCCATAGAATATTGATAGTCTTTCTTGCGAACTTCAATTGGGCAACATATAACGGAAACTGACGAGCAGTACGATATATTTCCAGCTACCACCAAATTTCTCCAGTCATCAGAGCATGCTGTAACTTTAACACATCGTCCTGGATTCTTTCGGTTGGTCAAGCAACTATCTCCCTCGATTAGGTTGTCATTCAGGAAAACAACATTGCCGCCGTAAGTGGAATAATCCGGCAACAGAACCGAACTTAGCCAATCAACGTGACTCGCCAAACGAGTTGCAATCATGTGCTCCCCAAAACCACAATCTCTCCCGAATTGAATCAACGCTAGAGAATGTTGATAATATTTTCCCTCTCTCAACGATGCATAACCCAGCGGAGCCCCAATGACCAAGTCACATGTCTCGGGTACCAAGAAGTAATCATTTCCTAAGCATACGTGCTCCCTAGCAATTCCATGATGCATCCGATTCAGATAGCGGGCGGAAATGATACAACTGGATGCATTGAGTACGGAATTATCGGAATGAACCATTATTGGTGTTTGATCTGCAAGAAATACAAACAAAATAAGTCATTATGTTCTAAATTATAATAGTGTCACAATGAACATGCCACTCTTAATGTCCACGTTCAATAGTAGCGGCTTGATGAGATCAGATCTACCAATGCCAGTCACTTTCGCGGTGGTTTCGGGCCAACTAAAGTTCATCCAAATACAAGAGTATTGAACGCCTGGTCCGAATTGTAACAAACCACCAAGCTTCAGCACTGCAATGTTGTTGTAACTTGATCCTTTACTGTATCGAGGATGGATGTAAATTGTTGTGATATTAATTACTGATGGTTCCACAATTTTATTGACAGGTATTCTGTAAAACAAGCCATATTGGTAAGAAGTTATCAAGTTATGCGATCGAATAAATACCCATTGAAATCTGCACAGTCAGCCACCGTCAGCACGGTATCTTCATCCAATATCATACCGAAGCAATTGGAATGTCCCTCTAGATTGTTCCATCCCAGTTTGGCCATGTACCAAGGTCTATGGTGGAGCTCAGTAAATACATACCAAGACGCTCGTCGGTTCGTATCGGTAGAATATTTGTCTAATCCGTCAGAGAACTCGCGATATTTTGCATATCGATGAGCACACTGTGTCATATTGAAGGTGTTTTCTGCAAACATTTGGTAAAATAAAATGGAAAGCTCATTTACTCCAACAGGCCTCACCATCTACATCAGCACCACGTTTTCGCATTGTATCGATAATCCAGTCATGATAAAACGAAACTTTGGTGTAGACTCCAGGAACTGACCTTCCACAGATCAATCCGAACGATGTCAACGCAACAATGTATGGCGTCTGTCTGATGTTATGCATCAGTTTCACCTGCAGTGGCCCACCAGAATCGCCCTTTGTAAGAAATCGAATGAACTCTTAAAATTGAGATCAATTTTCGAAGGAATCCTCGTATCCTCACCTCACATGTATCGGATGACCGGTGATGTGCACAAAGATGGTGGTCCGCCAAGCCATGCTTCAACTTACGGTCACTATAGTTGTAAAATTTTGAACATTCGTCATTTGACATTGGCATGAGTTTGGCCATTTGCAAGGTTGGTGAAAGTTTCTTTGCTTAAAGAACAGTTTCAGAAATTGGGTGTTTTTGCGTGAATCAGCAAAAATGTTGCTCAATGCTTACCGTATCCGAGCTTTCCCCAGCCGGCCGTCGCCATTTGCTTGAATCGAATCTCTTTGTCAGTCCACAAACATGCGGGCACCAAATGGTCACTTATCCTAGAAAAGAAACATATTGAAAACGTTAACGGAAAATCAATGTCAATCTACCAGTTGCTTTACATTGCATTCTTCTCCAAACGCATCAATGCTATATCGTGGTAATGCGCTGAAAAACGATGTTCAGGATGACGAATGATCTCCACAATCTTAATTTCCTGGCTAAACTCATCGTCTGTTGAATTATAAATGTTAAAATCGGAAAATCTAACCACTTCGGGTTTTCGATTGCTAAAATGTTTGTAAATAAAATATAATCATTATAGTTTTTGCCATAAAACAGGAAAATCTTACTTGGAATCAACTGCGCAATGAGCGGCAGTCAACACGAAGTTATCCCAAATTAACGATCCTCCACACTTAAAAACCATCTTTCCATCCGGTTGAATCCATCCAACGGCCGCTATCTGAACGAATGGATACTCGATCCCACCGTATTGGGATACGTTTCCTCTACTGACGTGCTGTTCTTGAAATTCATAAAACCGCAAATGGCAATCTGAAGGAAAATTGAATTGATCACCTCTGGCTCGATTAGAATAAGGGAAAATCGATCGAGTAGGATCCGATTATATCACTTACCGTCCAGAGTGGTTCGCTCATCTGGGAACAATAGCGACTCTCCCGGATGCGTGTTAGCCCAAACTAAAATAGTTGTGAAAAGAAATGGAACTTCAGTTTAATAATTGCCATCGTATCCAAATCAATTCATTCAACCAAAGTTAAGTACACTGCCTAGCACTACTATGATGAATATTCGCAACATTTTACGTTGCCTTCGGTTGTTGCAACAGCTTTTCGTCCTACGGCTGATGAGAAACTAAAGTTTGTTATCAACATTTCTTACTGCACTCATCAATAGGAGTTTAGTTGCAACGCTATCAGTGACGCAAGGCGAATAGTGCAAGTATGCTTAGCCGCCACTGATTCGTGAATAACAAGGTTAGATATTTCAAATCAGCTTGTCGATGAAAAATAACGTGCAATTCATTCAGCATTCAACTTTAAAATTGAAAAAAAAATCTTTTTCTTCGTCGCGGGCTTCCAAATTTTTAAAGTAACGTTAGGGATAAATTATTATTTGTGTAGCATGAATAACTTAAAACTAGGAAAACTACATCAAAAATGGATCACAGAATCGCAGAAGTGGTGCCACTTCTTAGAGACCGATCTTGGAACGAGAATGATCGCATTTAGTGTTTGGCTGTGGCGGCGATTGTGTGCTTGTCATAAGCGCTATTTTTTTAGGGCGCAAGTATTTTTAACGCAGCCAATAAAATATCATGTGCTGGCATCCCAGATTGATATAAGATATTAACAAGTTCGAATAGAATTGTTCATGATTGTATAGTTATGCACCATCCCTTGCGCTGAACTGGTCGGCTTTTCATGCCGCAAGGGCTCAGTAGGGTTTCTTGGTCAAGACCCGAAGCTAACAGTCAGTTCCATTGTGGAAATATCACATCAAGTAGTTATTCCACCTGCTAACGTTTGCATTTAGAAAAAATGGATTTTTCGGACGGTGATTAAAAAAAGCTAAGACAGGTAATTGCTTTTGATAAATTTCCCATGGAAGGTAATTATTTAACCTTACTTGCAAAAAAATTCTACGCCCTTGCGAGCGGCCTTCCGGCAGTTAACCGGATTATTCGCCATGGCGGACGTAAACATACGTGCAATCATGTTCTTGAGTTCTTTCTTCGTTTTATTTATCAATTCCTCCTTGTTGAAGTAGATCTTACGCTTCAGGTTGGCCCAGAAATTCTCGATTTGACGCAGCTGGGGAACATTGGGCGGGTTCGCCGACTTGGGTACCACATCGATTTTCAGCCGCTCCATCTCTTGCAACGATCGCTTCGAGTATTGGGCCGTAGCCAGATCCGGCCAGAACACCGCGTCTTTGCGCTTATGGTTTTTCTTGATGAACGACGCAACTTCCGGCAGGCATTTCGTACTAAAAATTTCCCCGTTCACGGCCAGTCCGGAGCGAAAGAAGAGCGGCTTTGACATCCCCTTCTTGCTGATTGTCAGCCACAGCAGCACCTTCTTGGGGAACTTGGTGTGTTAAATGAACTTCACCTCGGAGCTCACTGCCTTCGTGGGGGAAGTAAAATACCATGTGCCCTGCTAGTCGTTGCCATCCAGGGTGAGATAGATCTCGTCGTCCATCACCACCGCCACGTCGCGATTCTCCGGAAAAATAGAGTTCATCTTATTCAGCCGCTGCCGCTGCGTCATTGCCTGCAGCTCCAAAACCAGTGTACGCAACTTCCACTTCCTGACATGTATGTTCATATTCGCCAGGTGCATTTTCTTAAAAATATTTTTTTATAGCGAAGGAAATAGAGAAATGCTAAAAACAAAATGCATTTAAATACCCTAAAAAATGCTGAATATATATGGTTCACAGCTTAAAAAATCTAAGCACTTGGAGAAGGATAATTTTAAATTGAATAAATATCGGACTTGACGGTCGAAGTCACCTCGCTCTACGGTACTTTTTCACTGTTTGGTCGGTTGAACCGACCTCCCGGCCAAGCGCACGCAGCGATGTAGCCACTTTGTCCTCGGTCTTCCTCATCAGCATCCTTTGGAGCTTCTTGTCGCTCAGGGTCGTCGGCCGTACGGAACCGGGCTTTCTTTTGATGCTCAGATTGTTGCCTAATACTGCCAAGATGTTGTAGATGCCGGAACGGGCGTAGCCAGCGTCCACAAAGTGCCGCACGATGTCCGTTTTCGACGCGGTAGGGTGCCGTTCTTTGAACGCGCACACTTCTGAACGGAGTTGCTTCACTGTTTTTGCCATCACGGTTAGAGTTCGACTGATAGAGATGTCAAATTTTGTCTGCTGACTCATGGGTTACTATGATTGATGCTGCATGGGTAGTTTTGTCAGTGCGAGTGAAGGTAAACCCTTGAATAATCGGCAATTTTTGTCAAATTTTTTTTAATGCAAATGTTACAGAGGACCGTGTGCCTGGAGGTCACATTGAGAATTTAACTATTCGCATTAGGTTCGTAGTTGCAGCACATTTTGGGATCAGACTTGCCTTGGATCCATCCTAATAACATGGAAGAACATTACGGGAAATAGAGGCAAAATACATTTTTATCTTTTGTTGTTGTTATGATACGATAGGATATTATTGCATATAAATTGGTTTCAGGTTATAGAAATTGGGGAGGTACTGTTGATTGCATGATGTTTTTCAGGTCTTCCAGGTCATCAGGTATTATAAAATAATTTAAAATTTATTTAAAATTAATTTTTTTTTCTCGTGGCTGTCAAACATTGTCTCAATTTTCTGGTTCATAATGGATGCGCAAGTCTGTCTACAATTGCAAAAAAACAGCAGTCGGCACACAGTTCATATTATAATATCCCTTCACTGTATATATTATCTTACCTATATGACATTGTTTATTCACTACCATCACCATTCATCATCATCATTACCATTTTTATCATTACTTGTGTTTTCGGGATTTATATAATTACCTAAAAATAATTTTATAATCTTTAACTACTAGGTTATATATACTTTTACTTATTATGTCTTATATGTCCAATTATTATTTTGATCCTTTCTTCTACTCTTATGATTTAGAAATTTCTAGTGCCTTGAATACAAGAAGCTGCAACGTAATCTGTCGTAGGCTTTTGCACTTATTACTGAATGTATTTTTCATCTCCGTTTTGCAAATGGACATTTGACCAAATCTGAGCTGATCTGATTCATGCAGCGCTGTGTGACATTTGGTTATAGCCTATAGTGTCTGATTTTATAATTAAATCTTTGTCATTGCTTTATCATAACTCACAATATCATTATATGGAAACTGCCCCATATTAATCTCATTGTTCCTATATTCATCCTACGATGAATCAAACAATTGGGCAGTTGAAGGATCGGTTTTGTTTTCTAATAATGTTTGCTAACGTTAAATAACTACAACAAACATTACTAACTAATCCTGGCACGTGTATATCGTTTTATTTCAAGTAAGATGAATTGCAAAGTGTTGAGATTAATATACATATATATAGGTACATCTTCCCTATTTGATAATATTGTTTTATTGATTTTACTTCATAGATGAATTAATCATTACTGATGGATTTTTTACGTCCATTTGTCTTTAACTCCCTTTCAATTAAATCTTCCCTGTTTGCCTAGCTCAGGAGCAATAAATATTAGGCCAGCAAAAATAAAAGCAGATTGCTGTTGTAAAATCAGCATCAAACAGCAAATAGTGGGCATGGCAGCAATAAATTAAAATGTATAAATGCCAGTTTTGTAAAATTTCAGTAGATTTAACAAACTATTTCAGGATACCTCAAATCAAGATTTTGGTGAATTGCTGCTATCGCTGAAAACGAACGAAAATGTGCATATGCGCGGAACCAAGGAACTCTACACTTTAACACTTTACAAAATTTCTTGCATTTCAGGATCAACCGAATGTAGATATATATAATGTATACGAATGCTTGTACTATTTTTCATTTACATAAATATATACACTATTAAGGCTTGCTTCATTTAGAATTGGAAAAAACTTTTGCTCATATTGTGGCGCTCCTGGTGGACGGATTTGAAAGTTCTTGGCGCCCACGTGTCGGGAATTTTGTCAGCTTCACGTATGTATTTTTGACATACCGCAAATCGACTGAACTTTGTAAACAATCAACATGGAAGCCGAAAGAAGGCAAAAAATTGTGCACAGTTATTTGGAAAATCCATTGTGGTCTGCATCTAGGCTAGCTAAAC
The DNA here is from genome assembly GCA_024533555.2 of Aedes koreicus. Classification (NCBI taxonomy): domain Eukaryota; kingdom Metazoa; phylum Arthropoda; class Insecta; order Diptera; family Culicidae; genus Aedes; species Aedes koreicus. The sequence continues at coordinate 26,588 of JAHHFK020001030.1, forward strand.
AGCTGAAATTGCCCAGAAATACCGTATGGCGCGTTATCAAACGGTATAAGGAAACATTGACGACGATTCGGAAGCCTCAAGCCAATCGTCGGAGTGGAACTGTCGACCGGAAACTGCGTGGTAAGATTTTGAAGACGATTAAGAGGAATCCCAATCTGTCGGACCGTGATTTGGCCAGAAAATTCGGTGCTGCCCATAGTATCGTGAGGAGAACTCGACTCCGGGAAGGAATCAAGTCGTATCGAGCTAGCAAACAGCCAAATCGGACCATAAAACAGAATAGTGTGGCCAAAGTCCGTGCTCGGAAGCTATACGACCAGGTGCTGACCACGTTCGACGGGTGTCTTCTGATGGACGATGAAACCTATGTCAAGGCTGACTTCGGGCAAATCTCAGGTCAAAAATTTTACTTGGCAACGGCTCGGGGGGGGTGTTCCAGCCAAATTTAAATTTGTTTTTGCTGACAAATTTGCACGAAAATTCATGATTTGGCAGGGCATTTGCAGCTGTGGCAAAAAAACGAAAGTTTTCGTTACAAATAAGACAATGACGTCGGAACTATACCAAAAAGAGTGTCTCCAAAAACGAATTTTGCCGTTCATTCGATCCCACGACCATCCCGTAATGTTTTTGCCAGATTTGGCAAGCTGTCATTACAGCAAAGTCGTTCAAGAATGGTATGCAGAGAAAGGGGTCCAGGTTGTTCCTTAACCTTAACCCACCCAACTGCCCCCAGTTCCGGCCTATTGAGAAATACTGGGCAATCATGAAGAGGAGACTCAAGGCAAAGGGAAAGGTTGTCAAAGACATCAATCAGATGAAGACCTGGTGGAATAAGATAGCTAAAACGATAGACGAAGAAGGTGTGCGCCGCCTAATGAGCCGTGTTACAGGAAAAATTCGAGAATTCCTTCGAAACCGTGACGAATAATTTTATCCCCGTTGCTAACAGTTGCTAACAGAGCTATTCTTCCCGCCCATTGGGGCATTCTCATGTTAGAAAGCTCGCTCTTATGACCAATTGTTCAATCTTGTTTCTGGAAGGAGTTTCTTCATGTCCCTGTGGAGACGTATAAGTGATGTTGCCCTTCGATCCACCCAATCCGTTTTTGGCCCTTCATACAAAGGCATGATTAGGATAATCAGTAGTTATTAAGCTTGATCAAGTCTAACAGAGAGGAGAGCCCATTGCTGTCGAACTTAGTTTCCGTGCTACAATGGGTGGTAGTACATATCATACATGATACATTATATAAATAAAAAATAAAAAATAAATTTCTAAAACTAAGTTAAAGGAATAAGACCGATTACTCGCGGTTATCTCGAGGTTAGATAGTTTAATATTGGCATTAGTAAATATGCAATGATAGTTAATGAGTATGTGGCTGTATATTTTCCAAACAGAATATCTTAATAAATATCTAAGCAAACAATCCTGCATTATGAATGCTGAGGGATTACTTCAAGGGTGATCCGAACCATCCGACTCGGGACGTGGCCAAGAAGGTCACTTCTTCCGTCTGGTTCGTTCAGCAGTCCATGAAGCGGGCCAGATTTCATGTCTTCAAGGTAGGAAAGGCGCATAACCAAACCGATAAGCAGAATACGGTGGCCAAGTCCCGCACCAGGAAGCTGTACCGCGAGTGGTTGATGCAGCCGAAATGCATCGTAATGGATGACGAGATGTACATTAAAGCGGACGCCAAGCAGATCCCCGGCCTGGAGTTTTTCGTCAGGATGTTCCGCCTCCAGACGGAAGTCCCGCCTGGATGTTCCGGACAAGTTCCGGATGAAGAAGGTCGTTACCAGGTTACCAAGAATTACTTGGTGTGGCACGTAATTTGTTGGTGCGGAAAAATCAGCAAGACGTGCATAACGACCGGCACCATCAACGGCCAAATATATAAAGGAGAATGCCTCCAGAAGCGCCCTTCCTCCGGCCCCACGAAGGTGACACTCTGTTTTGGCCGGATCTGGCATCGTGCCATTACGCGAAACCGGTGATGGAGTGGTACGAAGCCAACGATGTTGTATTTTAGGTAAATCTGCCAAACTCGCCAGAACTTCGCCCAATAGAAAAATGCTGGGCTATTATGAAGGGCAAGCTCCAGAAAATAGGGAAGGTCTTCAAAAACGACAAGGATTTGAATAAATAATGGTTTAAAGTGTGTAAGGAAAAAGCGGAAGGATTTGATGGGTAGCGTTTTGTCCAAAGTGCGGGCATCTAGCCTGACAGAGGAGGTTGAATAAACAAACTTTGCAAAAACATTGCTTAAATGTGTTTATTTATTCCCTGAGAGTTTCAAAAATATCCGACTTAAAATGAATGTTTGGTCATCATTTTTGTCTGTTACATTTTGTTTCGAGTACAATCATAATAAAGGTTGTTTGGGCTTCCAGCACTTTCGGCGATAGATGTCAAAATAATTATCAATTTTTCAAACAGTGGTAAAGACGTGGCCAGGTGCGCAGAGAGAAGCGCATCTACGACACAACCTTTTTTGGCGAAATGTTAAGTGGAAGTGGATTGACTTATCTCGGTGACACTCCCCACACTATGTGCAAATGTTCTATGCTATGCTATGCTATGCTATTATGAGAATTGATTGTGAGATTTTTAATCACTGGATGAGCCTATTGCTGTCGGACTTAGTTTCCGTGCTGCAATGGGTGATAATTCATTTCATATATCATATTCAAACTATTCTTCCATAATGCCCCAAATCGAAAACTCCAATTGGTTCACGTCTGACGAAGAGGCCGGCCATATTTTTTTTTAGAAATAATGTCCTGCAAATTGTTCTTACGCTAAGCCTGCGAACTTTTGTTGAATAGGGGCAAAATCCTGTTGGAAAACCCATTTGCGGCTTCCAACAATTGTTGAAACTTGTTTCTTCAAATGTCCTTTCAAA